>PVKB01000226.1:555553-956434 GCA_004027205.1 Ctenodactylus gundi | reverse complement strand
GTTCCACTGAAAAATTGATATATGAGCTCTTTACATATCTATTGCCATCTATCTATCTATCTATCATGTACCTACCTATCCATGTGTAGTATTTTTTTCCATGTACTCGTATATATGTGAGGTTTCTTTGTTTGTTTGTTTCTTTTATTCTTTCTTTTTTTGAGACAGATTCTTTCTCTGTAGTTCAGGCTGGGCCTGAACACACTATGCAGCCTCATTGGCCTTAACTCCTGATAATCATCCCGTCTCAGCCTCTTGAGTGCTGAAATTCCGGGTGTACACCAACACACTCAGTTAATTTTTCTGTGATGCTATGAGATTGAACCCAGGGCTTTGTGCATGCTACTCAAGTGCTCTGACTCTGGGTTATAACCTTAGGATTTGATTATTTTCTAATTTGAAATGATAAATCATTAAGAGCTTAAACTGATGTTTCCATTCTTAAAGGATCGAAATGAACACGATGAAATAAATACACATGACACAATGGATTCGTCATTAGTTGGCTAATTGCACACAGGTGACCTATGACATTTTCAGGGTTCTTCTTAAACTGCTGGATGCTCTACAGATTCTGCTCTCAATAATGTTACTAATGTTGCTCCATGGTAATGGCAACAAAAAATGCCCCCATAGTAATTTTGATAACTCATTTTGGCCCCTATCCATGATTCCAAATTTCTAAACTGGCTGGTTAAGGAATGCTCATGGTGGCGGGAAAACACTTCTCTTCCAGTTGAGATTTAATGCCAAATGCGTGGAGTGGTTTTGGTGGATATGTATGACCTAATTTAAAAATGATTTAACCAAATTTTAATTTTCCTCACTATTTTATTAATATACAAATGTAATACATAGTATTTACAATGAATTTGGGTGTTTCGTACATCTATGTATCACATCGACTTCACAATCCCTTCCCATCTTCCACCCTCCCACCCGCTCCCTGTCCCTTCCCCCGGCTCCGGCTATCACTTCATATGGTTCCAAAGAATGTCTGTGTTCTGAGTTTTCCAAGTCCAAGAAACCATACGGTGTTTAACATATTAATCTTCCGCGCCTAAGTCATTTCACTCAAGTCACCACTCTACCCCAGCTTCCTATTCCTCTAATGGGTTCGCAGTAGTCTATATCTCTGTTGTGTTCTTCTCTAATTTCTCCTTTTGTCTTCATTATCTTCTGGTATATTTCTTCTTTGGTCTCCTCTAGTTGCTTTTCAAGGCTTGCCTTTTGCTTATCTATGTATTGGTGTAGCTCTTCTGCTGTCTGTTTTATTTCATGCTTTAATTCCTGCTTTAATTCACTGAATTTCTGGACCCAGAAGATGCCATAATTTTTGCCATATTCATCTTTATTTACCCTGACTTCATCTCCCGGGGTTTCAGGTCTTTTTGTAGGAGATTTGTGACTGCGCTTCCCCATTTTTTCTTTGGTCTCCTCTAATTTCTTTTCAAGGCTTGCTTTTTACTTAGCTAAGTGCTCCTGTAGCTCTTGCTCTGTCTGTTTTATTTCCTGCTTTGCTTCCTGATTTAATTTCTGCTTTAATTCACGACTATCTGGGCCCAGAAGTTACCATCATTTTTGTCCTTTTCTTTGGGGTCTGCTATTTCAGCACCCCTTGCACCCTACCCTGGGGAGTCAGATCTATTTGTATAAGATTTGTTACCACGTTTCCCCATGGTTCTGCTACCTCTGACTGACTCTGGTGCACAGGAAAGAGAATGTCTGTTGCTGACATCACTGACTGCGATGGCTGTTGAGCCCCATTTCTGATCTGGGATCCCGGGGCCTTTTCTAGGGATAACGCATGCTGTGTTTGTAGTACACACACCCCTAGGTTGGTGCTTCTGAGGCTGGGGCCGCCTGCAGCCAATGATTCCCACTTATCTGGATCTGCGCTTACCTCGGGCTGAGTCTCTGGCCTCCTGACCTTGTTTGTGATCTGCGGGTGCCCGCAGCTTGGAGCTGCGCCAAGTGGGCTGCTTCTGACAAGCCCACAGCCTCTTATCCCCTTGTTGTGTGCTCCGTCCTCTCCCAGCTCCGTGCAGTCAGATGTTCAGGTCCCCCCGAGCTTTCCTCTGGGAGCCCTTTGTAGCCGGCTGTGGTGGCTTTCTGGACTGTAGGGATTTTTTTTTCCTCTGGTTTCGATGATCCTTCGGAGTTTCTGGCCTCCCGCTGGTCACCTTTCAGTTTCTGGGGATGCTCCTCTCTTTCCTAGCTACACCAAACACGCTTTTTCTAACTATCTCCTTGACTTTTTAAGTGAGTTGATGAGGAGACATTGTGCAGTGCTGTTACTCAGCTGCATCTTGACTGGAACCTAACCAAATTTTTAAGACTTAATGAATTGCTACGTGGCACCTTTAACACCAACTGAAGAAGACTGCTACTCTTCCTCTGTTCCCCTGTTTCCTTTACAAACCTCTTCATCTCCTCAGATGTAAGTTTTATCCTGACTTCGGTAGTAATCACTTCTTACAAATTCATTTATAGCTTCATCACCAAAATGTGTGTCCCTAATCACTAATGATGACAACAAATGTTATTGTAGTTTTAAAATATGCTACATCAGGCTTTTCCAATCTACAAATATTTTCTCCGTTCTTTTTATTTTTTTAAACAATGGATTTATTGGGAGAAGTTTGAATGTTTACTTACTGAATCAGTTCCAAAGCAATAAATATATATGATGAACATATTTGTTTTAGAAAAAATCAGGGTGGTATTATTTATATGATTAACTTATGCACAATTTATTTGGAGTCTGCTATTAGTATGCATTAGTTTAGGAAAAGAGTGTTATTTTGGCCTAATTTGTGTCTTGGGATAATGATCTCTGACTTTCTCCATGAGCTATAGGGCCAAGGGACACATTATGTTAAACAGTGAGATTAATAATTATTTCTCCAACAACAAGCTTTGATTGCCTTCCAAAAAAGCTATTAGCAGTAGCTCCTTTTAGCCAATGCCTTTTCAAAAATGACACAATCACTTTAGCCATTTATATATCATTTTTAAAAATCAGGAATGATGCAAACATGGCTTTTGTTTCAACCTTTTCTTTCTTCTCAATTGCTTTTAATGATTTTTCATTTTAAATCAGAAAAAAAATCAAATCCTGGTCATATATGAGATCATGATTCTATACTTTGGGGCTAATATCTTTTTCTTAATCCTCTACTTTCAATCTGAATGATTTAGATTATCAGTTTACAGAATAATAGAGAAGGTAAGTAGGTATTTATCCTTTGAGGTTGACAGGTAAGTTGATGTCTAGAAATCTGAGTGTGATTCAAAAACCACAATTTTTTTTCTGCTTATAATAATAATAATACATGTTCATTACAGAAAAGTTTTGGGAAAAACACAAAAGTACAGAGAAAACTAGTAAAATTATAGCATAAAGGCCTTACCAACAGAACATGTTCTCATTCTTCTTTTCAGGATATCGGTGTGGTTTAGATTTGAAATACTTTTCCAAAGATCTCTGTGTATGGAGGCGGGTCACTGGAGGCATGACTTGGAAGGATATCCTCTGGTCCCCAGCCCCTTTCTTCTTTCTCTGAGTCTTGCTTGCTGTTTCTGCTTCCAGCTGCCGTGGGGTGCACAAATCTCCTTAGCCGTATCCCACTGTCTTGATGTTTCCGCCTTGGAGCTAGGGCTAACATGCTGCTGTAACTGCCCAATATTGTTGTGTCACCCCTGTGCTTATGTTGCTTTTCAGTCTGCACTGGTGTGTTCCTTTCTCCTCCCATGTATTCCAAGTGCCACTACACTCCTGAGGTGGCCACGGTAAGGGGTCACCCATGGTGTGAACACATACATGACATACTTGGGCTGTCTTTTGTTGTGGTTTGTGTCTCTGTTCATGAGACCTTTGGATCGTAGTCAACCTTCTTCCAAAGTTGAGCAAACTGGCTACACTAGTACAACGGTCAATTAGGAAGCATACTAACATGAAACCCCCACTAATCTATCAATACTCTTCCTCATGCTCACTCAAGATTCCTCCTTTAACACAAGTTTTAAAGAATTTAAATGATCACTAGTGGATTCTGTAAGTTTTACTTCATCGTTATTTTCCAGAGGATCTCTTAGATTCCTAAGTATCCCAGAAAAGCATTCAACCATTTCCAAGCACATGAGTATTCTATGGTGATAACAAGTAGGTTGCACCTGACACTACCTGACGCAAGAAAAAATGAATGAATATTAGTAAATACAAAGATTAGTACTTTTAAATTGGAAGAGTTATATGTTACCAGCTAAATATGATCAGCATGAAATTAGAAAAATGAGAGCAGATTTAAGAAAATGTATGTTTATTATGTGACTTTAATAATGTATATATTTTTCAGGAACCACTGACAAATCTGGGAAACTCCAGAGGTTTACAAGCTTCCCCGTTAATCAGAAGACACACATAACTATATCTGCCCATTTCTAATAATCCATGATGCTCACCATGCTTATGTAATAGCTTAAGAATTAACTAATTCAATTTACCTATGAGATATGTGTTATTTTGAGCCAAGAATGCACTTTACTTATCTTGCTAGCTCCTAAAGCTCCTAACATAAAACTTATAAATAGGTATGTCCTCAATAAATACTTAGTAAATGAATAAACCCAATCATTGATGCAGTCATATTGAAAAAAGAATGCAAAGTGTGTCTGTCTTCAGTTCCTCTAGGAATAAGTTTGGGCTCAAGACTGTTATATCATCAAAAGTAGTTGACTTGATTTTAGGAATTGCTACAAATGAATGACTGCAATCTGAATGGTCACCTAGCAAGGCAAGAATGATAATCCTGAAGGCAAGTGGAATATTTCTTAATTTATTTGTATATATACTTAATAAATATTTGTGAGTACTCATTGTACTCTTGTCATCTCTATTTCAGATATTAGGCAATGAGAATATTACCATGTGAAAGATTGGAATAGTTCCTTCTCTTTCATAATCTGCAGTTTAATGGGGAAAAAAGTATTTAGTTAATTTCAAGAATGTACAGACATGCTGTAGCAGAGAAAGACATAAACTAAACTTGTGGTCTTCAAGCACAGTGGGCTTCAGAATCATTTGAAGGGGTTTTAAAAACAGAAATCACAGAATCCATCCAAAAAGTGCTGACTTACTGCTTGTAGAATGGTCCAGACATTTGCACTTCAAGTTTTCAAGTGAGGATAATATTTCTGTTCCACAGATGACTCTGAGAACTATTGGATTAGAGAGAAGTCAATGACCAAGCTGAGCTGAACTCTGTGGCCTCACTATTTTAATTATAAACTGAGGCAGGATAATTGATCACAATATTATTTCATATAAGTATGTTTATGTTCCATTTTGCATTTTCAGAGGTAGAGTTTGGTCTCTACCAATTTATTGACAACATGTATTTTTGCAAAGTGGAAGGCAGAAAACCTTTGAGCTCAGGGGCCCTTTCATACACACTGCCTGGGTTTATGCCAAGTGGCCTTGAGATGAGTGGAAAAAGGAATTCCTTTGAAATCTAGCAAAAAGAAGACATTTTCATTAGATTAGAAAAAAATTCAAGGTCTGTGACCAGAAGTATATGATCATAAGCTTCTCCCTTTATGATTATGTCTAGAGATAAGGCAAGATCTCAAAAAAAGGAGCATCGAAATATTCAGGACCCTGGTGCTGAGGCTCTCTTTTACCATAATTCCCATTCCCAACACATGGATATGGAAACAACAGAGCAAGCAGACACATAGGAACCAAGAAAGCTGTGGAGAGAGACATTTGGAGACTCCATGTGATGAGAGAAGAAATAACACAGCTCATCCTCAATAATCTAGGACTATGCGAGTCAGGTCTGGCCACAATAGCAGAAGAGAGTTCTTGCTAGCTAAGTTTAAGGAAGGTGGGGTAAGAATTTAACTAGGTTTAATGGTAATGATTGAATGTTTTTCCTCGTACATTGAAATTTATAGACACAAATTTAGACTTATCTCTTTTAATGAGGTAATTGTAAAATCATTTTTAAAAATTTCCAATCCAATTAAAAACCCCACTTAATATACATTTCCTACAAAAATTTTTAAAAGTTTAATATGATTTCATACTTTACATGAAGTCAAGGAATATTTCCTAGGCTGGGAATATGGCTCAGTGTGACAGCACTTGCCTACCATGGCAAGGCCCTGACTAAGTAAAAATGACCTTAATAGAAAGTTTCCAAATCATCCTAATGTCTGCACGCTAAATATTCAAGTTAGGATAAGGGACACGATTGTTCTAAGTAAAGGAACGTAGTGCTGTGAGTGATAGGATAGGTTCAGGAATCACCTGCTTAGATTCAAGTATGATACATGATAATTATTAATATTTGACCTGGACAATTGGCTAAATTTTTCATTATTGCTTTTACATTTGAAAAATGAGAAAACTATTAGTGCCTATATCTCAAAGTTGTAAAGATTAAATGAATTCTATCTTTGAGGTTTATAAATTCAAGGATTCAACATTAATGGCAATATGGATTATAGCTTCTTTGCATGGATGATTATTACAAAAATAAATCTTAAACTGATGTGAATGTGCTCTTTTGGGTTATATTCTTCACAGAGATTTAGAATTCAGAAACTTTCAGAGAAAGTCTAGTGCTTGTCATTGCTTTTATAAACTGTGCTATGTTTTAAGGCACAATTAACTGAGATTCAGGAAATACTTAGTGCACTAATATTGATAGTTTCAATGTTATGGAAACACTCTCACAATATTTAAACATTAATAAGCTTAGTTATTTGGGGGCTTCAATGCTGTCTTTATTATTGTCCTTCTTAATTTAAGTTATAAAAGTATCATTACCTGAGTTAAAAAATGTATAGGACACCCTCATTACACATGAGAGGCATAGAATATTACCCTGGAGACAAGCACAAGGTGGGGGGGGGGGTTCCTTGGATATTTCATCATATTAAACATCTGTGCATTTCATTTTAGCTCACATTATAGCAAGCTCTGGGTTGCAGGCATGCAGAATATCCTAAACAAGGTCTGTTTCTTGTAACTCCCCATCTACTTTGTGATTCTCTAACTCCACTGGCAATTCGAAGAGGCCTGCTTACTCATGTTGTGTCTGCAGGTTTGGACTCTTAGCCCTTGAGTCATGTAACTTTGGAAATCTCTGCCTTCTGCCTTATGTATTAACAGCAGTCAGGAAGCCCCTAAAGACCTTTCTGGAAACATCCCAAAATAGCTCAGCTTTATTTTGGTTTCAGTGTGAAAGAATTCCAGTTCAGTTAGCCTTGGGACCCTAATCTTGACTGGCCACCCAACTAAAGACAGGCTCAGGGATCTCTACTTAGCACCCTTGATGAACACTTTAACCTCTTAAATTTTACAAAATCAATTTGTGTATTAAAGGTCACAGAATCACAATTTAACTTTTTATTCCAAGAAAATTTCTTTTGTGTCTGATATTGGTTTTACCTTTCCTATTAACTTTAATAATGAAATGCAGGCTACAAAGTAGAAGAAAAGTAGGAATAGAGCTAAAGATTAATTAAGAAATGTATTTTGCAGAAGCAGTCATAATTGAGGGATGAGTTTTATAGAGCACTTATTAATATATCAATTCAATAAATTCTTGTTAACCTACTTCAGGCAAGATACATTGCTAAGTCGCAGGTGAAAGCAAAGACAACTAAGGTCCATTTTCTTTCATAAAAACTGATGGTTTAGAATGAAACACAGAAAAATAAACAAGTGATTGAAGTACACGGTGTTAAGTGCATATCAGGGATAAGTCCTGAGAAAGATGAAAGTACAGAGATAAAGCACCAGGAACTTTATGGAGTTTGGGGTTAGAAGAGGCCTCTGGAGGGGGCCACATCTAGTGCATGATAAGAGGAGTTAAGGTAAATAATTTAGCCAGGAATTAAAAAAAAAATCTCTAGCATTCTAGGCAGAAGAAACAGCTTTGTATAAAGATATTATTCTAGATAATGTTGCCTTTTTTTCAAAGCTCTTACATATTATTCTAGTTGTAAATGATAAAAATGGCCACAAATTCTTCCTCTTCTTACATCCAAGTCCCTACATTATGCTGTTATAGATCCTTCCTTATTGAGGCTGAGTGTGTGTGTGTGTGTGTGTGTGTTTCTTTCAAATCTGTTTTGGTCAAAGGAACCAAAAACCATAGTAGCTGAGATTTAGACACATGCTTGTGCACTGGAGCCTGTCCTCCTGATGGTCTAGAATCCAGAGGAGGCCATGTTTTATAAGCTTGCCTCTAAGGTAGCATAGGTACGTGAGAAAGGCCATCTGTGGAAGGGAGCATGAGCTCCCTTACTCTTCTAAAGATGCCCATATTCAAATCTTCAAAACCTGTGGGTGTCCAACTTTATAAGGCAAAAGAGACTTTGAAGATTTGGTTAAAGTAAGAACTTTGAAATGAAGAGATTATCCTGAATTAGTTTGGGGAGTTATTATAATCACAAAGGTCACTTTAAGAGAGACACAGGAGAGTCAGAGTCAGAGAATGTATGATAATGGAACTAAAGACAGAAAATCAGAGGGAGATTTTGGGATGCTCCTGGCTTTGAAGATAGAGGGAGGATCATGAGTCAAGGATTCCAGACACCTCTGGCACCTTGAAAAGGCAAGAAAACATTCTTGCATAGAAACTAGAGAAGGGAGCACAGTCCTCTGGGTACCTTACTGTTAGTCAGTCAAACTTCTGACCTTCAGAACCATATGATAATAAATAAATTTGTGCCATTTTAAGCCACAAAGATTTGGGTAATAAGTTAAAGCAGCAATATGAAACTAATACACCATGCTAGATCACCTAGCCACCAGCCAAGGTGTCAGGAGTAAGCCGGCCATATAGCAGAGTTAATAGAGACTAATTGATATGTCACAGACCCCCGAACCACTCAGACTATCTAAAAGAAACACAAGGTATAATAATAAATAATACTTTATTATTTTTAAGCTACAATGTTTTGCGGTGCTTTTCTTATACAGGAATACCCAAGTGATACACTGATATACAGATACAGAAGTTCAAAAGCAAAAAGTAAGACAAAACAATATTTTATTACTTAAAATGATTGTTTTAAAACTCTTCCGTGATTTTTATACAGATTCTTTACATTTGAATTTCCAAATGAGGGTTTTATGTACTGCTTTCTCTGATGCAAACTGATTATCATTGCTTGTAGAGTAACAAGTTAGACCCCACAGTAGAAATTTGAGCTGGCTTCATCCAAGGAGCATATAGTTTTTCTCTTAAAAGTCTGATACTGAACATGTCACTCAAGTTTCCAATGTTTAGAATCCATATCTTCTCAAACAAAGCAATAATAATGGGTTAATTTGATTTAACTTAAAGGATTGTTTTGAGGCTTAGATGAGAAAATGCTTGTGAAACACTCAACTTTGCATGATGTTGAATTAAGTACTCAGTAAACATCAGCCAAGTTAAAAAGAGAAAAGGGAAAGCTAAATGGCTGTATTTTTAAAAAGGAACTATAATAACATGAGAAGTAGTAGTGTTTACTATTTATGCTGTTTCAGATAATTTACATTTACGTTCATCAATGATGACAAGAATCCTGCAAAGTTGCAAAGGAGATATAATTTCTATTTTACATATGTCAACATTGAGATTTCAAAAGTTAGCTTTTCTTTTCTTTTCTTTTCTTTCTTTCTTTTCTTTTCTTTCTTTTTTTTTTTTGATACCACACACAAGCAGACAGCAGCACCAAGCCTCTGCTTGGTCCTCTTTAATCCTAACATCCTTTTCCTTTCTCTTCCAGGTGCACTATAACTAGATTAAGTGTAACCCAAGTGATCTTTTTAAAGGACACTTCTAATTCCACCAGAACCTTGCTTACAGTTCCCTATTACCTGTAGAATCAAGTTTATAAAACTTAATACAGTCGGTGTGGCTTTTCACTGCCTAACTTTTCTCCTTGGCGTTGTTTTCCCCTGCTTTGTGTATTCTGTACTGACGTCCATCAACATGGTGAATATGGCAGACTCTTGACTGCTTTTCACACTGACTAATCTATTTCCTAAATGCTTTTATTTTTTTTAATCTTCTTGGACTAGTTAACTCTCATACAACCTTCTCTTTGTTTTGGAACTGTTTTCTAATACTTAGATTACTTTTATTATTTTTTATTTAACACTTTATTTTTTTCCTTTTTTATGCATCATCTTTGCAATTCCTTGTCTCATCATCTGTCTTTTCTTACAGTAAAAACTTCTTGTGCCTGATTGAAGACAGGAATGATGTCTTAAAACTATGAATCTACTTTTAACCTTTATTGACATCCCCATTCCTTGACCATGCCATTTATCCAGGCCTGAACACCAAATTTAGGATGATCATTCAATTTCCTTCTGTCAAAACTTTGCGATTCGAACAAAGACACATAGATTCCAAAAGGAGCTGAAGCTGAACATATTAACAACCCTCCAAAGCAAGTACACGGCAACGTCAGCCTCCGAGTCTGGAGCCTGCCCTGGTTCTCTGTCTTACCTTCCCAAGCCGTGGCTACCCACCCCCTCGTTGCATTTCTGATTTCCTGCAGCATCCTCCCAATACAGAATCCACCCAGTCTGTCTCCTTTCGCAGTCAGATCTGGTTTCTGTTATTTGTGAACTGTGAGCTTTGTGAGTACAACTTGAGAACTTCTTATTACTCACCTGTGGCCACCCTTGTGTTTTAGAAGCATGATAGGAAAGGCATTCACTGATTTCTGGATTTAGCTTTTTCTAGTTTTGGTGCTATGTGCACTATCAAAAGAAAGATTCTTTAACAATTCTTATTTCTTTGAATCAAGTCGATCTATAAGCTTAGAGCTGCTCGACGTGAGCCCGCGCACCCACGACCATTGCTTTGCTTCTGTTCTCCTCCACTCAGACTGACTCATCTCTTTGGAATGTCACGAGAGGATATTCTATCCTTTGTTAAGAGACTTGACCAACCACAATTATATTATTATACGTATGTCTGTTGAGAAATTCCAGGGAAAGTTAGAAAGAATCACATGGGATTTTGGCTTGAATCAAATGAAACCAGTTTGGAATGAAAAAGCAAAGACATGAGCAGTGAACTAAATCTCACAGCTATGAAAGGCAGCAATTCTACTGTAAGCTCTTTTCTTCATACAATATTCCACGTATGAATGAATGCTATAATGATCTTGGTGTTGCAAAATATAATTTTTATTGCATGGTATATAATTCATTGAGTTCTGCCACTGTGCTGCATCAATTTCTCATAAACAATGTTAACTGCCTTAACTGTATATGTTTTGTGCTCAGTTTAGATTCTGTAGCTATCAGTGCAATACTTCTCTCATTGGAATTATCAATTTTCTGCTGCGTATTCCTTCCTCCACCTCACTTTCACAAATTCCTCAGCCTGAATTCAAGAATGCCTCAATTTGTTTTTGTATAGAGGGCATTGAACTTTGCAAAGGTAAAGCTTTGTAACCACAAATCAGAAAAAGTGTAAGCTAAGGATATTCAAGTCTAGTTGGGTTCTCAACACTGCTTGGCAATATTTTCATTTAATGTTGGATAATGGTTTCATCAATTTCATTTTTAGTAGATGATATTGTAACCCAACTGATCCAGTTTTGACAGATAAAAGAGTGATCATAGGTGCTGACAATTTTCCTACACAAGCTATGAAGTGTTCATAGCACATCCATCTTCTTCTGTATAAAAAAGAAATCAGTCAATATTTATTGGCCATGTCCTTTATATTTTCAGGTTAACCTTTCCCTAAATTTCCAATTTATCCTTATTATTACATGTTAAACATGTCTGCTGAATTTTAGTACGCTTCTAAGCATACAACATATTCATAATAAAACTCCTGATCTTATCAAAATCTCTTGTACTGTTACCTTCCCTCTGGTAATTAATGAAAATGCCATCTTTCTAGGTAAGGCCCCAAGCTTTGAAGTTGTCCTTGCCAGCCGGGCCTCCATCATCTCTCTCTTTTTTTCTTTTGGATTATTGTACGACCTTCTAATTTATCCTCTTTTCCTCACAGTTTAGATCTTGAAATTGTCAACACAGCATCTACAGTCACTATATTAAAAACTGCACATCTTCCGCAATGGCATTCCAGCCCTTGTATCAAGGAACTCTCCATTGCCTGTTCAACTATTTGGCTCAATATTCTCATTTATCCATCTCCCTTCTGTTCTTTGAATGTGTGGTGTCCTTGTATGGCTTGAGTTAAGCCATTGCTACCATGGTTTACTCTGCCTGGAACAATTTTCTTCGAAATATATGTCTTGCTTTTTCTTGACTTATTTCAGACCCAAACTTTTTTTATTTTGGATTCTTTCTGAGTACTTTATTGAGAAATGCCTGATTCATATATTCTATATTTCCCTTTCATGTTTTCTTTCCATAATACTTACCAGCATGTAGCATTCTGCAGACATTTCTTTTGTTCATTGTCTGTTTCTTTCTATTAGAATATAAAATTATTTAAAATTTTCTAGAGTTTATAGCATTGCTGAAATATAGTAAAACTTTAATAAGTAACTTTCAAGTGAATGCATGATTTTTCCTCATTACAGAATTTTGACATAGTGCATCCAACTTTTACTACTATCTTTACAAAATGACGATTCATTAATTCTTCTCAAAATTTGCCTGTCATGAAAATACCCCTATCTATGCAGTTAATCTTTTTAAAAAAATATTCTTCTATGTGGTTTTTAGTTAATGGCGAGGCTTGGTAAAAATTACAGTAAAGACACACAGAGAAATAAGTAGATGTAACACTGAAATTAAAAAAAAAGGTCTGAAAACTAGGAATAAGATGGGGACAAAACCACGGGTGAAAAAGTTGAGGCGGCTCCAGCCCAGGGAGAGTGTGTGAGTGTGTGTGTGTGTGTGTGTGTGTGTGTGTTTCATGCATGAGTGAGTAAATGTGTGCACTTCAGTTGCTGACCCGCTTGGCTACTTGGAGCCTCCAGTTGACAGGGAGAAAAGGCCAAATTGAGAAATCAGGCGAAAGGAGAACTTTGAACGTGCGTTTACAGATGGGTGCATTCTTGCGTTCAGGTATCTACTCTCGCTATTGTGAAACTTTTCACGGCAGCGCTAGAATGGATGCACTGATTTTTTTTTTTTAACAGAACCATTGTTACATGTCCGTGTCACTTAAAAAAAAATCTAGTGGAATATTCCACAGGGTTGCTGTGAGAATGAAATGAGGTAATAAAATACTTAAAATCATGTGTTGTGCATAGGATGCACTGCATGAGATAGATTATAAACATGTATTTAGGTGAGGAAACAGAAATTATACCATTACCCAACTCGAATTATTTCCTTTAACTTGATCCATGTCTACTCTCACTAATAATTCCGGATTTGAACCAGTTCTAGGTTTGTAAGTCTTTTAGGCAAAGAAAAACACTGATTGAGTCTGGGAAATTATATGGTATCCCTGAAGGAGAAACAGGGAATGAAAAGACTTTTAATTTAAGTTGATAATTCAAAAATGTACTGTGTATTCTAGTTGCTTTAATCAATATTTATTTTTTCTGATATTAGCAGTACAAAAGGCCTTTGATCCTAATGTTAAGGAATAACCAAACTCTATTCCCTTCAGATAGTTCCTGGTAAAGTTCCTGGTCCACTCAATGCTCTTCGTACACACACACACACATATATATATATATATATATATATTCCATGTTAAACCATACAGTCTAATTACTGGAACCACAAAAATTAGTATTCTATTAGTTTGTAGCATATGTTTTATCAATTGGTCTAGGACTTCAGTATGATTATCGTTGGTAGAAATTTTATTTTATTTTTCCCCATTTTATTGATATGTATAAGTGCAAAATTTAAGGTTTACAATGAAATTGAGCATTTTGTGCACATATGTATCTTGTCACGGTGACAAGGTCTTTCCCTGTCTCCTTCTGTCCCTCCCCCTACCAGTCCTCCATCCCTCCCCACCCTTCCCCCCCCCCCCCCCCCCCCCCCCCGGTTCATTTTGTTTTTCGTTTTAAGTTCCATGAGATAGTTGTGATCTGGGTCTCTCATATCAGAGAGAACATTCGATATTTCACTTTCTGCTTCTGGCTCACTTCACTAAGCATGATGTTCTCAAGGTTTTTTCCATTTACCCGCAAAAGCCTCCACACTGTTGGACTTTATAGATGCATAGCATTCCATTGTGTATAAATACCACAGTTTGTGTATCCATTGGTCTGTTGATGGGTATTTTGGTGACTTCCATATTTTAGCTATTGTTAGTTGTGCTGCTATGAATATGGGTACACATGTATCTCTGTTATGTGTTGTTTTGATCTCTTCTGGAAATATTCCCAGGAGGGGTGTTGCTGGATCAAAGGGGATATTTCTTTCCATTCTTTTGAGAGGTGTCCATACAGCTTTCCAGAGTGGTTGTATGAATTTACATTTCCACCAGCAGTGCAGGAGGGTTCCTTTCTACCCACAAACTTTTCAGCACTGATTTCTGTTTGTGTTCTTCATATACGCCAATCTCTCTGGTGATAGATGGGATCTTAGTGATGTTGTGATTTGCATTTCTCTTCTTGGATAGGCAAAATAAATATAGTCAAAGTGACTATACTGCCGAAACTGATATACAGATTCAACGCAATTCCTATCAAAATACCTACAAGTTTCTTCAAAGAACTTGAAACAATAATTCTTAAATTCATATGGAACTGAAAGAGACCAAGAATTGCCAAAGCAATCCTGAACAATAAGACCAAAGCAGGAGGCATTACAGTTCCAGACATCAGGCTATACTATAAAGCCATAGTTGTAAAAAAAGTTTGGTACTGGCACAAAAACAGACAGATAGACCAGAGGAACAGAATTGAAGACGCAGAGACAAACCCAAATAGCCTCAATCATTTAATCTTGGACAAAGGAGCCAAATGCATACAATGGAAAAAGGACAGCTTGTTCAACAAATGGTGCTGGGAAAACTGGTCATCCACATGCAGAAGAATGAATATAGTCACACACCTATCACCATGTACTAAAGTCCAATGAAAGTGGTTCAAAGACCTAGACATTGAAAGTGAAACACTAAACCGTCTAGAAGACAAATTAGGCAAATTTCTAAAAGATATAGGGGTAGGTACAGCCTTCCTTGACAAGGCACTAAAAGCAAAAGAAATTATCCCCATTATTAAGAAAAGGGATATTGTCAGATTAAAAAGTTTCTGCACAGCAAGGGCAACTATCAACATTGTAAAAAGAGCACCAACAAACTGGGAAAAATATTCACCACCACCATCTCAGATAGGAAGCTCTAGTTATGTTCTATAACTAGAATATACGTGGAGCTGAAGAAAAGTAAGCCTATAAAGGATCCTACTGAAAAGTGGGCAAATGAAATGAAGAGGCAGTTCACTCACAAAAAAATTCCAATGGCCAGTAGATTCATGGTAAAAATTTTATAAAATAATATCAATTTTCTCCAACCTAAAATCATCTGTAAGATTTTGCACTTTCTCATAATTAACCTGAAAAGTAAAAGCTTGCATTCTTCACAACACCATTTCCAGTTCCACAACATATGTAGTCCATGGCCGTTTATAAGCTGCTTTACTCTCTCCTCTGTGCTAAAAAGACATATATTTGGTCATTATTTTTCTTCACCATTCAACATCAACATGTTGACGACTTCTTAAGTCTTTCTCTAGATTATTTTGTGTTTGGTTTCAGAAAAATTTTTCCTAGCTTGTGTCGCACATATGACTATTCTTTCTTGGACCTCTCCATTGGCATCAGTATCTATGGAGGTCTTTCATAGAGATTTCATTGTACAGCTGATTAATATAAGTATTAGAAATTCAGTTGATAATGAATTCTACAGTAAGTTGGGTTACCATAATATTTAACGGGAAAGATTTTAAAATCTTTCATAGAATAATTAATCCATTCTAAGGAAGAAATCTTGAGCATTGAGATTTATAGAAAAATATATTTCTGAGAGAGCTTTTCACCATTTGAGTTTGGACAATTAGAAAGTGAAAACACAGGATTTTTAGAGGTTGTAATATAATTGGAGAGAAACATTTAGAAGGCAGCCTTAGAAATTAAAACCACTCCTGAGAAAAAGTTTAAATGCAGTTCTTAGAAAATTCTCCTGCTCGGCCATTCATATTTACTCCGCAATTGCTCCCTAAACACTAATCTGTGAAGTGGATCAACTCAGAGTTGTGCCATTATATTTCACTGGGTGGTGCTGATAGGGTGGTAAGGGCTCTTACTTCCATTTCTCCTTCCCTTCCTCCCCTCCCCTCCCTTCCCCTCCCCTCCCCTCCTCTTCCCTTCCTTTTGTCATCTTTCCATTCCTTCCTTCCTTCTGTAGTCTCCTTACTCCTCTTCTCAGAAAATGAAAAGTGATTAAGAGATTGCTGGGTTTGGAGGGAAACCTGGAAGATATAGTTCTTGCCTTTCCCCTTTCTCTCTTCCTCTGCAGAGACTCTGGTGCGAACTTAGTAGCAAAAGGCCTGAGTTGCCTTTTTCCTGAAGACCAAGTGGGTGCACATGTTCCCTGGGCTCTAGGAAAGCCTGGTGCTGCTACGTTTTCTCTGTGAGCTCTCATTATCCCCCACTTTCTTCCTTCCTCTTCCTATCTTTACTGATTCAGAATATGGGAGAGAAATAAAACTGTTGTTTTATAGCCCCCCCCCCCCCCCCCCCCCCACGTGCAGTGTTGTCACCTCCATAGTCAACCCCACAGTATTCGGAGTTCCAGACATTGGGAACAACTGTCATTTTACAGACATGTTGTTCTAACAGTGCTAATTCTAGATAGAAATTCTTCTGTGATTTCTTTAAATTGAGACATAGCTACTGATTTTTATTGTGCCAAAGAGACAAATAGATATCCATCCTTCTATGATTTACTTATCATATCCATTGTATGATGGATTCAGCTAGAAGGCCAGTGTTCACATATTTTTTTCCTTTTATTTGAACTATAGGTAACAAAATAAAGAATATATTAGCACCTAAAAACAGGTAAAAAGTTAAAGACCTGATTTCTTTGGAAAATTAAATCTTGTTTCATACCATGATTCTTCATTATTCCAGGATTCCCATACATTCAACTTGAATTAAAACTAATTTCCTCCGAACTCTAGAAAAAATGTTTTACAAGGCATTTTTCTAAATAAGATAAAATTTGAAATTAGGCTCAGAATCCGTAACAAATGAAAACCTTTTTCCTGGGGTTTTAGGACTGTGTAATATTCATAAAATGCATTTTATAGTATTCACTTGAGGCTATTAAAATATTATAGTCTTTTATAGACAATTCCAATCAGCATCCCTTATTTATATGTAAGGGAAACGTTGGGTCATTCCAGTTTAGAAGGAGAATGCCTGGCACAATTGAAGCCTGAAATTCCAAGATTCTAACCCTGAGATACATGAGGTTCACCCAATTCAATTTAGCAAAGATTTTCTGAGTAACTACCATTCATGCAGGTTGGTGTTAGAAACTAGGGCATTCGAAAGTTAACTGTATCTGGCCCTGAAATTCTTACACTTCAGTTAATGAAAATGACATGAATTCAGTTAACCAACTGAATTATTTTTTCTTCTTTTAAGGGACTAGGGTCGTAAGCCTAGGTATTTGATAACCAGATTAGTGCTAAGTTTGAGCTCCTGAATTCTGGCTCTTAGGCTGGTAAGCACTCTGAAATACTTAGGAGTGGGAAGAATTGCTTAGTAATTAGTAAGCAAAACACACAAGTCAAAACAATACAAATGACAATAAAATGTTGTTGGAGAATTGTAAGGTCTAATATTTTGGGGAATGGAATTTCATCATCATAAGTAAGAATTCAGGGGACTGTAAGTCTGGTAGAGCCTCAGACTTGAGGGGGGAGGAGAACAAGGCAGAAGGAAAAGGAGAAGACCCAAAAGCACTCAGAGAAGAGGTTAGCCAGCTTGTGACTCATTGCTGGTGGCCGCTGGCCATGTAAATGGAGAGCGAGGGGTTTGAGTTAGGAGAGCGCTGGCCAAGCACCAGATCATCATGGAGCAGTGGAAGGAGAAGAGGGATTTCAGCAAATCATATAAATTAGTTGTTATTTTTAACAAGTTCATTTTTTTTTAAAGGGTGAATGGGAATTCTCCCAGAAGTAGTAGAGTTATATAGACATTGGGTAGCTGGAACATGTTCATATCTACACATTTTGGAGACTTAAGGCTATTTTTGTTTTCTTTTGTGTCACATATTTGTTCCTAGATCCGAGGATGAGTAACACCAGCTCTTCTAAACCCATTGAGAATGAGAGAGTTTAGTGGGTGACTAAAGGTAAAACTGGAATACTGTTTCCATATTTCAAAAGAATTGATCCCAGACTGGCAAAAAGCATGGAGAAAAAAATAGGAAAGTTAATATATAAAATTCAGCCAACCATAATTATTAGGAGAAAAAAAGACTTTTAAGTTTATTAGTAATTCTACCTGTAACTAAGATCATGGGGTATTATCAGAAAACCTTGAGCCAGGCAGATTTCAGTCTGGATCCTAGTTAAACCTCTTAGTAATTTGTTAGTCTTTTGCAAGTAAAATAATCTCGCTGAGTCTTAAATGTAAAGCCAAAATTATGATCAGATCTAATAACTTGAATACAAAGATAAGAAAACTTCTTGGCACACAGATAGTTAATGTCTTAGTTATTTTCTCATTTTTGGACAAAATATTCAATATCCACAACTTAAGGGAAAAACATTTATTTTAGCTCTCAATTTCAGAAAGTTTTACACAGCCTATTCGTGAGAGGCTGGCAGCAGTGGAAGCACGTAGTGGAGGCAAGCTGGAGAGAGCTCTTCATAGCATGGTAAATGGGAAGCCAAATCTGAGAGAAAGGATGGAGTTACCCATCCAGGTACTCCAACCCTTCTGGGTCAAGCCCCAGTGTCCCACCTCTTTTAACCAGGCCCTACCTCTCAACAGCATATGGTATCTGTAGGTAATCCATAACATCCCAAAACATGAGGCTCTTAGAGAACACTTCAGATCCAACCGTAACATTCTATCCCTGGTCCCCAAAAGGCTCATGTCTACCTCCATATGCAAAACATATTTAGTTCTTCTCTAGGTGTTGTCAAATTCTTAACAGTTCCAGCACTGTTAAAAAGTTCAAGCCCAAAGTCTCTTCAGAGATACTATGCAAACTCTCAGGTGTGAGTTCCTGTGAAAATTAAAGAGAAGTTAAACACTTCCAACATGCAATGGTACAGGGTAAATATTCCCATTCCAAAAACGAGGAAGAGAAGGTTAGAAAGCAGCTGGAACAAAACAAGTTCCAAACCCAGCATATCAAGGGTTAAATCCTGCAGTTCTTTGTCCAACATCTGGGGTAAAACGTGGTGAGATGTGAATTCCAAAGGGTTTGGGTTGGGTAGCCCCATGCTTATAGCATTGCCTTCTGCTGTAATCTCTGTAGCCTGTCTTGTGGATGGTTCTGCTCGCAGATTGTAGTCTTCCTCAGCAAATGATTCATGTTTCTGGTATTTTCAAATCTTCAAAGTGTCCATCGCACCATAGGCTTCTCCTTTACAACTTCATGCATTGCCTTCCCAGGGTCACTGGTTGGCTTCCAAGGCCTTCCTGTGAAATCTGACTGAAAGCTTCAATGACACAATTCCTGCACTCTGTGTGCCTGTAAAGCCAGGACCTCGTGGATGTTGCCATGATCAATCACTGGCTTCAGCAGTAGCCTGACCCTCTTGGATAATCACTACTCAGGCCTCAGAGTTCTTAGATGGTTGAAGTCCAGCAAACATTTTTCTCTTTGGACTTACAAGATGTACTAGCAAGGTCTTTTGCCTCTATACTCTTTAATTGCTGAAGGGTTAATTTTTGATAATCCTTTAAGGCATCTTTTTTAAAGCCTTGCTTACAAGTACTTCCTTTTTTAATGCTAATCTCTTTAATATTCCTGTGTCCTTCTCTCCTATCTGTTCAGGTCCCTTTAATTTGGCAAAACTGAAAACTTTTCACGACATTTTCCTCTACCACTTTTTGTCCTGCCTTTCTCAAGCAGTACCCAAGTGACAGTGTGAACACTGGGCTGCTTTGAGATTTTTCTCTGACATATTAATCTCACGTTTAATCTCAGTTTTAATCAGTCTCTGGACAAGCACAAAATGCAGACACACTTTCTGCCACAGCATAGCATTTTTAATTCTTAGAACAATTGCAAATAAAGTCCTCCTTTCCATCTCAGACTTCTTGAGCTTGACCTTTTCAATCCACACTTCTATCAGCATTTTAGTTTTCTGAACTCCAACCAAATCTCTCAACTAACTCATTTTATATCATTTTAAGATTTGTCCTTCTGACATGTATAAACCTTTCCAATACCTCCTGCTTCAAAACCAAATCATTGAGTAAAGCCATAGCAATAACCCCACTCAGTATCAGCTTCTGTCTTAGTTACTTTCTTGTTGTTGGGACAGAATACATAGCATCCACAACTTAAGGGACCTTCTTAAGTTTAAGAAAGTCTCACAGTGTATTCATGGTTAGCTGGAAGCAGTGGAAGCACATGGCAGAGGCAGGCTGGGTGGGAGCACTTTATGTCATGGTTTATGGGAACCAAAGTCGGCAGGAAAGACAGAGTTACTCTCCCAGGTAGGCTGCTCCTGCTGGGCCAAGCCCTAGTGTTCCTCCACCTTCAACAAGGCCCCACCTCTCAATAGCACATGGTATCCCTAGGTAATCTATAACATTCAAGTACATGGTGCTATTGGAGAACACTTCAAATCCTAACCGTAGCAGTTAACTGTTAGTAATAACTTTCAATAAAATGGGCATTTCAGAAATTAAAGCAATAGGGTTCTGTCTCCAATGTAAAACAAATGATAAAGAAAGCAGAGAGGAATCAGATGATAGCTAATAAGTGGCATCAAGCTAAGCTTATTTTTAGTACCCTTTCACCCCTTTCAGACAGGAAATATCTGTGAACATAAGGAAATTTTGTATAAATAGCCAAATGGATGAACACATATAATGTGGATATATCATCAAGTGATTTAGTATTTAGCAAGCAAAAAGAGAGGCAGTTTTTCTTCTTAAAGGGAAGGACAATATGGCAGGTAGAGATAGAGTGCAGAGATAGGTAAAAATCTGAACTTTATTAATTAGCCTCTCTCTCTCTCTCTCTCTCTCTCTCTCTCTCTCTCTCTCTCTCTCTCTCTCTCATAGAAAGCTTTTAGTCTCATTGTACCTAAGTTGATAATTTCTGTTAATTTATTCTTCTAGAAATACTTTCTTCTTTTGGTTCATTTAAAATGATTCTTTCTAGATTCTTATCTTCACTTAAAGTCAGTCACTATCCTTTTCTTCTGATCGTTTTCTAAGTGTTGGTGGCCACCAGGTTTCTAGCCTTTGCCCTCTTCTCTCCCCATATGGCTCCTTAATGAGCTCTCCTGGTCTCATTGTTCTTGTTTTTCACTAAAATATTGGTAACTCAAAATCTGTGTCTCTGGGAGAATTCTTTCTCTAAAGCTCTGATACTTTGTAAATAACTAATTGGTTAGGATAGGAGTGCCTAAATATCTTTTAGTCCCTCAATATTAAAATACTGTTAGTCAGTTTTCAATGAATATAACACACTGCCTGAGATAATTTATACAAAGGACAGTTTTTATGTTTGTTCTTGCTTTGAATCTGACACATTGTAGTGTATTGTGGCAAAAGAAAGTAGAGCAGTGGAGCTGGCTCACTTCATCATCCAGGAAGCAAAGGTACAAGTGTAAAATTTCCCGGGGGTCCACAGTCCTTTACACAGTTGGATCTACAATGAGCTATGTACTATGCACTGGGCCACATCTCATAAAGGTTTCACCACCTCTCAATAGCACCATAGTGGGGATGAAAGTTTAATACATAGACCTATGGGTGGCATCTAGTATCCAAACTACTGTAAAAACTAAGGTAGGACTCCTCATAGTCACGCATAAACCATTTCCTGCTCTAACCTATGCTGCTCAGATCCCATTTGTGGAGGACTTGCAGGTAGGTGCTAGAAAGGTTGCTAGCAAATGATCTTAGTCAGCAGGATCGTCATTTTCAGCGCATTAATGATTGAGCAGGGTGGGGACACAAAAGCCTAGCAATCTTGGGTCTCAGGACATCTCTTATGGGCCATATGATTTGCCAAGCTTATCAGCTTGACTGAAGCATTATCAGGCCCTTCTTGCAGTTTGTCTTCTGCTTATCTATTGTTTCTGCACAGAATTTGATCTTTAATAAAAACCCATTATACCAATCTCATCTGTTACCAGATAACAGAATGTATGACACATCAGTACCTACTTGTTTTTCAAACTAGAAATCTGTTATGTCATCCTCACCTCCTTCATCTACCTATTGTTAAAACCCTGGCAATTGTTTCTCCTAAATTTTTCTCCCATTTTCTAATTGCTTTTTTCTCTGTACTCTTCTTGTTTCCAATGTTGTAGCTCAGTTTTCACATTCTTGGCAATTCTATCCTAATAAACTTGAAGGTCATGTTTCAAACCATCAAATAGACCCAGAAGGGTCATTGTTCTTCTTGAATTTCAGGTTTATAAGTCTCTCTCCTTTAACTGTGTGCTCCTCCAGGCTAAAAGCCAAGATTTGCCTTGATATACAGTCACACCCAAACTTCACCCATACCTTAAACACTGTTACAGAAACCTCATTGAGTCTCTGACACTTTGGAAAGCTGTGTAAATGTTTGCATAATTAATAAGTGAATATTACACAGGTACATAAGATTTAAACAATGCCTATGGTGGTATTATTTAAACATATAGTTAAATAGTTATGCCTTTCAAGGAGCTTGTTTATAAGATGAGTTAAGCACATCACTCGCACATCATAAAGCTGCTCTCTTTTTGTTTTTTAGCTATATTTTATTGTGAAAAATCTAGTTGTGATATTCCCATTGAGAGTATTTAGTGTAGGTAATTCAGTTCATTGGGAGAATTGAACAGATTTTTAACTATTGCTTTTTTCTTGTGGTTTTATGTGACTGACTTTCTTATATTCTATGTATGGAACATAAAAAACTGTGATCAAAGATAACAAAATAGAAGAATTGGGGTCCATTTCTTTGATGATGTGTGATTTAATATATTTTTTTTAAAAAGTCCATTCCCAAAGATTGACTAGAGTGATGCTAGGAATAAAGTCTAACATGCTTACATTTTGGGTCTTGAAAACATTCCACTTAGCAATCTCATCTGTAGCATTTTCATCTGATTATGATTTGGATACATTTTCATTTACTTTAAACCTCTTTCTTGGAATTACCCATTCCAAGAGTTTTAAATCAATGGCAAAGAATTGTTGGCCAAAGTTACTGCTTCTTCTATACAAATGGTCTTTTTTAATTATATGGCACCCATTTAAAAGTGGCTCTATGTGGCCAAGATGTTTTAAGTTTATGATTGTGCAAGCACTGTTTTGTGACTTTTTTCGTTAGCCATTGAATGTGCTCTTTTTCCTCTCTCTCTTGCAGCTCTTGTCTTTTATTTTTGCTGAAGTCATCTGAGAAAGACGGAGAAACTTGTAAGTAATTTTTCATTGTTTTATTTATTTGCTGTTTAAGGTTGAAACATTTCAAACAGAAGAGAAACTGGCATGGTTCAATGTTCTTTATTTAGAATTTCATTTAACAAACACTTATGACTGTGAACCAGTATTGTAAGTACATACGTCCTAGGAGTTATGTCTGGTGGGAAGACATTGAACCTTGTGACACTGCCTAGCCAGTGTGCTACCACAGGGTTATACCAAGCTTTAGCCTTATATCATAACTTAGTTCATAGGGATCTTGATCATCTTTCTCTTCCGCAAGCAAGCACATTGGCTCATTACATTTATTACATTATGTTGATTGAACCAATTGAGTAAGATGTAGCAAGAGATAAGCAGGTGCTTTTGGTTTCTTTAGTTGTAATATAACACTGATTGTCTTAATATTGGTGTGTATTTTTCCCCATTTTATTGATACGTATGAGTGCAGAATTTGAAGTTTACAGTGATCTTGAGTATTTTGTGCACATATGTATCTTGGCAAGGTTACAAGAACTTTTCCTCCTTTTGGGCCTCCCCCTACCCCCCCCCCCCCAGGTTCCCATTATTTTCTACACTAAGTTCCATGAGATAATTGTGATCTGGGTTTCTCATATCAGAGAAACCATTCAATATTTTTAAATCTGTCTGATCATATTAAAGATACGAAATATCAGAAACATCTCCCAA
The DNA here is from genome assembly GCA_004027205.1 of Ctenodactylus gundi. Classification (NCBI taxonomy): domain Eukaryota; kingdom Metazoa; phylum Chordata; class Mammalia; order Rodentia; family Ctenodactylidae; genus Ctenodactylus; species Ctenodactylus gundi. The sequence continues at coordinate 932,142 of PVKB01000226.1, read as the reverse complement.
AGAAGAAAAACCTCTGCTCTATGAGTAGGAAATTAGTTTGTTTCCATTGGTATGTGAGAAAGTATTGTTGTATTATGCGTGATTATAAACTTTGCAATACTTGGAGATTAAGTGTGACTTAAGAAAGTGTCTGGTTGTCAAGTTGACAGGAAGTGTAACTATTAATCGTGCTATGTCAACTTGAATGAATTAATAAATTCCTAGCAGATGAATACAGCACAGTATATCTATGGATAATTGGCTGAGGGAAGACTCACGCTGAATATAGGTGGAAATGACCAATAAACCTGTAGCCTGGATGGATTTGCAAGATAAAGAAGAGGACATGTTCCCATTTTAGAAGAGCTCTAGCCTTCACTACTGCATCTGTACATTGATTTCCAGTCTCCTCAGCTTTCCAGCATAGACCCATGCCAGCAACTATACCATGAGGTTCAGGCCTTCAGTGACTTTGGACAGTCGTGTCTTTGATGCTTCTTGTTCTGAGGCTTCCATATTCTTGGCTGAGCAGTATTGGATCTTCTGGCTCTCATACATACAGATGGTCATTTTGGACCTTCCCACCTCTGATCCCACAGATGGTCATTTTGGACTCTTCTACCTCTGATCCTTTAAGTCTACCTAATAAATCCCCTTGCATAATTTTACATATGTATTTTGTATTAAGTTGTTCCTCTAGAGAACCCTAACTAATACAATGCATATCACAGTGACAGTTGGAGAAAATAATTCCAAGTCCCAGAACCTTTCAACCTCTCCTGTCTCGCTGTAATCCACTGTCCATTGTTAGTTGTACATAAAATATGAAAGAAAACAAGAATGTCAATGTACTTGACATTGTCAAGATAGAAAATCAGAAGAATTTATTAGAAAAAAATTGAGTGTCAAGCTGGAGCCAACAACCTACCATTTTCTCTTGGCTATTTTATAATCGAGAGACAACGTAAGTATGTGAACTGGCTTATATTCTTTTTCAAAGTTATGGAACTTCTTTGAAGTGAGAAGAAATGGTGCAGAGTAGAAATAGCAAAGAGGTTAACATTAAAGTTTATAAGCTGTTGTGCAGACCATGAGCACCACTTACTATTACCCTCAACTTGAGCCAGTCTCCTAATACCTCCTAGTTGTTTTTCCAAGCAATGTTGAAGCAGCAACATCGATTAGCTGATACCTGTAAGACATTAAACTTTTAACCACTGAATTTGCCATTGGTGAATTAGAAAAGCAACAAAATGTAGGATAACTTGTCCTAACTTGTCTGAGGGAGGTATTTAACTCTGGGGTCTTCTTTTCATCCGGGATCATCTCTGGGATCCATAGGTAAAGGCATAGCTGTAGCAAATAGACTAGTTTTCTACATATACACTGTGCCCATACACTACTAAAAGAACCCAGTGTTTCTAATCACATCAGTTCCCGTGGTGTATGCTAAAAGACAAATAGAATCAAAATATGTAGACACCTGTGAATACAAGCACCTATGTTCTGTCTGTGAAAACCAGGGTGAGGCAAGATGCCATGGAAACAGAGAAGGAGCCTCCTACCTGGGTCTGTTAGGACCAGAAAGCAGCTTTTCCTGAGATGCAGCCAGATTCCCTTGAGCACCCTAAGCACAAGACCTGGTATCTGATCTATAAACTGATCTCTGAAGGACTCCAACCTTTCATGGGGCAATCGGCCTTCCCTAGTCTTGTCATTGCTTACTGCAATGGTAAGTCCACTCTGATGATGGGACTATATCAGAACGCTAAAACTCTAATTCTAAAAGCAGCAGTAAGTAAAGTTGTTTTGCAAACCATTTTGAGGAGAAATAAAGGGCATTACATAAAACAGGACATATAAATTCTTTCTTAATTTCCTTCTCAAAACCTCCCCCAAAGAGCAGTACTCTATCTAAAGTTGTAATCTCTGTCACATTTCATGTTTTCCATTTTATTATTGTCTATCTTTAAGCATATTTTTCTCTGAGACAGGGTCTCACTCTGTAGCCTGGCTAGTCCTGAACTCACTATGTAGCCCAGGATGGCTTCTGACTTCCTTTTCCTTTAACCTTCACAGTGCTGAGATTAAAAGCATGCACCACCATGCCACCATGCCTGGCTTCATGTGGTGCTGGGGATTGAATTCAGGGCTAGGCAAATGCTTTACAGGGTATGCCATTCCTCCAGCCTCTTCCAATATATTCTTTGCCTCTGGTGGTTCTACCTCTCTGTGCTACAGATCTCTCACTGTCTCCATATTTGTGCATGTTTGCATGTGTATGTATCTTTTTTTTTTGTCTCTCTTAGTCTAATCTTTTCCCTCTCCCTCCCACTCCAGCTCCTTCTTAACACCCTCCCTGCGCTCCTTCCTCCATCCATACTGCCTATGGTGCATTATCATTGTGTTGCCAGGAAACTGTACCCAGGAAGATCATAACTATTTTCAGGGAGCGACATAGGACAAGTTTCCTCGTATGTACGCATAGAGGCGAACACTACAGGGGGCTGAGGTGGAGACACCTCTGCTACTAAGCACTGAGAAATCTCTTCCTCTGGGTAAGTAATCTAACCAGAATTTAGGAATGCAATGTTTCAAGCCTCAACAAGTTTTTCCCAAACATTCCCATCCTATTTTACAAGATTCCATTGTTTTTTGTTCAGTACCCTCTCCCTCACTTCAGATATTCTCCAAGGCTAAGCATTAAACTTATGCTGTATTTCAGGCAATGGTATTATGACAGCTTGTGCTTGGTTTTTGTGCAATTCAGCCCCATGTCTAATGGAAAGAAGAGTCTTTTTGAAGACATGTATAGGACATATATGTTGTTTATGTGTGAGAATTTGAATTTTTGAGTTCAGTGCTTTGTGTTAGTATTTTTTCCAAATACTTAGAAGCCTTAGATGGTTTATGCATGTCTAGAGCTCTGTCTTAGTTGCTTTTTCATTGTTGTGACTCAATACTTGACATGCACACATTAAGAGAGGAAGAGTTTTATTTTAGCTTACAGTTTCTGAAAATCTCAGTCCATTCATGGGTGGGCAGCTGAAAAACAATGGAATCATATGGCAAGCTGTAACCAGAGCCAGAGCTCCAGAGACAGAGATCCTCACAGCATGGTGGAGCCAAGTCAGGGGGGAAGGGTGAAACCAGCACACACCTTTCAGGTCAAGCTCCAAGCATCTGCCCCTTCCAGCCAGGCCCAGCCTCCCAGTACAACACAGTGTCCATAGGAACATGAGGCTTTTGGGGACATTCCAGATCCAAACCACGACAAGCTCATGTTTTTCTTCAGTGTTGTCCAGAGATGCTAGGAGTAACCAGCCAGCATTATTATGTTTTAACATTTCAAAAATGTTCAAAAATACTGTATATTGAGTCACTAAATTTTTTATCTCAAAAGTGGTAAAAAAATAATGAAAAATATCTGCACTGTGTGTTGGTTTCAACAGTTTACACCAAGTACTACCAGTATTCTCTACATTATCAAGAGAGAACATAGCAACTTTAAGTCTCATCAACTTTTGCTTCTCTAGAACCACTGGTGCCAAAATTTGGTATTAGTTAGTGTTCTCTACATATGTAGAATTATGTAAGGATAGGCTTATTATTAATTTGATAGGCTTACAGGACCAGAGGCATAGGATTCAAAATGATCATCTGTGGAAAAGAGATAGGAAAGTCCAAAATGACAAATTGCTGGTGGCGGATCCAAGCAAACCAGTAGTGGCCCCGACAAGAAGATGGAAGCCACAGAATTATAGGCACCAAGGATAAAACACAAGTCCAAGCTCAAAGGCTTGGTAGGTCAGTGTAGGATCACTAGGACAAGTGCAAATTGGAAGGATGGAGAAACTTGAGCCCAGTCTTTAGAGATGGTGGTGAAGACTGGGGTTCTTTCAAAGCAGAAGCACTTCTTTCTTAGTTTCCATTTTATCCCATCCTAACTACAAGTCTTTGGTTGGTGCCACCTAAATTCAGAGTGGGTCTTCTTCCCTCGTTTGTGGACCTACGTGTCAATTGCCCATATACAGCACTATAACTGTGTGATACTAAAGTTCTAGGCATTTCTTAATTCATTTAATTACTATAACATGATTAACAGCCACAAGTACAGAATTTATAAGTGGCTGGAATAATTCCAGTTTGCCTAGTGAAATGTTTAAGTGGATAAATAATTATATACAGAGTAGTAGCCAGACCATTAGCCAAGAATAGGGGAAAATATTTAAGGAGGAAGTTGTTGCTTGAGATGAGGGAAAATTACTGGAGAGCTCAAATTAGGGTCTGGGCTCTGCTGGTGTGAAGAATCAACACTGCGAAGAAAGAGACAGTTTGGAAACAGAAAGTGACTTTATTAGGAGAAATGCAAAACAAATAATTGGTGCGTGCACAGTGGGAACTTCTCCTGCTAGTAGGGAAGGGTGAGGGGGCCAAACTGGTCACCAGTTACAGTCATCCTTTTATGTAGTTTCTCTAGAGATCATGCATATTCAACTTTCTATATCTGTTTGGTTTTTGCTGACGGGTATACATCAACATCAAAACTATTTCATTGGCTTAATGTCAAACTCAGGGCCCAACGTAAGACCCCCAGACTGTGGCAACAATAAACCTAGACGAGCTCCATATTCTTAGTCATAGCCCCTAAGACCTATGTTACTTTAACTTTGCCATGCATTGTTCTGAATTCCATAGTGTCCTGGTTTTCTCAGTTGCCATATACCTGTTTTTGGACTCTCAACCCAGGAACCTTAACTGCTCTAAACTTACCTAGCAAAAATCTACCTATTAATCCTGTGCCTGCCTAGCAAAAATTGCCTTAGAAAGGTGTGATAGAAAAAAGCTGCTTAGTTAATGGTGACAGGTAAACAGAGAAATGAAAAAGCACCAGAAAGGAATAGGTTAAAACCATACGCAATGTGCAGAGTCATACCTCTGTGACCTAGCCATGCACACTCAGAAATGTGCTTTGCTAATCTCCTAGGTGACTCTTCCATTACAATCGCTTTCCAACATCTCAGCAGTTCCACCACTGCTTGAAAGTCCATGTCAAAGTTTCCACAGAGACTCAAAGCAAACTCTTAGCCAAATACTCCTATAAAATTCAAAAGTATACTACTTAATCCTAAGATACAAGAAGACAGGGTAAATATTCCCATTTCAAAAGAAGATGGGGTTTAGGCATGAATTGAATCAAAACAAGAATGAAGCATGGTAGGCTGATAGTAAATTGTATACCTTTGTGTCTGATTTCTGGGGCAGAAAGTGGTAAAATGCAAGTTTCATAGCTTGGGTGGCCCTATCCCTGTGGGCTCTGCAGCTGACGTGGAGCTCTTGGTCTGGCTTCACTCACAGACTGCAGTCTTCTTTTATAGACTTTTACCTTTCTGGTATCACTAAGCCCTGAGGTCTCCACTATGCCTTTGACTTCTTTACTACAACTTCCCCCTCTCTTTTTAGGAGTTACTTATCTGGCATTTTGGGCCTTCTTTTGAAATCTGGGTGGAAAATCCTTTTTGAACTCTGTATGTGGCTTGTGTGCATTGAATCTGGACTGTTCCCCAAAAGCATCATATATTTGGAAGGTGTTTGAATGATGGAAATTAATTTAATCAAGAAAATTAATTCATTTTTTTGTGATGTTAAGAGTTGGGGCCTGGTTGAAAGGGGAAGATTAGCAGGGTGTGGCCTAGAGGGATATGTTATTTTTCCTAAATCCTTCCTTATGTCTCTGCTGTGCTTCCTATGCACTGAACAGCTTTCATGTGACCAGGCTTTCCTAGGCCCTCTGCCATGCCCTTCCACCATTGCTGGCTACCATGAAAATACTAAGACTTGTGAATTGTGAGCTAAAATAGACGTCTACATTTAGTTGTGGATGTCAGATATTGTGTCCCAGAAATGAAAAAGTGACTAAGACACTGGTAAAACCACCATCATAGATGATGCCAACTTCCCCTTGGAACATAGCGGTGTGAAATAAATTCCATATAGCCAATTCCCTGGGCATCTCTTTTCAAGCAGCTGTCCTAGGGGCTCTCTTTTCAAATAAAATGTTGACTTTTGTGCCTTTAAGCATCAGATGGGTCAGGTGTTGCTGATTCATGACGTGCCCTCGAGGTATCATTCCTCTTATCCCTGCTCAAAGTACTTAGTTACTTTTCAACATAGTTAATGTCTTCAGCAATCATGCTTCATTTTCCCCATCTTTAAATATGATTCCTTTCTGGGCCTGTATTAAAGTTTATCAAAATTTTCTGCTTTGCTTCTTCTCCCCCTCCCCTTCTAATTTTACCCCTGTAGTTGGGCAGTCTTGAAATTTCTTCACCTAGTTAGTTCACCATCTTTAATCTCAATGTTCTACAAACTCTCAGGAAAAATGTAGATTTTCTTTTTTTCTCTCATTTATAACATGTATGTAACATGTATAGCCTTTTGTTCACTTCCCAATACAGTTCTTATTTTTAGCTCCTGAGCCTAACTTTTACCATCCACATTTTTATCAGCATCCCAGCTTTCAGAGTTCTAACCAGAATAGCCATTGTTCTTTGTATACAGCCATCTAGGCCTATGCTTGCTCACCTCTCCAAATCTCTTCAAACCCTTTCTACAAACAGGTTCTGTAGGCTTCCCAATTATATCGCCATGTACATTCACAAAAACAACCTTACTTCTGTGCTACCAATATTCTGTATTAGTCTGCTTTGCTTCTGCTGGACAAAATAGCTGAAACCACAACTTAAAGAAAGAGAGGTTTATTTGGCTCATGGTTTCGGGAGATTTAGTCCATTCTAATCATGGTGAGCCACACAATTCTGAAAGAGACGCTATGTGCTATCTAATAATTAGACAGCAGCATAGCTCACCCAAGATTACCCTAATGTGCACCATTTGCGTAGTAGCTAGCTCATCATGTAGAAGCTATAGTCAACAAGAATTTGAATGTTAGTACAAAATGTTGACAGTATTCTCTGTAAGAATTTAAAGGCATCCAAATTGTGATTCTAGTCTGAAGAAACTGATAAGATTTTTGTTGTTGTTGTTTAAATATAGTCTTGTGGTGTCATCCTTATCATACTCAGGACCTCATTTAAGGTTTATGATCAAATTTAAGCACATATTAAGGACACCACAAGGAACACAGAGGAGGACTTTCTTTCACTCATCTTCTTTAATACCTGAAATTATGCTATATATATATATATATATATATATATATATATATATATATATATATATACAGTGTTATGTTATGACTATCTTTATTACTCTACTCTTCAGCATTGAGAGATGGATATTGGACAAAAGAAGGTTAATACAGACTTTACAAGATATACTGTGGTTTTTCATCTTGTCCCAAGGCCCAGATTTAAGAGCATTAGTGTTTTAAAGATTTGATGACTTAAAACTAACTGACCAACTAAACAGAATCCAAATCAAACACCACATCACATTTACTATATAAGAGAATGTAGCACTATAAATAATTCAGCTCCAATGGCACTTCTCAGTACAAATGAATTCAAGCCATTTTTGCAGCATTAACTCTAATGATTTTGTTCTCATTTATTTTCTAATACAATCTTGGTTTATCCATAATGGCATTCTTAGGTCATTTATTTAAAATAGCTGGGCTCATCCTGCACTCCCACAGCAATAAGGCCTGTCTCTCAGATTGATTGCTTCAGAAGAGGTTTAATTGATTTTTGCGTATGTGCAGCGAAAGGATCTATGTGCTTTTCAAAGCAGCCATTGTCATAGTGGCTGGAATTGAGTTGGTCTAGATTAAAAACAGACTCATGTCCTGGAATGCTGTGTATAAGTCCTAACTGTGTGACAATCGGCCACTTATTCCACTTTCTTTTTTGAATAGGTGAATAAGATTGACCAATCTTGTAAAGATGTAGAATCCTAAGGATGTTGAAATAGCAACACATTTGGTCAAGATAGAATATTATAGAAAAATGTTATCATTTCTTTTCATAATGTGTGATGTTATGTGTGGATTAAATAATTGAAGGCTTTTTTTTCCATCTAGACACACTAAAATGCTCATTCTGGATGAGGAATTTCTGTTTTCTTTGTTTTTTACTATTTTCTGCCTCCAAGTTCTAAGCTGCAGTCCCAACCACAGAGTTTTGCAAAGAAACTGTCTTGCTGAGAAAGTAGTTTAGGGGCAGCCTTATTATGTACCATGAAAGCTATACCATGGGACCTCTGTCTCCAGATGACAAGAGTAGACAGACAAACAACTGAGCCAAAGTTAGTCCGTCCCACAGTGTGGATAGTAACTGATAAAGTGGCCATGAGTAAAATCTTTCTCTTAAAAAGACTAAGGTTTATTAGTTGAGTTCATTACATTACTTGTCTTAGGAACCTATGTTGCTGTGTATGGAACGAAACTTAAAGGTAAAAAGAAAACTAGATTAGATAGACAACAAGAGCTCTGCAGAGATTGTCCGAACCAATGAAAGACAGAAGTCTTGATTGAAAATTCTTGAGCTACTGGAGCTGGGATTTTTTTGTTTTTTTGTTTGTTTTGTTTTTTTGTTTGTTTGTTTTATTTCTTTTTGAGTGGCTTTTGGATTTCAGCTTCCATGAGCTCTATTTTGATTTCTGCCTCTCCTGGTAGCTGATTCTTCAGCTTATGTTGGTTTCTGGGAAGACTGCATGAAAAAGAAAGCTCATATTGGTTGCTTTCCTATTTGTTTTCAGAACATTTCCCTGTGTGTCTCTTCCTTTGTTTTTCATAGTAGGAAATGAAATTTCCCTGATTTTTTTGCTAGTTAGTTAGCTTCCTATAGAATGGATGGGCATAGAATTGTTTACTATGGAGGGACCTTTAGGATCTCCTCACTGGTTTTTGCTTCCACTGTTCAATTCCACTTCTATAAATGGTTAAAAGACACAGTTACAAGACATATATAAATCTTAATTGGATTCAGTTACAATTCTAAAACTGGACCATGGCTCAGACTGAAAATGATGCAGAATGCTCGCTCTCATTATTTGTGTGGTTATATTTGTACACTTCAGAAGAAAATGATACACAGAACTAATTTGATTGATTGCAGTTGACATTTTCCTTATCAGGTCATGTTTTGGCAGTTTTCAGCCTCTGATTGGCTGAGACTCAGTTACTTGGTCACAGCTAGTTTATACTTTCCCTATCCAGCTAGGTTACAGTTTACAATGCTAACATTTATTGCTAAAGTACACAGAGAAATTTAGGCCAAGCTTAACTCTGTTTAACAGTACAGAGTCCAGAGAAGATCAATAGATCCTCTGGGCCTCCAGCTTTCATTTGATGACCCTGGCTTCTGGACTCCAGAAACACTACCACCAGCATCTCTTTGTTCTTTCTTTTTAGGATTACAGTTTCTTGCTGTTGCCTATCTGTCGCTTTATGAACCCCTTGGTTGGCTTGGCTGTATAGCTCTTCTTTGACTTGCCTAAAGGATTTCATCTAGTAAATTTCTCCTGTTGAAATATTTGCAAATATTTTTGGTTTTCTAATTGAACCCTAACAATACAAGTTTGAGGATAAACTAATTCTTTATTTTTAATAACAGATGCAGGGTGGACAGAGTTTAGAAAAAGTAGACTTTGTAATCAGACATCTGTAATCACATAGTACTTATCAGTCCAAATTCTGGCTCTCTTTCTTGTCGTTTGTGACTTGGGTCAGTTGTTTAATGGAGGCTCAATTTTTCCACATATGTAAAATGGAGATACTGAGGCATATTTCAACGTGTTTTGGAGATCACCATATTCTGTTTCATAATAACCTCCAGCAAATCCTAAAAGGATAAATGGAGTTGATTAAATTAAACATTGACTGATTCAGTTCAGATTGTTAAATGGTACAATCAATTTTTAAGCACTCTAGAAAGGTACCTGGCTAATAAGCACTTCTAGTGAGTGTTATGAAATCAAGAAAGTTTACAGGGGAAATTATGGAATTCAGTTTTAGTAATCAGAAGAAGAAAGTGGAAAAAATAACGATTTCAAGATTGGAAATCTGAGTGACTAAGGAATGTATTTTAAAAACCGACAGGCCTAGAGCTGTTCGTGTACTTTCTACACAGTGGCTGATTTAATTCTTGGAACAACCATTTGTGGGAAGGAAATAGGAACACAGAGACCAGCAGCAGCAAAGTAGAGTTTAAGAGGCTGCTATTTGGTTTCAGAACTAGAACATGGCAGAAGCAGGCTGATCTCTCATGGAAACTCTCCAGGGACTGAAACGTCTCTGGTAGTTGCTGGAATAAAAAGAAAAAAAAATGTCCTGTCACATTCACCATGGTTGAGGTACATATCTATTTTTAAATTGGCTATTGTAATTAGATAATAGGCTAATTATGCAACTGTGTTACATACTTTAGGGTAGGCGGCCATCTTACTTAGTAATGGAAGACAGAGTTGAAGGAGAATGTATTCCTCTATTGTAAAAGTTTGGCTGCAATTGCTAGTAAACAGAGAAAAGGAAATTGTTAAGAAGCAAATGAATACCAAAAAGGAGCAGGGAATTTGACTCTTAAAAGGGGCAACAGAAGTTGCTCATCAAGACAAGAGAAACTAAAGCCTTGCAAGATGAACAAGGGAAAAAAATGAAAGCACTACTTGGAGCCTTCTTGACATAGTTGGGAAGATTTCATGACTGATATTCTTCACTGGGATCACTGGTGCTGAGACAGAAAAGGACTACCGTGTCACTGTTCCGTGGCCTCATTTTTATGGTAATGTTATTGGCCTGGAGGAACAAAATTAACTCTGAGCTGAACCTTTTGTGTATGTTACATCAGAAGCATCTTCTCCTGAGTGTCCTGTCTCCCGCACTCTGTATACTACTGTATTATGTCACCTCTGGGACTCACTCATTTCATACTTATTTGAGCAGAAAAACAAAGGGTAAAATTTTTATAAGTAATTTGACCTTACAGTTATACACTTAAAACAATCCCTTCGTGAAGATGATTTTTATCGTTTAAACCACAGAAGTATGAGGAAAGATCACTGTCAACCCAAATTTTTCCTGATATTTTCCCCTAATCTCTACTCTCAATTTGGCTATGTTAAGGATCAATTCAGACTCAGCTCTGAGTGGGAAAGGTACTGGGGCCAGGAGCTGAGACATTTCAGGAAACAACTATATGTTATGTAAATACTAAGGTGCCGTAGCTCAACTTTCTTTCAGAAATAAATATTTTTAGAAAGGCAGCCTTTTCTTAATGTCATAAGTAAGCAAGAAACAGGAGTTATTTTTAAAATTACTATTTATTACTGAGTAATTTTTGATGAAGAACTGTTTTTAGATAATGAGAAATAAGAATTTCAATCTTTAAAAAGGCAGGTTTAATTAATTTACTTTATTTTTCTCATATGAAAACCCTAACTCATAACTTCAGCTGGAGCCTGAGTCTTTGCCGCATAGACTTTGGTATGGGTTATATGGGTTTTAGGAAGTCTTGATAAATGCGTTTTTTCCCCCCAGGTATCAGGGGTCAGATTACTACAGATCTTGGAGCTGGTATTAAAGGTAGCCTTTGTGAAGGAAACTGGGGTACCAGTGTAATCCCTAGCTGAAGTACAGCAGTCTTCAATACAGAACATTGGCAGCATCTTCTTAGCACATAGCCTGAGATAATGCTAGTGCCGGGATAGACTCCCAGTGGCCTGACGTCTTTTAAGAAATGCTTTGGGGCACATGCGGCTTTTGCTCTCTCGGAAGTCTTACTGTATGGTACAAGAGAGAATTTGCCTATCATGAGAGTTCCATAGACAGCAGTGGCTACCTCCCTGAAACACTGAACATTCAGACCAACATGGTTAGGTAGTCCCTAATGGTGACAGATGTCTTCAACCTAGTCCTCTGGCTACTGGGAGTCTGCTTTTTTAGCATAATCTTCAAAAGCTCACACTTAAGGGATGTCTGCAGGAAAACATTAATGATTTGAAACTCCTTGATGGACAAAAAGAAGAAGTTAATCTCATCATGTTCTTGATCAGGCAGCAGCCCAGCTTGGTGACAGGGATCCACTTCTTGTCCTTAGCTTTTCCTCCCTGGAGCTTCCTGGTACTCCAGTACCCCCATGTTGTCCACTACGTGGCGTTTTCCAGGAGAAGATGCATATGGGAGTATCTCATTGTTGTTCTAGATTATTGCTAGGAAAGAAAAGTTTTCCCTTAGACAGTACTTGCACCAGAGAGGAATCACTTAGTGAATTACATCATTTTCTTAATAATTCAATATTGCAAGTTTTAAGAAAATTATAGCCTACTATGTTTCAAACTCCTTAGGTAATTTTAATAGCTTAATCAACTTTTTCCTTCTGTAAATAATTTATAAATGTAGCATTCCTAGCACTCACTCATGTTTTGAAAATGGATATAGATTCCACACCTCTTCTCACCAGCTCCATTACAACGTTATACTTTCTCCTCTTTAAATTGAAAGAAATTGCACACTTGATGCCTTCTCCTGTAATACCAAGAAGATTAACACTGTCACTGAGTCATTTTATGACACTAGTGATTTTCCTGCAGATGGGTAACTGTTGGTTAAATATTTTCCACTTCTTCTATATCTTCTGGTCCTGAGCTCTTTTTTCCCCAACTTACAGCAAAAATATTGCTTGGTTAAGACACCACGGTCTATTACAAGTCAGTCTGCCATGATATTGTGGTTATTCAAATATCACTTGAAAGACAAATTACTCATGTAAAAGTATTATTCACATTATCAAAAATGTCCTGAGCCCCTTCCCAGTTAGTTGATGATTTTACTAAGTGATTTCAAAGAAAGCCTCTTTGTAATTATATTCATTTTAAATATACCTTTAAGGCTTGTTCCTAAATATTGCCTTCTACATTTGTCAAAATATGTATACATATATAAAAAGTTTACTTACATAATTGTAGCATTTACATTTTTCATCTGAAAAAACTATAAAGTCTATTTTTAAAAAATAATAGTCATTGTTAGCTTTCAGAGAAGCTATACTATTTTAAGACATATCTAAATAAGCGAACAAAAACAGCAATAATGCTAACTCTAACTACTAGTTCCGGTACTGCTTCGATAATTCTGTGTCTACCAGCTATATGAGATAAGCCTGACAGCTGTACTTACTTTAAATATGAGATACCTGAATCTGAGCACATTTCAGTAACTTAATCAGGTCAAAGGATATGCTTAAGAGAGAAACAGCAAAAAACAAGATTTTTTTTTTACTTTCAAAACAAATATTTGAGTACTGCATATTTTGTTACATCAAGATTTTGAAATATCAAGTAAATTTGCTTCTCCTCAAAACAAATAAAAATATTTGAATGAAGATACCAACTAAAATATTTAGTGTCTATCCTGATTTCTTAGTCAGTGTGACTAGCTTTTCTCATCCTTTAAAACTGTGGGATCTACTTAGTACCAAAATATTGGAGAAGTTTGTTTGGATATCAGAGGGTAGACATAGTTACTAGATTCAGTTCACAGGATCATTTCAGGCCTGGATCTCTGATCTTTGTGTGTGCACAGAAAGTTGTGATGATCAGGGAACAACAGAGTCTATGATTTTGGCTCTGTATGCACGAGGTGGCATTGTTGTTACCTTTAGGTTGCAGTTACCCAGTACATATAGGCATTGCTCGGGACAGTTAAAGACCTCTTTCCTTTTCAGGGTATTTTCAGCTTATTGAAGATATCAATTCTTCCTCCTATCACTGAAATCCACATATCTCAAAACACCACTTGCATTATTTCTTTTCCTAACTTTGTACAAGCATTTAGGTTGATTTTGCATAAGGTTGGCAGTCTGCTTGAGAAGAAGTGGATATGTGGCGGGCAACATGCCAAACAAATTCCTATGGGAAGCTAGTTAACATTGGCCCTTTGCGTTATTACATAAAGTTAACGAGCACAAAAGCTTTCAACTTCTATTCTAGTCTGAAATGTAACGAAATTTGGCTGATAAGAAAATCATCTGCTCTTCAGTTTTCTAAAATAACTGGAAATAGCAGGTCCCTTTTAGCAACTCTGATTTAGAGCCATCACATATTAGTTTTTATCTAATACTAATGAAATTCAGAGTAAGGTTTATGAAAATAAAGGAAAAGATTTAGACTGATATGCATTTTCTATTGTTAAGTTGTCAAAAGTATCCACAGGCCAGATGGCAGTGACAATTTTTTCCAGGGTGGAAGACTGCATTTTACAGACGCAATACACAGATTACTCTCTCTTTCTCACATTCATTTTTCTTGTAATTGGGAAGATGCAGACAATGAAAGTATAAAATGGACATTCTGCATTTAAATAAAGTAGTTGCTCTGTTATAAAAATATTTCTTTGTTCCTTGATGAAAATGTTTACACCTTCACCTCATTTTAGCACTAACTCTTGCAGCATTTAATGTCATTTAACGGCCGGCATTTAACGTCATTCTTGTGCTGTGTTCAGCCTTCATTTAAGTACACTTGAGTAGTCGCTGGGTCAGAAATATCATCTGCTCAGGAGATGATTTATCCTGCAAGATTTTGGATAGAACACACAGGTTTAGTAGAATCCAGTATCATGTAGTAGTACCAGTATATGCGGGCTTCAGATAATTAATAGATTTGGATTTTCAGTATCTCATACCTTAAAATGTGGTTGTGCTTAAGTCTCAATCCTTCATGTGATCCTACTTTTCTATTTTAAATATAATTGAAAATAGTGGAGATTCATTTTGATGCTTTATACTTGATTCCTTTAATTATTTTTCTCAAATCCTCACATACCCTTTAGTGGAGTGAATTCAATATTTCAGAAACAGCTTAAGGATTCTGGAAAGTGTATATATCTAACAAGCAGTAAAGTCCCGTTATTGTGTGTGTGTGAATGGTCTATATACAAAAATGTATGAGAGATGCTTGGGTTTGTAAGATATTTCCAGAGACCTTTCTTTTTCATCCTGACTTCAATATTCCATGAATGCTTAGTTATGTAAGAAAACATTATCTTAGAACAGAAAATGTATGTTAGGTTTTAAAAAAAAGGTGAAAAAAAGGGAAAAGAAATAAAATATTCAGGAAGTAATTGGTGTAGAAACTTTTTAAATACTGTTTTGAACTTCAATTTTTTCATAAGGTCTTGATGAAAGAATGACCAGTGGTGTGTGTAAATCATGAAGATGCACAGATATTACAGAAAAGGTATGAGAAAACCATACCTATGCTTAGTGATATGATGTTTCTAAAATGAGTGCACAGTTGAAAAAAGTATAATAGAAATGTTATTAATCCTGTCAAAGTACTGTTTATTATACATGGAAAGACCCCAGGATCTGATAAAGTTCTGTGGATGTTTAAATGTAAGATATGTGAAGTAAATCTTCGGTAGAAACAAATGATGGAAATACTCATTCTTGGAAATACTTTCTTTTATATCTGACTAGGAATTATGAATTGCAGTCACCCCAAACTGAGCTCTGAGCAGAACCAAAGGTTAAATGACAGCTCAGGGTCAGCAGTATTTTGTTTTTTTTCTTCCTAGCATGAAAATAGGGCTTCGACTGCCACATTCCCACAGAACTGACCACCTTATTTCCATAGCGTGTTAGCTTTTCATTTCTGTGACCAAAAACCTAAGAAAATCAACTTAAAGGAGGACAGATCCAGTTTAGCTCACAGTTTCGGAGACTTTGTTTTATGGCTTTCATGTCAGGGAGCATGTGGTGGAGCAAAGCTGCTCACCTGATAATGACGCAGAGAGGGGCAAAGAAAAACAGGCCAGATACGAGATGTACCATTGAAGGCACCACTCAGTGGCCCACTTCCTCCGGGATCTAATCACCTACCTTGGTTCCACCGCTGAACATTACTGCACTGAAGACCAAACCTTCAACACTTAAGTTTTTGGGAGATATTTCAGATCCAAACTGTAGCCGAGTTAGAAAGTCCCCTAACCAAACTATTTTGTCTGTGGTTGAAATGAAGATGTTCATAAGATTGATGACCTCTGTGACTCAAACAGAAGCAGGTGAAGGTGAGGTTAATTCAATACTAAAATGTTAAGAGATTTCCACAACTCAAGAAGCTCCCTTGGCTGAGCATGTTCTCCTGAGAGCTTGAGCCCTGTTTTCCATGGCGTGGTGCAGCCGATGTTGTCACTCTGTGGTCAGGAGCAGGAAAGCTGGTGGGGCAGAGGGAGATTAGTGGTCTGAAACTGTGTAACTGGTATTGCATGGCAGTGGGGAATTGACAGTCCTCGGGGACCACAAACAAGAAAGACCAGCTGAATTAAAGTCAGTTATTATTTAAAACAAGAATAAAGAAGTATACTCAAGTAGTTTAGATTGTGATAAAATGTAGATACATTTCATATTCTCTACTTCAGGTAATGTGTTAAATGAGATAATATATGTAAGTTAGCATAGTGCCAGTATTATAATGATTATTCAGTTAGATTTAATCAATCAAAAACTTGGCTTTTTTGTTTTAATCTGTATGGGAGGGTAGGTCTGTAAAGCTTAACTTTAGTATCAGAATAATTTCATTGGAATTTTCCTCCCATTTGCACTAGAGAATTTTGAGCCTCATTTCAGTTCCTATACCTGACACTGTGGGTGGAAAAATTCACTCATGAATTCAGAGGGTAGGCACATTGCTAGGGCAGCTGCCATCCAGCGGAGTGTGGTTAGTTTGTATAATTGAGGCCAAGCAAAGCTAAGGCAGTGCTGGCCCATGGATTCCTCTGTTAGGCTAAATGAAGAACAGTGAGCCCATTTTGTGGAGAGGGGAGTGGAAAGGAGGAAAAACGTGTTCTTACCAACAGCGAATGGCTTCAGTCAGGCTCTGTGTAAATGTAACCAAACACTGAGAGGAAGCTGCTCAATAATTTACTCCGTTGTCCAGATGTTTTCAGAAATACAGCTTTTGATTTCATGTGGATAAAGTCAGAAGAAGAGAGAAGATCATTTTTTTTTCCTGGCGTTGTGAGACAGTCTCAGTATCTTTCTGGCTCCCTGATAGGTTTCTCTATTTGAAACTATGTTCCATGCCTGCTGAACCAGCATAACGGCCTTCTGTGCTATCAGTCCACGGCTAGGGCCACTAGTCAATCTCTGAAGGGCTATTTGTTCTATGTAAATCTTGCATAAGGATGTGGCCTGTTTTGACCCTTGGTTCATTAGCATGGGCCAGTTGAATTTAATATCCTCGTAGTGTCAAGTCAAAAGATCAGAACACAGTATTCCGTCGCCTTCGGCTCTCCGCCCATGCCCAGGTTCTACTACGGAAACATCAATGAACAAGTTTGCTTCTGATCTTGCAAGACACCAAATCACTTCCCACTTCCACTATTGCTCTGCCCTTCCTCTTCAGAGAAGTTCAGCAAAATCATGCCTTTACTCCAGACAAGATTACAGTAATGAGGGAAGGGGACCTTGGTACAACCTGTCCCACAAAGCAAGGATTCCACGTGCTGCCACTTGAAGACATGAATTGAATATTTCAAAGGGGTGTGGGATTGACATGAAGTTAAAGTCACTCAAAGACCACTTTTTAACCTCACTTACCTTTTGTAGTAAAACAGTATATGGAAAAGCATGACCTCAATTCCTAGTGACATACATTGAAATCTTAAGAAAATTTCTTGTCTTCTTCAAGTTTCAGGTTCCTCAACAATAACAGAAAATGTAAACCGTATGAGAATTTTGCAAAATCAAATATTTATAAATAGTATACCTAACTCATAATAGATGTGCAATAAACCCTATTTCTCTCTCCTTCTTTTATTCTTCTCAAACATGACTTTACTTCCAAAGATAAATTCTTGTGGACAATAAATTTTAGTGGTCCACTCCATAATAACCTTTTCATTTTGAGGTCATTTAATGGGCACTGTGGCAATGAAGAGGGCATTCAGAGGATTATTGGCATAATTGACCAATTTATGGTAAGAGTATATTTTACAGTGATTTTTAGCAAGTTCATTAAGCTTACAGGATGCTTGCACAATGGTGTCAGATCTAGAAAGTTGTTTTTTAAAAAAGGCTCCTACAAGGGGATTCACTTTACTTCATGAAAGGAATATCAGAGGAAATAATGATCTGATTAATCCAAGACACTATGTCATATAGACCATCAGAAAAAACAATGGTATGACTAATGCAAGACACTACTCTACTAATCTACACAAAAATTTTACAGAGCTGCCTCTATTCTCACACAGAATTTTTTTCCCCAGGGGTGGGAGGATCTCTTGTGTTGTATTCTTTGTTTACCTGCTATTGTAAGCATACAGTTAAAGCAGTTAGAGGCTAATGACAATATTATTTTCTGCCTTTATTGTTGCATCATCTCCGAACCGTGAGCTCGGAACAGTAAGCTGCTGTGGAATGGTGTTCATGGGAAATTTGTTATCACTGTGAAATGAGGGCCTCAGGTCAAACCCAGGCTTCCGTTAGCAAGCAAATCTTCATAACACAGAGAGCTGGTGAGTGTATCCATCTCCCACCACAAGAGGAATATGACTGGCAGAGAAACACCGCCAGAGAGTAGGGAGCGTAGTAAGAGAACATGGAAACTGACATTTTAGAGAAATATTTAAGGAGAGCAGAGTCATGACAAAGACTCAAAACAGATTGGAAGTGAGCTCTCAGGATGGCATAATGGGAGGGCATACTTTATGGGGAAAAAGAGAAAACACTATAGAAGATAGAGAAAATTAACAAATCTAGGAGAACAGAGTCAAAATCAGGTCACACAGTTATTGTCTCTGTCACTTTTCTGTCCAGACTTTAAGTGAGGAATAGCTGAACGTTAGCATTGGTACTGTGCTGACTATTTGGCCTATAATTAATATTTTAGTTTCAGTTTCAGTATAGCAAATTAGATACTTCTGATGTCAATGAACAGATCCAAATCTTTTAAGTATTCTTTATTATTTTCATTAGTTACAAGTTAAATATTTGGTTAGATATAGATGCCTGAATGAATCCAGTGAATCCAGATTCTACAGTTAAATATTAGTGCCTACACTCAGAAAGATGAGATAGTCACTAATCATTGAAAATTGTTGTTTAAACAAGCATGTTACCAGCAATTATCATATCTTACTATAAAATCATCTCATAAAAATCATCCTGCCTCAGCCTCCAGAGCGTTGGGATTAGAAGCATGCCCCACCACACCCAGCTATTATGATGTTTGGGTATTACTATAATCTTGTCCATCATGCTTCCTAGGCAAGAGCCCTGTTCACTGAGCTATATCTCCAGCCCCTTTATGAGTTATGTATTAGAATGATGAGACCAGTTTGTTAAAAGTAATAATACCAAGAGACAAAAGGGAGTACATTTGAAGATTGAGCCTCATATGAGTCAGTTGAATTTATTACTCTATGGAAGATATTTAGAAACTTTGGTAATTGAACCCTTGTGGCTAAGGTCAGGTCTTGACTGGAAAAGACTCAGACAACTAATTGTGAATCTCCTTTATGAGAAAAGTTGAAAGAAGAACAAAATTCCCCAGTATCCCTGTAGACTAAACTGACCACCAGATTATAGGGTTATGCTGTACAAGTATAGAAGGTGACCACTTAAATTGTCATCTTTGTGAACTATGCTCTGTGGATTGTGCAGCAGTCAGCCTGGGACTTAATATATGCAACCCTGGATGGGAGATGGATCCGTAAGTGAAGGAGACACAGCCAGTGCCTGACCCAGGTCGCTCGAGTGTCTGAGTTCACTCTGATTGACTCAATTGCTAGATGTGTCCAACTGTGAAAAGTAGCAGGTCAGAAGCACAGACAAGTTAGAATAACTCTTGATAAATAGATCAGGAAGTTCAGGTGTATATACTCCAGCTCCCTTGCTTTTGGTTGATATAATTCAGAGGCAGATACATGTTTTACACCAGTACCAGAATCACACTGTGGGCACAAGTTCCAGTTGTTATATGATCTCTCCACTTGCCTTCAGCATTGCCTGTGTTTACTGAGCAAATTCTTTGAGAATCCTATCTCTGGATCTTCTTCTTGGAGGTTGGAAGGTAAAACAAGATACAACACAGATCTACTCAGAAATTTCCAGAATAGGACTGTGATTTTGGTCCTTGTCTATGCAAGTTGGAATAGTGATATTGAACTGATGCTGTGATATTGTCTTAGTTACTTTTATTTTTATCACTATGACATGCATAATTTAGGAGAAGAGCTCATTTTAGCTTATAGTTTCAGAAGGTCACAGCCTACTCATGGCTGGCCAGCAACGGTGGGAGCATATAGCAGAGGCAGAGGTAGAGGCAGCTCTTCACAACACTGCAAACAGGAAGCCAAGTCAAGTCAAGTTTGAGAGCAAGGAAGGAAACAACGTATATCCTTTCAGGTCCCATCCTGTGATCCAACCCTTCTGGGTCCAGCCTCAGTGTTTTATCCTTTTCAGAAAGGTTTATGCCCCAACTACATAGCTGTAATGTAATCCACACACCTGCAATCTATTATCAGCCACATGCCTATCATCCATCACACACCTGTGATTTACCAAATGCCCATTATTCACTCCTCCAGACCAGGCTCCAAACTCCCAACAGCACATGGTTCCATAGATAATCCATAACATCCAAATGGATGAGGCTTTTGAGGGACATTCCAGACCCAAACCACAATAGATACAATGAACATTCTTGTAAAATGTGACAGAAAACCCTCTTAACTACCATCTATGTGGATTGAATAACCAAACTACAATTTTAATTAGAGGGCCCAATGAGTCATAAAACATTCAAATGATTGTTGTTTCTTTCTACAGAATATTACAGTCTCTTTCAAATAATTTGGTCATAGCCTGTTCTAGTTTCAGAGCACATGAAAATAAAATTGAAAATGCTCTTTTCTGTTAGTTCCTCATAGAGTTATATGGCAGAAAAATTAACCTTAGAAGAGGTGACCCAGCAACTTAGAGGACGTGACACAGTAGTTAACAGCACATTAGGAAGGGATGAGTGCGCTTACACTTAGACAGGTGGGCAAGACCTTGTTCAGCTCTACCCACAGTTGTTAGAAAGGTAATTCCAGATAATGTCATTCACTTGGAGATTACTGGGGACACATAGTACTGATGGCATTACATTAGAATAAGGAATTATAGAATGAGTTAACATTAATTTTATAACAAAATAATTTGAAAAAAGAAAAAGAGTTTAGCAAATTAAAAGGATAAACCAGCTCTTAAGAAAGGAACACAGATTGCAAAAGGTTGTATAAAACAGGGGGAATATTGAAAGTAAAAATCTGATCGGAAGGATACAGAGAGGGGAAGTGTTTGGTAGGAAGAGAAAGTTGAAAGGCAGTAAATTCAAAACATGTACAGTCTTCCAAGGTCTCCCAACCTTTTATATAAGTATGCGATATACAATGGTCACATTGAGCCTGGATATTTTGCGTACATATATGTTGTGTCAAGATCACAATCTCTTCTCCTCCCTCCCTTGGTCCTACCTCTTCCTCCCCATCCACCAAACTCCCGCAGTCACACCCACGGGGTCTAGCTAACTAACTAAATTATCTGGGATGGGCTCACATCTAGGGATCTTCCTGCCTCAGTCTCCCAGAATGCTGGGATTACAGACCTGCGTCCCTAGATCCCATTTCTGAAACAATGTGAATGTAACCTTGAATATAGACACAGATCTCAAAATGTAAATCAGAACATTATTCGAAGGAGGACAACATATCTCCAACCAATGACACTAAAAGCTTAGTCATTAGCTGTGAAATACATCATCAAAAATATTTTTTTTGCATCTAGTATATTACTTTTAGAAATTCTAGAAAGTTACAATTGTATTTAAGTAAAGTTACTGATGTGAGTTTACTTTCTGGAGATAATTCCTGGCCTACAAAGGTCGACTCTAGAGGGAAAGGAACAAAATTAAATTTTTCTTTCTATCTCTGTGATTCTAAATAGTCATTCAAATTCTTATCTACTCTAAATGGTGTTACAAACTGATAGTAAACATATAAACATTAATCTTAAAACATTATTTTTCAAATAAAATTGATATATAAAACAGTGTATATCAATAAGATGGAAGTATGTTACAATAAAATAATTTAAGACATAATAGATTAAATTTAATATGAAATATTGATTTTTGGCTGAAGTTAGTTTCAAAACAGCCTTGGCATTCTTACCTTTTATGAAACAAGTAAATCATACATAATTTGTATGAGTGACTTTTTTTCCCAGAAACTGCTCAAACTCTAGCCATGTTCCTCCCATTACTTTCTGCCAAAAAGAGATATTGACAAGTCATGACAATTCTCGAACTTCCCAATATTACCACACAGTCCATCTTTCTGGACTAATCCATCTTTTAGTTTTTGGTTACTGTAACTGATCAACTCTGGAGCCATGATATTGGCTCAGCTTAAGTTCTAAGACTTGCAGTTACAGGTATATTCATGTAGATGAGTTATGATGAGCTGCCGTCACCCAAGTCCTGACATCTTATGCTATTTTTTCTATTACCAGGCTATGGTGATCCCCCATAGTCTTCACCATGGTCTTGAAGGAGATCCAGGGAGCTGGGACTTTGACCATGGCCATATTTAAACTTCAAGTAGGAAGCTATTTTTCTGTTGCCTTTCTCCTAGAGAACATGTTACTTATCATAATATCTATTTTTGTAATCTCTATTGTAATATCTGTTTTCCTGCTGGAAAAAAAACTGCACGATAAAGTATATGGTGTACATATTCATAATTTCATTGTTATGGATTTTTAAAATCACATAATAGTACTTATAAAATAGTAAGTGAAAATTGCAGAGGACAGAAATAATATGGTCAATTGTACAAGAATATATAGAATTTGATCATTTGAATTAGCACATCTTGATTTAGCAATCTAGAAAATCTCATCATCATTGTCATCGCCAATATCACGATCGTCACCCCAGTTTTGTTAAATGAAAGAAGGGCAAAATTATCATTAACTCTTCCTATCGACCATGTTACCAGTGGTCCACAACTTCTTTGACACCAAGATCCAATGTCTAGGAAGATAATTTGGTATGGATTGAGTAGGGGGAGAGAGTAGAAAGATTTGAGATGGTTCAGGTAAACATATTGCACTTATTGTGTACTTTTACATTAGTGTTGCATTACAATATATAAATACATAATCTAATTTGCTCTATGCAGAGTCAGTGGGAACTCTGAGCTTATTTTCTTTTAAATACACAACCCCGTCTAGGGCAAAAGAAACAGTCAGTTGATGGGATTTTAATACTGTGGCTAGATTAGTAATTAAACTCATTCATTCATATGTCAAAGTTTTTGCCTGAGTTTAAATTTACATTTGTTTGTTTCAGAACTATCTCAGCTGATTGTAGGGCATATCGCTAAGTTAGAAATGGTCAAGAATAATTTGATTGATAGATGGTAAAAGGCAAATTGCTAATACCACTAAGATGGTTTGGGTTGTATCACTGGATAACCTGTTGATTTCTTAGAGACTAAGAGGGAAGCATGGAGTGGGAGGGACACAGACCTAAGAAGGCCAAGTGAGTACTTGTTCACTCTTTGTAGACCTGAGCTTCCTGAAGCACCTCTCTTCTTGTTCTCTTCTTCTATGCAACTTCAGCCCAATAAACATCACTCATTCACTTACTTTCTCCACCTAGATCCGTAGAAGTCATTCTTGACATCTTCTCATTCATTCTTTATTTCCGTCATCAGAGTCTCAACTGATAGCAGATGAATAAAATCTAATATATTCTTATTAAGAAATATTAGTTAGCCACAAAGAGAAATTAAATATTGTTATATGCTATGACATGATGACGTTTGAAGATGTTACGCTGAATAAAAGAAGTAAGACATGAAACAAAATACCGTATCATATATGGTTCAATAGAGACAGAGAGCAAATTTGTGGTTTCCATGGGCTGGGAGGTGGATAGGATGAGGAGAGGGAGAGTTATTAATTCTCTAGGCTGCCACAGCTAACAACTGCAGACAAGGTGGCTTAGGGGCATGGATGTTTTCTTGCTCTGAAGTCTAGAAATCCAAGCCCAAGCGGTCACTAGGGTTGGTTTTTTCTCAAACCTCTCTTTTTGGCTGTAGATTGCCATCTTCTGTCTGTTAAATAACATGATCTTTTCTTTGTGACTGTTTTAACTTTCTCTTCTTATAGAGACACTAGTCACATTGGATTATGGGCCATCTAGATGACCTCATTTTACCTCATTGCCTCTTTAAAGGACCTGCATAAATAAATAAAATAAATAAAGCCATATTCGAAGTGAGTGGGGGTGAAAACTTAAACATAAATTCCAGAGTGAAGCAATTCCACCCATTACGAGGAGTGATTGCTTAATGGGTATGGATCTTCATTTTGAGGTGACGAAAACATTATGAAACTAGATAGTAGTGATGGTTCCACAATGTTGTATATGCCCCAAATGCCACTGAATTGTGCACTCAAACACAATTTAGGCTCAAGAAGAATGCAATATGTTGTGCATATTTTATCAAAATAAGATCACCTAGTTATGTTTATTTTATTTTGTAAAATATTTCAAATTAGTGCACATTTTAACCAACTCTATTTTACCAGGTTAGCCCCAGCTATCTTCCTTCAGACCTTCCATGACGTATGTTAATAATTTTTAATTATTATTTGTTTCTACTATGGTCTTCTCCATTTCTTACTCTGATCCAACTTTTACTCTGAGCTGAAGTCATGAGTCTTTTTGAATCAAATTGTGTGACTCCTAGATTAAAACAACTCAGTTGTGGGACCCTGATTGGGCCTTGGATGATTGTAGGTAGAAGGTGGCTCATACCCCATAATCTCATCTCTTGAGACTGGCAGGAGTGGACCACTCCCTCTTATCTTAGGCCCAGGATGGCCCATAGCTCATGTTTCATCTTTCTTAAATTTCTAATTTTCCCCTGCTTCCAGACTCTTACCAGAACTCAAGGTGGTCAGGTTTCCAAAGACCCATCGTACAAATTAGGTGGCTTTCAGATCCCAAAATTCCTGCAATCAGTGAATGACCCTTGCCCGATTACACTGGCTGACCCTCCTCCCTTCAACTGCTTATAAGCCTGGCCCTGGCAGACAATAAAGGAATGTTAACACTGATTGAGTCTCTCAGATGCTATTCCGTTGTCGTCGTACTCATGCCCGCTCAAGACCCTGCTCCTCGAGACTTCGCTGGTTCCTGATTGGGGGTGACCAAATTTGGCCAGGGACCCAGGAGACCCCAACACTCATTAGTGTTGTAGAAATGTATGTAGAAATCTCTCATTTTATTTACAGGTCATGTCCAAAATTTTGAGTTGTGACTGAACGACAAAGGGTGCGGAATATTTTTCTGCCAGCATCAAATTGGATGATTATGATATTATTCATGGGCCATATAAAAGTATCAACTTAAATATTAGCCTGATACAGTTGGTAAAATATTTGACTATTACATAATTAACTAGCATTAAAGTGGCAGTTGCCACAGCTGGCTGAACCAAGTGATTTGTCAGGCCAAATGTGGACTGTGGGCTCGAGTTCCCCATTCCTATTACAGACCATCGTTGTAGTTCTTATTTTTCATCACACTCCTTTTCTTTCGTTTCAACTTATTTTTAAATTTGCAAGTTATCCAAGATCATTCTCGTCTCCATGATTTTGCAAGTGAAATCCCTTCATCGTGCTGTCTTGCTTTCATTCTTCGCCTATTTAATATCTTTTACCATTCTTAAAATGTCACTGCCTCAGATTTTCTCATTTAAATTGTTCTTTTTATTCAATTCTGTTTCTTTCCTCAAAACAGACAGAACAATAATAAATTATCAGTGTATGTTTATCTGCTGCAAGCTTGTCTTTTTCACCAAACTATAAGTTCTATGGTTATAGGACTTGTATTTCCTTGACTCATGCCCATATTCTCAATACATATCACAGCATGAAATGCATAGAAAGCAATCAATAATATGTCTAAATATATATATATATATATAATGACAAATTAGCTTAGAAGATTTAAAAATTCTATTCCCCTAGAGATTGTGTGGTTTGTAATTAGACTAGCCCATTTTCATTGATTCTAGTAACAATCAAAAATTCACAAATACTGACAGAAACTAACATAAATAATCTCATTATTCTAGTGAGAGTCTGAGAAACTTTTGGCAAAGCACATATGAACAGTCAGCTTTTGCTGAGACTAGGTAAGACTCCTTAAATATGAAGGGGTGTTTATAAATAATACACAAGAGATTTAATAAAATGAGAAGTTAGTAGACTTTGACCCAATACATGTATAAAAAAACTTGAGAAAAATAAAAAAAAGAAAAAAGGAAAAAGATAAAACCAGAAGTATGAAATTCAAGACAGATCCAGAAAATTTTATGAAAATTCACAATGAAAATAACAGAACAAAACCCAAATTATAATAAATATAAGGAACACACCAACTAGGCCTGGTGGTGCAGATTTATGAACCCAGGTACCTGTGAGGGTGAGGTAGGTGCATCACAAGTTCGAATCCAGTGTGGGCCACTTAGTGACTTAGCAAGATCCTGTCTCAAAATCAAAAATAAAAATGGCCTGGGTGTAGCTCAGTGTGAAGGCCCAGTACTGCACACACATGTGCGTGCACACACGTGCATGCGCGCGCGTGCGCGCGCGCACACACACACACACACACACACACACACACACACAAATGAGACTTGTCCAAGAAAGCAAGAATTAACTCAAATGATAACTCATGAAGAGGTAAAAATTGAATACATCAATAACCACACTAAAAATCTATCTTAATAAAAATACACTAACTCAAAAGCAATTTTACAAGCCAGTTCTTCTCAACTGTTAAGGAGTAGACAATTACTCTATTAAATATACTTTCCAAGGTATTAAAAATAATTACCAACTTCAAAACTTTCTCAGTTGAGTTTCAGATCCTTTTAAAAAATGAGAAGATAAAGCACAAAAAAAGAATCACAGAATATATGTTATGTTAAATATTCACATGTTAAAACAAATATTTTTTCCAGAGAATAGTATAAGTGATTGATAGGATTTATTTAAGAAGTCTAGCTTTGGGAAATTTATTAATCTAATCCACTAGTGTAATAGATTTAGAGACCATTTTCTAGTTATCTTAATATGAAAGATATTTCTTATGAGTCAATACCAGTCTTAACAAGGTCAAACTCAGAATTAATTAATTTTTTCTTAATTGAATAAAAAGGTTGTAAATAACTCAACAAACATCACAGCTAGTGAGGAAACATTAGAAACAAGTCCGCTAATGTCTTGAGCATAATAAAGGTGTCAATTCTTTTTTTCTTTATTAAAACAATTTCAACTTACATATATGTCGCCGGATCTATCACGGCGACGAGAATGTTAATTGTAACCAATGCAAAAGGCAAGGAAAGAAAACGAGTTAGAAATACCAGGATGAGTTCTCGGCATGTGCTATTCTCACTGGAGAAAGATTGCATCATTGTGATGTTTTGATCTGCATTTGTGCAATAGTTAAGGAAGTTGAGCATTTTTTTTTCATGGGTTTGCTGGCCATTTGTACTTCTTTATCTGAGAACTGCCTATTCGCCTCAGTTGTCCATTTTTTAAATTGTGTATTTCATTTTGAGAGTCTGTTTTTCTTCGATTCCTTGTATATTCTAGTTATTAACCTTGTGTCTGATGTATAGGTGGTAAAATTTTTCCCCTTTCTGTCGATTCTCTTATCACTCTATTAACAGTTTATCTGTTACTTTAACTTCTGCTATTTGCCTACAATGGAATAACTTGAGAAAATAAATAAGTACTATTAATACAGTATTAACACACAGAAATCAAAAACTTCTGTATACTAGAAAATAAAAGCTATTTAGAAAAATTTTAAAACCCAACATATTGGCAAAATTATATGAAAATATTTATGAATAAATGTAGCACATAACTTTTAAAGAAATAATTATGTTTAATGAAGTTCATTTAATAAAGCTTGAATAAATTAGCTTCAGAATAATAAAAATTGAGAATATAAATGTTA
Organism: Ctenodactylus gundi; assembly: GCA_004027205.1. NCBI lineage: Eukaryota > Metazoa > Chordata > Mammalia > Rodentia > Ctenodactylidae > Ctenodactylus > Ctenodactylus gundi. The sequence continues at coordinate 904,107 of PVKB01000226.1, read as the reverse complement.
ATTAAATTCAAATAATGTACAAATTAAGCATAAGATTAATTAAAATCTCAGTAGTATTTTTAGATGAAAGTTACATATTTCATTTAAACTTTATGTGAAAGGGAAAACATGTAAGGCTGTCCTAAAAATATTGAGTCTATGAATAATGCAAGTATAAAATGGGTAGGAATAATCATTCCTTTATCTTATATTTTTCCTTAGTAAACAGAAAATTCTGCTCTTTTGGGAGACAGTTTATTATTAAGGTAAGGACTGCAAGAAATTAAATTTGAGAAGTCTATATTCTTTTTCTATGAGCTGATTGAGTAATGGCTCTTCAGAGCTCTACTTCTCCACAGCTGTAGTCCATCATCTAGATGTGTATGAAGTAATAGACAACCTCCTCTTGGCCCTAGATCTTACCCCTTGCATTGGAAATCCTATATTTTGAGAAATTACTAGGCACTACCAAACCAATGTAAATCTCATGCTGGTGCACATTTTTATTCATATCAGTCTCTAAATTGTCAATTAAAAACTTCAGAAAAATTGTCTATTGTCAATTTTTTAAAGATTCCTGAGAGAAGAGTGATGAATAAGCAGTAATCCCAAATCTCTAGTAAAAAAATTGCTTAAAAATTTCAAGACAAATCATAAAGCAAAAATACATCTGTCAATTTTAAATACAAGCTTAAAATCATATACTCAATTTGAATTATGTAAAATATTGGACTTTGAAATTCTAATTCAACTTCAAACCTTTCAATTTAAAATTAATTCTCGACTTGAATTTCAATGGAATTAGAAAACAATATTGAGTAGTCAGGCTTCCAGTTTGTTTTTAGTATGTCTGTACCTCACAAAGAAAAAAAAAAATCCATGTAATTGAATAGTCAAATACATGAAAAGCTCTAGACTTATTAAAGGAAACTGCAGAGAATTATTTTAGCAATCATGGAATGAAGTTAACTTATGAGAATTACAAAATCTAAAAGCCATTTTAAAAACAATGGATTCATTTAAATAAAAATTAGGAAAAGGTCAGTAAAGTTAAAAGGCAAGTAATATACTGAGAGAAAATATTTGTAACAAATACAATAAAGAAAAAGCATTTCAGAGCTCATATAGTTAAAATGCAAATAACCTAATAAAATGATCAGCAAAAAGGCAGACATTCTTAAAATAAATGGCTAGCATCTCTGAAAATTTGCTTAATATCATCATTGTTCAGGAGAATTCAGCTCAAAATAGCACTGAGCTATTCTTCTATCAGGTTAGTAAAACTTAAAAAGGTTGAGAAAACAAAGTGAAGTGGGGGTAGGGAGGGGAGGGAGGGAGGGAGGAGTGGGTAGGGGGAGGGACAAAAGGATAGTGGGAAAGCCCTTGTCACCTTGACAAGATACGTAGGTGCACAAAATGCTCAACTTCATTGTAAACCTTAGATTTTGCACTTATACGTGTATCAATAAAATGGGGAAAGAAAAAAAAAGGTTGAGAACGACCAGCGCTAATGAGTACGCAAACTGGTGCTCCCGTGAACAAATGGTTAGCAGTTAACCAGGGTTCCACATTTCTTAAGTAAATTTGCCAATTTCTTTCAAATTAAAGTTGTGCGTGTTCTTTGACCACATAATCACATTAGGTGGCTTTGTCTTATGCCACTACAAAGCTTTTTCTGGACCCTGCCCTGTCGTGTGTGAGAGCACAGCCCAGATTCATGCTCAGTCCAGCCAAGAAGGTTTCTAACCTACAGCTCCCCAGTTCTCCTGACTGGTTCAAACAATCCCAAGTCGTTGAGTCAGCAGACACTTTCAGTTTCAGCCCCATTCTGTGATGGTATAAACTGACCTTTCCTCCAGACCCATCCAGCCAAATGGGCAAAGCCTGGCTGCCTTCTGGGTTCCAAAAAGTCACAGAAATGAAAGAAGCAGGAAGTGTGAGAGTGAATACGTGAATGTACACTCCTGTACAGTTGCTTTGAAGCAAACTACATGTGCTCTGGGCAAAGGATCTATATTTTAATTTGAAATCTCCTGAGTTTAAATGTTGGATCAGTACTTTAAAACAAAAGTTGTGAGGGCCAAAGAAATATTATTTGGCTCATTGACAATTTCTAGGTGACCTTTTTTTTTTTTTAAATCAAATTTTGGTAACCAGTCCAGTATTACTTTCATTCCTGGTTAGTTTCCCCTAATGGCTCCTAGTATCTTGACCTACCCATGAAAGTTATGTGGGCCCACTGCAATTCATGGGAAGCTCTAAAGGCATTAAAATCTCCCAAACCAAAGGGTCTCTGTTACTTCCTTTTCCAGATATCTCCTTAGCTTCTCAGCAGATGTAGACATCTCTTCCCATCAACAAGTCCTGCATACCAAGGGATTGGGGCTGTCAGCAGACAGCGTGAGTCACTCCAGACCCAAGAAATCTTAGGCCAGAGTGCTTGTACATCCTTTCACTGAAAGCCACTCAAGTTGTCTTCCGGACAGTATAAATCCGGTATTACTTCACACATTGAAAACAAAGTTTTGCCTACTAATCTCTCAATCACATCATGGCGAGTGGAAAAACTACGCAAGCTTTATTTTTGAAGGAGTGTAGCAAACAGCAAATATAAAATGTGTTCTGGTTTCTTACAGAAACCAGGTTAAGGAATCACGATCTCTAACTTAAAGACGAAGGTTACTTTATCTGTTTAGCAGATAAGCATTGTTTTCATAGAGTAATGAACTACAATTTTTCTGCCCCACAGAATTCTAATGCTGTCAAGTATAGTAAGACGGATGATCCTGTTTAAAATTATATTTTACAAAGCCAAATAGATATAACTCAGTAACTGTGCATCTAATTGACTTAATTGCCTCATTTGTCACATGACTTAAGTGAGCTGATGTTTTCTACTCTACTTCACCCATGTAATTCTTGTAATGTAAAAGCTAAGTCATAGTGCCAGGCAAGAGCGAGAAATACTCTCTCCTGAGAAAAGATATCACTGGAGTAATGTTGGCTTTGGGTTCCAGCTTATTGAAAAATCAATGCCCATTTGTGCAACCAACACATATGGCTTTCTTCCAGCCTGATGATGGCTCTGGGAGGGAGGCTGGCTATCACCTAATGAAGTCAGATCAACTTACCCAACACCCGAGTTAGGGTTGGCAAAGTGACTTTGTCATCAAAACCCAGTTTATCATTCCTCTTGGTGTTTTTCTTCCCACCTCCCCCCTCCTCTCCAGTTCTCTTGAAGCTGTGGCATTGTTTTTCCTGAGCACAGATAACAGACCTATGGCTCCAAATTTTAACATTTCAAAAGGACTCAGTATGATGTTTAGTTCTCAAAGGATAAACAACTTTCTCATATGTCTATGTCTTTCATCAGGGATAGGAAAATACACATATATGTATATAGTGCTACTCAGTCCTGACTCAAAATAGAAGGTTTTTCAAATCAGAGCCAGATTCGTAACAAGCTCAATTGAAATTCGTCAGTTTAGCTGTCTTGGGTAAATCAACAAGGCTGAGTTTGTTTCATGTGTTGATACATTCCAATAAACAGAGTCCAATTTATATGTTACTTAGGCCTTCCTTCTGTAAAAGTTAATTACCAGTAAAGTAATGTCACTTCCCTATTATTAAGTGAAATGACAATCTAAATTGCAATGCTGTTTCATTCCTGCACCTCCAAGTTCCTTTTCCTTTGTGAATACTCTTAGAGTGATACTTATTGGCAATGGAAGCTCTAGCAAGGTAGGCAGTTTTCCCCCCTCTCGCTGAGATCTGCCAAGAGTAACAAATAATTCTTCCAGGAAGTGCCAGCTTAGCCATGAGGCATGGTGACTGGGCTCTTATTTGGCCCCACCACATGAGATCTTCCTTTGTAATAAGAAAAGCAAAAAAACACTGGGAAGATGGAGAAGCAGACATAGAGACTGGGATACGAACCAAGATAGTTCTTTGCCAACTGAGAGGAGGCCAAAGTCTTGGAGTTCAAACAGGATAGTCTAGCTACTGCTACATGCAAGACCCGATAGCTGCTATTACCAAAGATTCTAAAAGGTCTCTCTCTCTCTCTTTTTCTGTGTTTCACACTGAAAAAGTCACAGTCCCATTTTAACTTTACCAGGAACACTGGGACATTTTTTCCTATTATAAAATAAGTGCTAAAAAAATTCTGTTTGGTTTCTCACTCTCCGGGGGGAAAAAGTTGTTGGATACAGGACCATGTCTTAGTTGCTTTCTCACTGCTGGGACAGAATACCTGACGTGCACAAAATAGGGACGAAAAAGTTTAATTTAGCTTGCAGTTTGAGAGGCTCATAATCTGTTCATAATCTGTCCACAGAGGGGTGGCTGGAAAATGGTGGAACCACATGACAGTGTTGGAGATGGAAACAGAGGTCCCTCTGGTATGGCAGATCTAAACCACAACACTCCATTTTACAGATGTCATCTACAGTCAGGCCAGAGGAGGAACCCTGGTGTGGCTTGGATCTGGAGTGTTCCCTAAAAGTTTCATGTACCTATGGATACTGTGTACTATTGGAAGATGGGGCCTGGCTTGAAAGGGCAGATAACTGGGACTTGATCTGGAGGTGTGTGTGCTAGCATTCTGCCCTTCCTCATGCACTTAGCTCTGGTTTGCCATGTGAGGAAAGCTGTGACTTTAACATTTACCCTGCCGTGTTGTTCCACCATTTCCAGCCACCAACCCATGAGGATACTGTGACTTTCTGAAATTGTGAGCTAAAATAAATCATTCATCTTTTAAATTGGGGATGTTGATTATTCTTTCCCACCACCACCAACAAAAAAGTCACCAAGAAGGATGCTATGACTTTACCTGATGATGTGGATTGGAAGCCTTTGGAATTGATTAATGGGAGGAGTTTGGGAAGGTTTAAGGATGCCAGCTGGAGAAGCCTTGGAGTGTTCTAAGACGAGACTAATGGAAGATTGTGGTTGGTGCTCAAAAGACCTGGTTGTTGGTACAAGAGGTAGAAATAAAAACCTCTTGTAAAGGCCAAGCTCAAAAAGTTTCTGATGGGAAGGAAGCTGATATTGGAAAGTGGTCTAAAAACCATGCATGCTACATTCTAACAGAAAAGTATATGGCATTTTGCCTTTGTCCAGAGACTGCTTAAAACTGATACTCAGGGTCATGGACTACTTCATCTGTTGGAAGAAATATCGAGTCAGTCTGATGTTCAGGCTGTCACATGACGATTGTTTGTGGGTTTTAGCTAACTCCATGGCAAAAGGCAGAAAAAATGGCAGACAAAAATAACAAAAAAAAAAAAAAATGCAGTTTTGCCAGACTGAAAGGATATACAGAGATGGGGCAGATGAGTATGAGGAAGTAAAAGAGATTAGCATTAAAAAGAAGCCAAATACTTACAATCAAGACCATAGAAAAGATACCTTCAGGACATCTCAAAAGCCAACAAAACCCCAACTTTTACCAACTCAGTGGTGGAAAAACAAAAGATTTTGCTCTGAGGGTATACCCGAGGGTCAAAGAAAAAAATTTACCAAAGTTGACCTGCCTGGAGTTCAACCATCTAAGAACCCAAAAGTCTTTACGTCATTTGTCCAAGGAGGCCAGGCTACTGCTCTAGGTAGTAGCAGACTTTGGTAATGTTTGCACAGTCCTGGATTTACAGACTTTCAGAGTGCAAGAGTTGTGGGTTCATGGAGGCTTCAACCCATATTCAAAGGAATGCCTGGAGGCCAGACGGTGTGACCTTGGGATGGTAGTGCATATACAAAGTTGTGAAGGAGAAGCCTATGGTACAGTGGAGTGCCTAGAAATTTAAAGATGCCAGAAGCATGGACATTGGCTGAAAAAAGATGTAGGCTGCAAGTGGATCTAGCCTAAAGGAGAAAAGATGGAGGTTGTAGCCAGCAGCAATTCTGTAGAAATGGAACCTCACAAACCCTTTGGAGTGTACATCTCACCACAATTTGTCCTGCTACAATTTACCCCAAGTACTGAACATGAATCTACAGGATTTGACCTTTGCCCTGCTGGATTTAGAACTTGTTTGGTCCAATTGCTTTCTATCCTCCTGTTCCTCCCTTTTAGAATAAGAACATTTGCTCTGTGCCATTGTATGTTTTAAGTGCTAATTTTTTTGATTTTTCACAAGAGCTCACAAGATGAGAGTTTGTTTTGTGTCTCAGAGGGGACTTTGAACTTGAACTTTTTTAGAAGTTCTGGAACTGTTAAAACTTTGGAAAGTCTTAGGGAGGGAAGTAAACATGAGTCTTTTGGGGGCCAGGGGTGGATTGTTGTGGTTTACATCTGGAGAGTCCCCCCAAAGCCTCTAGAACCTAAGTGTACTGTGTAATATTGGGAGGTGAAGCCTGGCTGAAAGGGATGGACACTTTGGGTTTGATCTGGAGGAATATGTGCTGGCTCTGCCTTTCCTCCTTCACTTGGCTCTTATCTGCCTTGCCATGAGGAGCTCTGTCTCTGTCTCTGGCCCTGACATGTGATTCTGCCATTTCCAGCCACTCACCCATAAATGGACTGTCACCTTCTGGAACTGTGAGCTAAAATAAAGGCTACCTACCTAAAATTATAGATGCCAGATATTCTATTGTTTTTCCAGCAACGAAAATGGAATAAAGACAAACTCCTAAACTAAAAGGTCATAAATGAAAGCTGCTGAAGAAGCTTTAGTTTCTGAAGTGTTCAGTATGTGTCTGTGACGTCCAGAACCTCTGGTCACAACAATACATGGAAGACAGCAAGAACTAGATGGTTGTGTTCAACATACTCATGTACTTGAAATCTAAATGAATACTAGTGTTCACAATGACAAGGAGTCCTAAGTTGAGTATTATAAACTGAAAATAATCATGGACATTTTGAAAGAATCAGCTCAATGAGATCTTAGAGATGAATTAATAAACCATGTAAAATGGCTCCCAGAGGAAGCATAATCACTACAGAACTACTGGATAGGGAATTTTCTAGTTAGAGGTTAGAGTCTCCAAGAAAAAATTCTCAAGGTTGAAATGGAATGTGGACAGGACATAAATTCAACCTACTGCAGTTGTAGTAAGATATATCACCAAATGGGCTTAGGATATATGTACATAATGACTATACATATATGAAAAGTTTTACATGCAACTTTATTGAACAATTAATTTGTAGTGTATGTTTAATTCAAGGCCACAGATTGATTTTGAGAACTCTCAAATGGGACAAGGGAGGGCTACATTTTTTGAGTCTTCACAGTGTCCTAGGCATTTTTCCGTGTCATATCATTTAATTCTCACAACAGACCTTCAAGGCAACATGAGCTTCTTATGTTATGGAAAATAAAGTCAAGATTTAGAGATATGTATCAGCTTTTCAAGGCACATGCAGTGAAGATAACTTTGTATGGTTGTATATGTAAAAGAGTCACATAGAGCCCTCATGTTAGTATTCCCTGCAGTCCAGTCTGACTTACAGTCTTACGCTATTAGTAAACAGAACCTAACAAAAGTTCAAAATCACTTCCAGTAAATAAATTCAGTGGGTGTTTTCCAATCTTCATGTAATATTAGGCTGAGCAATGACTCACTCATGGTATAATTCTCTGCGTCTTAAAATTATATTCTCAGGGTACCACTTACCTGAGATCATCCTTCTCCTTCGCTGACTCTTGCTCTTCTGTTCTCTTTCGAGTGTGAGTCCTTTACCTAAACATTTCTCTTCTGATTCTTCATGCTACTTTTGGTTGATCTTACCCAGGGATCTTCAATACCATGGCCACTGGCCAGTACCTGCCCTTGGCCCAGGAAGGACCCTGCAGCAGGGGCAGATGAGCTGGGAGTGAGGCTCCACACAATTCTAGCAGGTTCTAATGCCACTGCGGATTGGACAGAGGGACAGAGGGCGGGGCTTCACTCTGCTCTCCTCCCGTGGCTGCTCGCCATTTCAAAACTATCCTTCAACAACCCACTGCGTAACAAATACCCACGTCCTTGGGAGAATGTTCTTCAAATAAATTGGTCCTTTGTTTCACAAGGATCTTGCCCACAGCCACCTGTAGTAACCCTGAGCAGCACATGATTGTAGCTCTAGACCAGACTCCTAATCATAAGTCCACTCTAATCTACAAAATGGCCTATTTGATATCATTTCTTGGGACATCAAGAGTGTTTCATAAATAAATTTCAAACTTTAACTGATAAGCTATATCTTTTTACTCTCCTCCAAATCCCCAACTAACCACCCAAAAGTAATAAGTACTTGATCTTTTCCAGAATCCTCTGTTACAAAGAATGATACTAAAGCCATTTGTAAATTTGTATTTACTTGCATGATTAGTGCCTGTCAGTAAAAGTATTAATGGGGCATCTCCTAGTGGTCCAGTGTTGTTCAAAACAATGGGAAAACTGCTGTGAGCTAGATGGGAAGAGTTCCCTTTTGTTAAAGACCATATAATCTAGTGACAGAATGCAATAATGAAAAATCCGTTAAAATACAGGAGAGTGTGACTGAGCAGGCGATTTGGGCTAGCTAGGCTGCCATGAGGAAGTACCAAATTATTGGAGACTTCAATGATTTAAAATTTAAAAGGCAGCTATATCACATTGGTGAGGAAGAACATTCCAGTTGGCGTGAAAAAAAAATTGTAAAGTTTCTGAGATAATGAAGATTTGCTTATACCTAAGAGCTGAGTATAAGCCAGCCTGGCTAGAGGATGGAGGAGTGAGATACAGGCTGAATGTTCTCTAGATAAAGACATTCACTTCAGATCTTTGGAGAAAGAAATAAATACAAAAACAAAAGAAGAAGACTGAGTTAGCAGTTCAAGGAAAAGATATTCTTATAAGAAAATTTAAACAAATATTGAAAAAGAGCTGGTTAGGAGTATACTTGATTTTGATTCTACTTTCATATCATCCTCCTTTTTGAGAAAAGATAGAAGGCAAAACAGGGTAGGCCTGTTTCTGTTGTTTCTAATGTCACACAATGGTGGAAACACAGATAAGTTCAGAAAATTGAGAGAGGACTGGAATTTTTGGCTAATACTCTCCTTGTATACAAAAGATTGAGCAGGGACATTTTATTGACATCTAATTGTTGGCATGTGCAGGGTGATAAGTGTTACCAAATGCCTTCCTACATAAATATGGAGCGCTGTGGAAAGAAATGTGTCTCAGTTGGCTGAAGGGTGAAAAAAACATTTCTCTGTTGGTTAAATGGTGAAAGCAACAACCTATTAAGAAAATTATTCCTAGAGGCTGAATGTTAATTGATTTTATATGCATGTCAAGAAGCCAATCAATGGCAGGCTTGTAGCAAAATAGCAGAACAAAGAATAATATATGGAGCAGATTCTAGTTAAATATGAAAACCTCTGATCTTATCATGGAATATGTGTAGTTTAATGATGACCCAGCTGTCCTTTTACCATCTTGACACCTGTGAACTTCTGTAGTGTCTGTTCAATTTTACTCTGAAAGATAATTTTTCTAAAGGAAACTAGCCTTATAAACTTACCTTTTAATTCAAGTGATATTCATGTGTACAAAATTATGTGTCCTAAGGTACACACATGTAATGGCACTTTGTCCCTTCACACTATTGTAAAACTTCCGTGTCTGTCATGTTGCAAAGGTGGAAACAACCCAAGTGTTTTTCCAGTGAATGAATAAACAAAATGAGACATATCCATGAAATATAATATTATTTAACCACCAATGCGAATGAGCACTGTTACATGATGCCACCTGGAAAACATGCTTAATGAAAGAACCTCAGGCACAGAAAGTCATGTATTGTATGACTGCATCTATACAAAATGTCTGATGATGCATAGTTACACACATAAATAAAAATACATAGAGATATATGGCTATACACACATATGTATTTACAGATACTTATTATTCGGATTTTACTCTACACGACTATGGAAGTAGGAAAATTGAACATGTGAAGTTTAGATCCTGGGTGTAGTGCTGGACCTCAAAGCCCACAGACAAGTGGCTAGGAAGAGAAGTTAACTGTGGAATAGTGGGGTGAAGAACACGCTGGAACCCTGGGGAATGTGGACAAGAGCCCTCAGGGGTGAACTGGAATATCATTGGCCTTCAGGCTCTGTACTTGTTGGTGATATTTTTCCAATAGAGGGGCTTGTACCTTTTGTCAACACACTGCACCAGCAACAAAGCCCTCGGCTGCCCCCGACTCCTCAGCAGCAGAAGAAGATAGCTGGAAACTGAACAGATCAGACAAGGGAAAACTGCCTCTGGGAAGCACACTTCTGGCTCAGCTACATCAATACAATACAATTCTTTCACAACCGCTGGGATGTCGTCAGAAGGAATGAGTAAGCAAGCGCATGAAACAGTGTTTGGCAAGCACTTAACACTCCCCTGGCCTATGAGTGTCTAAAAACTACTTTACCAGTACCTCATGTAGACCAGAAAATGGATCGGGCCCTTTACCAAAATTGTTATTACCTTATGCCTTCAAAACAGTGCAGCAAAGGTACAGTTCTCGCTGCCATTACCAGGATGAAGCAGAAACGCACAGCGTATTAAGTAGCCCAGGTAGCAGGTAGCTGAGCTCCAAAGCCAGATTTACATCCATTCCGTCGGTCCTCGCTCTGTCCGCTGCCTGGCACCAACTCGCTTCCACCGGCTCTCTTCTGTGTAGAATTTCTTTCACTTGCAGTGACACTGAGTGTGGCGGGCATCCTTGTCTCCCGTGTGAGGCTTGTTGTGATGAATAGCTTCAAAATCCGTGTGTTTTCAGCAGAGACCATCAGAGATTGTATGAACCTCAGCCTCAAAAAATGGGACTTTTCTAGTTTCACTCTTACGTGTGAATTATTCTCTCCCTTCTGTTTCTTGTGCTTTGACATCTACAGTTGAATCCCCCTTCCATTGCCTGCTACTGTAATCTACCCGTGAATCATACAAATCTCCATCAAAATGGAGATCTCCACTAAAATGCTTGATGTTATCACAAAAGGCTTAATATATAACTTCAGAGTCAGCAAGGCAGATTAAAGGACTATATACATTAAAGATTATATTATTTGCCTATGATGAGGCATAGAAGTGATATTAATTGGTGCTTTTGCACTTATTATGTGAATGGTCTTGGGCTTAGAGCTTTTTATGAATTACCTCATTAATCTAAATGACCACCTAATGGAGAAAGTAATTATAATGTTATTTTGCAAATGAAACATCTGAAACTTAGAGAACTTTAAAAAATTGCTTGAAGGCACAGATAGTGAACTAATCAGATCTATTTGCTCTCAATGTCCTAATCTTAATTATTATGAGACAGCCTTTAAAACTCATCATGAAAATTTTCCTATTACATAGCAAATATCTATTAGAGTGACTGCTACATGTTCAAATAATGACAGCAAATTAAAATGCTATGGCACAGAATAAAATGTGGAAATAATCCCAATCATTTCTTGGAGTATTTTGGTAACTATTTTTCAAAACCAGTTTCTAAAAAACACACTAACATTTGACAGATGAAAATACAATCTTTGAAGGATTGTCCCTAAAAGCCGCATGTGCAGTAATTCTTCCCTCAAAGATATTAGACTTTTTTTATTTTGTTTTAATAGACAGCACTGAGGTATATCGGACTGAATTTCCTAAATTCCTAAATTTTGCCTGCATCATTTGTGAGCACAAAGAGAGGAGTCAAGATCAGTCCTTTATTTTACCTTTTTGTCACTCAGCATTACGGAATGAAGGAATTCAGCTTACAAAGATTCCTGCGCTGGCTATTTTAAACCTTTTCCTATCTGCTATAAATTCCAACCCCTCTTTCCTAAATATGTATTTTTCCCTTTTCCCTATGTTTGATCCTACTGTCTCCACAGTGGCAAGGCTGTGAAGTTCAGTTGCACTAGGAATTGCATTTGTTAGAGAATTCCGAGCGCAAGAAAGCAGAGACTAGGCTGAGGTGACTTCTGGAAAGTTGGCTTCTCCTTGTTCGTCATGCTGCACACTGGATTTGTGACACCAGTGTCCAGTGCTTAGCCAAGGGCCCAGGGTTCTACTAGGGGCTTCTTTAATCTGGATGTCAGTGGAGCCGCTGAGATGACTCCCCATGTCTTAACATGAGAACTGTCTCTGGTTTAGCATGAAGTTCAATTTAGGCAATTTTTGTGGGTATCGAATTATATATGACAGATAGGTGCATTCTCATGCAAGCTTTTATGCTTCCTTAACCATGTAAATTGATTTGGTTGGATATAGGTCAGAGATTCCTTTTTTGTAATGATGAAAGTAAAATAAAATCAGATTTTAAATCTATTATCTGTCTGTTCTTAAAGCCTAACTTAAAGGATGCTTTATTTCCTATTTTAGCTAGAAGAGTAATTGTTAAACTGGTTGAAATGGCTATAGTTTTAATGGTCCTAAGGCTCAAGTCTTTACGGTTAGACTGCTTAGGTTCAAACCTAGGTTCTATGTTTATTACCTAATCAATTTTTGAACAAGTTACTTTAGTTCTCTGAGAGAGTTCTCATCAGTGGATTGCAAGTCAGTCCATCAGCTACCTCTCTGCAATGTGTTACAGTGAGGATTAAGTAAAGTATAGCATATGATGTCTTCAGAACAGTAGCTTGCCCATAGGGACAGTTCAATTGCTATCATTGTTGCTGTTTTGACATTTGTTATTGTTATTTTCTAACTGAAGTAGTGGCATTCTATCAATGCTGGATATCCTTTTGTTTACTGTGAAACATCAGTGGAAGTCCTTCCTGGTGTACAGATGTTTGAGAAATGAACTATTTCATATCCATTGTCATGTAGGCTCATGTCTGTGCTGTAAAGGAAGAAACTTTCTAAATAAAATTGTGCTGTCCAAGTGGTAATATTTTCACCTTTTTTTTTCTGTAGTGACTCTGTTCTTAAACAAGAAGAGGGACATTCAACAATTATTACACAACACATGAAGTAGCCTCATCCTATAAAGCCTATTCCTGGAAAACAATCTTGGCTTGGCTTTGGTGTCTCTAATGTGAGGATTAGAGTACAAAATTGACTCCTTGGAAAGGCTGACCAGACAGAACTTAACAAATCACCCATGAAAAGGCAAAATTCCCGGACCAGCTGGGCAGGAACAGGGCTCTCATTCCCATAAATTTCTGATCAGCCATTCACTCTCATTCTCGGAACCACCACCATTGCCATTCTTTCTCTGGGTCCTTTGCTCTCTTGTTTGTCCTTTTTTCCTCTCCTTCTCTCTTTCTTTCCTTCTTTTTCCTGTTCTTCCCCTTTTCCCCTCCCTTGTTCAATTATGAAATTAAAGCAGATATGAAAATCAAATTACAAAATTGATACAGGAGTGAATTACAATGTCTGCAACAGTATGTAGTGTCCCTGTATATAAAGAAGAAAAGACCTCACGGGCAGACGGAGTGTGTGGTTCTGCTTTGGCAATGTCTGAAAACTTGAGGGGTCACATTTTATTCCAGGCCCACAGGATCATTAAGTCACTCCTGTTCTCAAAACAAGCAAACACAAACAAATAAACAAACATTCATGGGAATTGAACTCATGTAGATCTCCGGACATATTTGGAGAAGTATTATATTAAAATAATGATGATAAAGGTAATGAAACACTGGGCCTCTGGACTGATTACAAAGATAGTCCCCATAAGTGGAGGAGAAGGAAGCTTGGGCACCTTGACCAACTCTCCCCCACTCCTTCTCTTCTGTGTGATGCCATCTAGGTACACAATAAGCTTAACTGCTCAAAATATTGAGATTGATCTTAAATCATTCATTTTAGAATTGAATATTTCCTAATATCTATTTACATGGAAACTTTGCTCACCTAATGGAGGTGAACCAGCCTTTCCCAGCTCTCTCTACAGCTTTTAAATTGAGTTGTCGCTTTGCAAGTGGTTTCCAATCACAGACCTGAGACAAAACTTCACTGGTATGAGGTAAGATGAGAAAAATAAGCATAATGTGGGGGCTTTTTCTTAGAGTTAAATTGAAATGGAAGGCCATTTACTGTGAGATTATATAATTCCTATATATATTTTTTGTGTGTGACAAAGAAGCTTTTCTTTTGTAAAAGGGCACAAAAAAAAAAAAAAAGAGGCAAGGTCGGAAGTCAGAGTCTCAGGCTGTGGAAACAGGGAATGTATAAATTATTCCAAGATTCACAAGCCGTGTGCATGTGCATTCATGTGTATGGGTGTGTGTGTGTGTGTGTTTGTGTATGCTTATTTATACTCAGGCATTCACCTGAAGGAAACCTGTGACTAGAAAGTCTCTATAAGAAGCTTTAATGAGGGTGTTGGTGGGGAGGTCAGCTCCAGTTGGATGATTGCTAAGGCAAGGAGTTCCAAAAACAGAAATGGCAGTCATTCCACATGACTACACAAACCTTTAAATTTCATACTGCCCTTTAGGGACATATTTTACTCTTCTGGACTACTCTGTCTTTCTCAATTTCGTTTGAATAAAACAGTTCTCTAGAGCTGAGCTTCATGACCATCCAGCATCTGGAAGGAAAAGAAAACATACTATACTGATGTTTCTGATGTTTCTACATGTTCTATTAATGACACTGTTATCACTGAATACCATGGCTAAAGTTTTCTAGAGTCCACAGTAAGGCTTAATTGGTGATGCTTTATTAAGAACTGAGATCTGAGAAATAAGCACTTTCACATACAAAGAGTATTTAATCATGTCAACTGAAGTGAAGTGAATTGGTGATAGAATCAAATTTTGAGTATCTGCTTTTAAATGATAGTTGTAGATATATTTACTATATATATATATATATATATATATATATATATATATATATATATATATATATATATATATATATATATGAGTGACTAGCCAGGCCTGGTAGTGCAGACCTTTAATTTTAATTTCAGCACTTTGGGAAGCTAAGCTGGGGAGATCTCAGATTAAAGGCAATTTAGTAATTAGTAATACCCTGTCTCAAATAATCAACTAAAAAAATGCAGGATGGAGATGTACTCAGGGCTAGGGTTCTGTGTTTGATCTCCAGTACCAGAAAAACAAACAAACAAGAAAACCCCTCAAAACAATGAGAGTGAGTGCTTTTGTTCAGCAAAGTGAATACTTGGCCTGGGCTTATGCAGGTGGAGAATGGCAGAGCCAGATTCAAAATGAAGTTTAACTCACAAACTAATGAGTTTCTACCATTCCTGTGGATTAGTGGCACAGAATGTCTTCTTGTGGAATATTATGGCAGTCTTTACTTTTTTAGTTTTATAGAAAGAGGAAACAGATGCATAGAAGGGCCTAGTAATCTCTTTAAAATAAAAATAGCAAATCAAATTTACCAATATACAGAAAGAATTATGCACTTCACACAAGATAATTTATTCTTGGTGTGTGAGGTTAGTTCAATTTTTGAAAATCGTTAATGTAATTTATCACATCAACAGACTAAAGAAGAAATATATCACATGATCAGAACAAATGCAGAAAAGTATGTGACAACATCCAACATGATTCATGATGAAAAATTAAATAGGAAACTTCATAAACATTTTTCCCTCCACAAATTGAAAATAGAGAACTTCACAAACTTTTTTTTTTTCTTTTTGTGGTAGTAGAAATTGAGCCCAGGGCTTTCCACTGGGATAGCCCGTTCTTATTTTTGATTTTGAGACAAGGTTTCATTAAGCTGCCCAAGGTGGGCTCACACTTGTGATCATCTTGCCTCAGCATCCCAGGCCTAAGTTACTGGGCTTGGCATCAACTTCATAAATAGCATTTCTACCAAAGATCTATGCCAAATAAAAAACAAGGCATTCTTTTTCAGCCTCACATAGGAAATCCTAAGTAATGCAGTAAGGCAAAGCAGAAAGAGATAAAAAGTGTAAAGATACACAGATTGGAAAAAAGGAAATAAAATCACTTTCATTCAAAAGTTCCATAAATAACCATCTAGAAAATCTGAAGGAATGGATAACAACAACAACAAAATTCTTGCAAGATATAAGAGTATTATTTGAAACTCGGTAACTTTCCTTTATACTGGCAATTAAAACTGCAATTAAAAATTTAAAAAGCTCACAATGACATTTGCATTAGCATCCTCCTAACTGAAGTAGGTACAGACCTCACAAAATGTGCAAAAGATCTATAGAGGAAACCATAAAACTCTGATGAAAGAGGATAAAAAGGAATTAAACAGATAGTATTTCATGTTCATGGATGGAAAAAATAAATATTGTCATAATATATACTCTTCCCAAATCAGCTGATAGAATCAGTAAAACTCCAGTCAAAATCTCAGAAAATTATTTTGTGGGTGTTGGCAAACTGATTCTAAAGATTATAGGGTGAGACAAAAAAAAAAGAAAAAAGTAAATACAGTATTGAAGGAAAAAAATAAAGTTGGGCAACTAACATACAAAAATTCAAGGTTTCCTATAAAAATATAATAATCAAGATAGTGTCTTTTTTTATGACAAGGTCTTGCTTTGTAGCCCACGCTGCTGTTGAACTCGCCATGTAGGCCAGGCTACCTTTGGGCTCACTGCAATCACCCTGCCCCAGCCTCCTAAGTACTGGGAATGCAAATGTGTGCCACCACACCCAGTTTATGTGAGGCTGGGGAATTGAACTCAGGACCTTGTGCTTGCTAGGCAAGTGCTTTAAGTGCTGTGCCATTTCTCCACCTCCTCTTTTTTATTTTTTATTTGCAAAAGAACAGACATATAGCAGAGGTAAGGCCTTCAAAATAGACAATCACAAATAGGAGGGACTAAATTTTTTACAAAAGAACAGAAGTAACAAAATGAAGTTACTCTCTTCAATAAATGATGTTGGATAGCCACATTAAAAAAAAAAAAAGCAAAAGCAAATAGGCATAGACCTTGTGTCTTTACAAAAAGTAATTACAAATAAATCTTAGACCTAAATGTAAAACACAAAGCTCTAAAGTAAGAATCTTATAAAATAGCGTAGCTGGAGATCTAGATGAGGTGGGTTTGGTGACCTCGTAAGTACAATGCCAAGGACTGGATTCATGAAGAAATTAATGGCAAGTTCAGCTTTTCTGTGAGCCTAAACCTGTTTTTGAAAATAGAACTTGTGTTAATACTAAATGTAATAATCAGAGAGTAGGTGGAGATGATGTTGAGAGGAACAGCCGAACCTTAGAAAGCTGCGTAGGCCTTCTCTGGAACACGTGTCCTTCATATCTTAGAAAGTCAAGTGTCTCTGGACCTCACTGCCTTGCATACAAGATGAAGCGGGTGGAGTTGGCAGTCTCCGCAGCTCCTTTGCTCATTTAGTCAATTTTGTAGCTTAAAACTCAAGATTGACTCCGAGGAAGCCCGCTCAGGTGGTGGGATTGCTGGGTTGCTAGACAAGTGGATCTGCTTGTCCCTAACTTTCCCCTTCACTACTCGATATGCCCAGGTACTTAGACACTTTTTTTTTCCTATTCAGTCTATTTTCTGTAACATATTAAAATATAGACCAAACTCAGCCTTAATTTTGCTCTAAATTACCCTTAGGAATTATTGTGTGAATTCAGGCGTAAGGTAAATTAGTGTGTATTTTGTCTCAGGCTGGGATTAGAGGAGAATCTCATGTATATTTTCTAAGTAATTGGATGGGTGAATCAGTTATTGTAATAAAGACGGGCGCAGGGGAGGGGGAACTTCAAATGTATGGAACTATTATACTAAGGTCACGAAAGCAGGGATGGATCCTGGGGGAACAGTGTAAAGACGGAAACTTGACAAACAAACTTGCTTCTTGCCTGTTTACACTTGGAACTGTCCCTGGAAACCCATTACACGTCTATTATTTATCAATCATTAATTTATTAAGTACCTATTCTGTGTAAGAACTATCCACCACCAAATGACTCAGTGGTAAAGGAACAGGAGGGACTGAACTGCTTCGTGGAGCTGTTTGTCTGGCTCTTTACCAAACGCCCACACAGCAGAGTGGATGCCAGGATTTCCACAGTTTCCTACTCTTGGCATCTTATTATCCTCACACCAAATTCAAGAATGTGTTCAAACGCCCCTTTCGTCCAGCTTCCCAGTCATCTCCAGAAGGTAGCCCTGGTCTTGGTTTCCTTACCGTGAATAAATGCTGCCCCCTTCTGGAACGTTGGCAGAAGTATGAGAGAGAGGCGGAAAGTTGTTTAAAAATTCACGGAAAGTTTAGGGTTAGAGAGGATTTTAAGTTAAATATTACTGTTTTATCTTTGGGGATTTTGGTGCCGGGAAACCTGTATATCAAGGAATGAAAGGGGATCCTGGAACCCGCGATGCTCACTTGCAAATTTACTAGACTGGAACATGGTTATAGGTGCTTTTATGACTCCTGTGTGGGTATATTCCTATTTTTCCCCCATGTTTTCCATCTTATTCAGATCACACTTTCATCGTGTCCTATTTCTTGTTTTGTAGTGCACTGACATTCACCTTGGGGTTCCAAGAAAGTTAAAAGTTTTGCCAAACAATGTCTGTGTATGTCTTCTAAATTTTTGCCTATCTTTCTAATATATTCTCTAGATTTCTGAGTAAGAAAGTTTAAGGAGGGGACTAGGTGGCCAGAGGGGGTGGCATCTGACCGTCCAGGTTTTTGAGAATTCGCTTGTAAAATGAAGAGAAGCACATATGTAAAGCTGTCAGCAAAGTTTCGTAAAACTTCTACTCACATCTTTACCATTTGAGAAACTTCAGAGATTTGCAAATCTCAAAGTAAAAATATTTATTCAGCGATCACAGAATCCAAAGAAGTAAATATCTGATATCATTCCTGAGAGTAAATGTTCTGGAAACATCACTTTCAATAAAGATGTGATAATATCTATTTTTCTATTTAATTCTGTTACTGATTTTAATGTATTTGTGTAATTTAAATCAGTCCCATGGTGTATAAGACCATTGCTTTTCTGAAAATCCTTGTTAATTTTTGACTAGCAAACTGTATAGGGTGCCTCATAAAGAAAAAGCCAAAATGAAGCTGGAAAAATACGTAAAGGAGAGATGAAAATTGAATATACTTCACATAAAATATTTTGAAAATGCAGGCTTATTATCTGTGTTGAGAATTCCCTGAAGCCCATGATACTGTGTTCTAGTGAAATGTATATTTAACTAAGAAAAACATTTAGTTTGGAAAAAAAGAAATGGGGTTGATTGCTGATGGACTTTGGAAAAGCCATTTGCTTCCAAAACCCAGATACACCTACAATGTTTAATTGAACAAACTGTAAAAACGTACTCCTTCTGTGTGGGAGCAGCCCGGTGGGCATGAGGCTTAGAGAATAGAATGTGGGACCGCCTTGGCCCTGGGTTGGCCATTAGTCTAGCTTTATTGTGTAGTGATTAACCTGCCTGTTCAGTGAAAGCAGTTGTACTGGGCAGATACCTTGACAATAAGATGGAGCTCTTTCAAATATATGGATCTCACAAGGTGGCTGTAGGGATCTCATGAAAAAATAAAAATTACATTGATATATACATGTACCAGCCGTGTTGTACAGAACCCAATGCATTTTTATAAGAGATGCTCACAAAAACCTTGCAGTTGCTAATAAATAGACTCATTATAAATTTCATTCAGAATGGCCTGAGGATTCCCATGTTCTGTGGAGCATAGTGAGTTGGATTTATTGGACACCTTGTCATATGTATCCCAAGAATTCACCTCTGTTTAGAGGGCTCTGAATCCTGTGGCTTTGGGCAGAGGACTATCTGGTGGCTAATGGCAGCAGGTGCTCAGAGTCATCACTGTTGACTTAAACACGCTGCAGACACAACCTGGAGCCAGGGCTCCTCTTTCCCTTTTGACTCCTTTTCTTCCAAAATATGTGCTACTTCTTTCAGAAGCAACAGCTTCACATGTACCTAATTCAAAGCTATTTCCAATAACTGCATTTTAAGTTTCATAGTTAATTTTAATTTAGGAAAAATTCAGTTTACTATGGTAAAGGAATTAACTTTCCACTGCTTAGAACAAAGCTAGAGGATATGCTCTGATTTTAAGCCTCTCATGCTCAAACATACCAGGAGTGAGTTTATACTAGAATCTCTGAGTTTATGGAGGATCTAGCTGAAATGTTTTTCTGACACATTCATGTGAATAATCTCTTACCTCCTTGAAGCCTTTATGGTTTACTTTAATGATGTTGTATGCAATAAATACTTAATGTATTGAATTGAAAATTGAAGTCATGTGAACCATTGATCCCTAATGTTATTTTGGACTGAATGATTTTTTGAAAGTCTATCTATAATTATGCTTTATATTTAAGACTAGATTTCATTCCATTATTTATATGTAGATTTAAATATCAACATTTTTACAGATTTTATGCTAATCAATAAACTGGCAGACAAGCCAGTGCTTATACTCACATTAATTTTGAGGGTTATAGTGTGTGTGTGCCCGTGTGCCCATGTACGCATTTGCACATCTTGATGCACATGTTAGAACATGTGAAATTCCAAGTGGCATCAAGGCACTGGGATAGAAGTGTAAAGTGAAAAAAACACGTGGGAAGCAGCGAGACAGTGGGTGGCTGTGATCAGGGGCCTGGGCAGCCACTTGTCCTGCAGCCTTGGCACACCACTTCCCCACTGCTGCACACAACTCCAGAGCCCAATCCTTTCCAAAGCCATCTTCATAACCATGAGGGCTAGCACAAGCACAATATCATGTTTTAGAAAAGCAAACACATGTGTTGAAATGTAGCAGTGTGAGCCATAAATATTCACCATTACTATGTATTGGTTTAAAACAACAAAAACAAAAATTAAACTAACAAGGCAAACAACAAAATTTTAGTACTGGGTTGAATGTTTACATATAATCTCTCATGTCTTTAGGAGACCATAATGTGGTTTGAAAGCCAGTAGTTACTCCAAAACAATTTTTGACAAGGTTACAAGGAATATATAATGGGGGGAAACACATTGATCTGGGAAAATAAAATATTCACATGTCAAAGATGGAAATTGGAACCGTTTATATCATACATAAAAATAAACTCAAAGTAGATTGAAGCCTGAAGTATCAGAAGGGGAAACTATAAAACTCCTAGAAAAAAAAAAAAAAACACAGGGTAAGAGCTTCTTGGCTTTGGTCTTTGAAATGATTTTTCATACAAGACCTCAAGATAGCACAGAAACAAAAGCAAAAGTAGATCAGCAAGTCAGGCGTTGTGGCTCAGACCTGTGATCATAGCTCTCTCCGAGTTTGAAGCAGAATTACAAATCTAAGCCCAGCTGGGGAACTTATTAAGTCAGGAAGACCCTGTCTTGAAAGAAAGAAAGAAAGAAAGAAAGAAAGAAAGAAAGAAAGAAAGAAAGAAAGAAAGAAAGAAAGAAAGAAAGAAAGAAAGAAAGAGAGAGAGAAAAAGAAAAAGAAAGCAAAAAGAAAGAAATGGAGAGCACTAGGGCTGTAGGCCAGTGCGAAGGCCCTGACTCAATGCCCACTACTACTACTACTACTACTACTACTACTACTACTACTACTACTACTACTCACACACACACACACACACACACACACACACACACACACACACAAATAGATGAGTGAGATTTTGTCAAACTAAAAAGTTTCTGCATAGCCAAGGAGAAAACGTTGTATGGCTTTAGCTACAATGGCACTTGCTCTTGCACTCTGGTAAAGGACTAAGTAAAAAGTCATAAAATATACAAAACTACAGTAACAGTTTTGAAGATCTTTAGTGTTATTGAGGGCATTTACATGTTAATATTGATTTACTGTGTAAAATAAATTGCAACATTAAAAATAGTAAGCATTCTTTTGGAAGATACTGTTATAGCTGGGCCAGATCAAATAGTTTTCCACAAAATAATGGAATCAGCTGGAATTAAAAATCCTAGAATAGTTAGAAATGTTGCAGACAAATTATGGAGAAAAGGCACAAACCTTCTTTGGCAAAAATTAAATTCTAAGGATAAAGAAAAAAATCTTCGAATGACTGAATGAAACAAGTGATGAACAAAAGAAGAAAATGAATTTGCCCTCAAACATTTCTGTAGTGGGACATTGTGAAATACAGTCAGTCATTATCTAAGGACCTTTGAGATTAAAAAAAAGGTTCTGAATTCAATAAACAGTATGAGTTGTTTATCTGATATCATGAGAGAAATTTAGTTTGAGTGTTTTCTTTGTATAAAGGAAACTAATACAAACTTTAAAATGAAGGAATTTCTAAATTACTGGATTTGATAAAGGAGAAAGCATAAAATATAATTTAAATATATAAATATTACATTATATTGTAATATATAAAATAAATTAGGTTAAACATCTTAGGCTAAAGACAAATATACACCTCTGTGGTCTGAAGAAAACATGAAACTAAAATTATTTAAAAATTATTTAATAATAGTAATTAAACAATTACATCTTCTCAACAGACACAATAAATATGTATAATCATTTTAACAAATGATTCTAGAAAAATTTAAACCTTCCATTCTTACAAAGATTATTTCAATAATTTTAAATTTTTTCTCATTTTTATTAGTATGTATATGGGATACACAATGGTTCCATTAAACTTGAGAATGTTGTGCACATATAGGTTGCAGCAACTTCACGCTCCCTTCCCTTCCCCATTTCTCAATGTCCCCTGCCTTCCCTCGTCCCTCCTGACTCCCAGCATCTTTTTTGTTTGACTCTTATTTACTTACACTCTGGGTTTTTCATATTAGAGAAACTGTGTCATAATTGATCTTCTGAGTCTGATTACTTCACGTGCATGATAGCCTCTAGTGGTCTCCATTTACCTAGACATGATTCACATCTCTCTGTCTTTATAGCAGAGTGGTACTCCATTGTGTATGCGTATCATATTCTTTAATCTATTGGTGGTCTTCTATTGATGGATGCCTTGGCATCTTCCATGAGTTAGCTATTGCTGGTTGTGCTGCTATAAACATGGGCATGCCTGTACCTCTGTTATATGGTGTTTTTAACTCTTTTGGAAAGAAACCCAGAGGAGATGTCATTGAGTCAAATGAAATGTCTATTTTCAGTTTTTTTTTTTTTTTTTGAGAAATCGCCATACTGCTTTCCAAGATGGTTGTACCAGTTTACAGGCCCATCAGGAATGTTACAGTTTCTTTTTCCCCTCGCATCTCTGCTAGCATTCACGAAAGCAATTCTCACGAGGGTAAGATGATATCTGAGTGTTGTTTTAATTTCCATTTCTCTAATGGCAGAGGCTGTTCAACATTTTTCAAGGATTTCCTAGCCATTTGTATTTCTTCTTGTGAAAACTGTCTGTTAATTTCATTGTCCATTTTTAATTGAGTATTTGATTTTGAGAAGTGTATTTTCTTTAACTTCTTTGTATATTCTAGTTATTAGCCTCTTGCTTGGGGTATAAGTAGCAAAATTTTTTTACCGTTCTCTCAGTTCACTTTTTTAATTTCTCTCTTTACTCTGTTAAAGATCATTTCCTTTGTCGTTAATTTTTTTTTTAATTTGACACAATACCATTTGTTGATCCTGGGGATTATTTTGTTTGCCTCAGGTGTCTTATTGAGAAAGTCTTTGCTCCTGCCTATATTTTCAAGAGTTTGTCTTTCAGAGATTAGTGTTGCTGTCTTAAGATCTAAGTCTTTGGTCCACCTGGATTTGATTTTGGTACATGGCAATAGGTGTAGGTTTAGGTTCATTCTTCTGCATGTGGATGACCAGTTATCTCCCAGCACTACTTAAGGAAGAGGATATCCTTTCTCCAGTGTAAGTTTGGTCCGTTTGTCAAAGATCAGACAGATGAAGATACTTGAAGTTGTCTCTGAATCCTCTGTTCTGTTCCACTGATCCAGCTGTCTGTATTTTCACCAATGCCATATGATTTTATCACTGTTACTTTGTAATATAATTTGATGTCCAGAATCACAGTGCCACTTGCTTTTGCCTTGTTGCTCCAGATTGCTTTGGCTATTATGAGTTTCTTTTGGTTTCTCATAAGTTTTATAATTGTTTTTTCAAATTCTGTGAAAAATATTGATATTTTGATAGCAATTACATTGAATCTGTATATCAGTTTTAGCAGCATAGCCATTTTGACAATATTCATTCTGCCTAACTAGCAGCAGGGGGTATCTTTCCATTTTCTAATGTTATTTTCAATTTCCTTCATCAGCATAGGGTAGTTTTCTTTGTAGAGGTCCTTCAGTTTCTAGGTCAGGTTTATTCCTAGGTGTTTCCTTTTTTCGAAGAGATTTAGAGATTGGGATTATTCTTCTCAGCTCTTCCTCAGTGAGTTCATTGTTAGTGTAGAAGAATGTTACTGATTTGTTTGTATTAATTTTATGTCCTGCTACTTGGATGAACTTGTTAATTAGTTTTAAGAGTCACTTGGTGTACTTTTTGGGGTCTTCTATGTAGAGAATTATGTCATCTACAAATAAGGATAATTTGACTTCTTCCTTTCCTGTACATTTTCATTCACTTTTCTAATTGCTCTGGATAGAGTTTTGAGAATTACATTGAATAAGAGTGCTAAAAGTGGACTGTCTTGTTGTGGTCCTGATTTAAGGGGAAATACTTTGGCTTTTTCGTCATGTAGTATAATGTTGGCAGAAGGGTTTGTGTAGCTGTCTTCTGTCAGTCTGAGGTAAGGTCCTTCTGTAATCTGTTTTCTTTAATTTTTTTCTAAAATCATACATACATGTTGGGTTTTGTCAAAGGCTTTTTCTGCAGCTGTTGAGATGATCATTTGTTTTTTTTTTCTCTTGCTTTTGCTTATGTGGTGTATTACAGTAATTGATTTACAAAGGCTGAACCATCCTTGTATCCAATGAATGAAGTCAATTTTATCATAGTGTACAATCATTTTGATGATTTGTTGAATTCTATTCACAAGTATTTAATTGACAGGACAGTCTTTATGTCTGTTTTTATTAATAAAATTGGCCTACAGTTTTTTTCCCCCTAATTTAGTCATTGTCTGGTTTGGTATCAAATTGATGCTAACTTTTAGAAATGAGTTGGCCATTGTTTCTTCTCTTTCAATTTCATGGAACACAATGAAAAGTATTGGTTAGAGCTGTTCTCTGAAGGACTGGTAGGATTCTCCTGTGACTCTATCCACTCCTGGACTTTTCTTTGTAGGTAGAGACTTTATGCCTGCCTTTAGTGTGTGGTTTTGTAATTGTTAGAGTTTGGAGCCTAAAGTTTCCTCAAAGGTCCTTGTCTTAGTGACTTGGTCCCCAACATGGTACCACTGGGAGGCAGCAGGCCTTTAGGAAGTGGGGCTGCTGGGTGGAGTTGAGGTCACTGGGTCATATCCTTGAGGGCAATCACAGGACCCAGCCTCTCTCTCTGCTCCTGCTCCCCAGTTATGACATGAGTCATGGTCTCTTCCAGGTGCTCCATCATGATGTGTCTGTACCACAAAAAGCAACATGGACAGTTGATCATGGACTGGGACTTTTAAAAATTGTAAGTAAAGATATTTGTTATAGTGTTGGAAAGCTGGTTAACACAGTATTGGCAGAGAATGAAAAAATCCATACGTTTAAATAGAAGGCTGAGATTTCTAAGAAATGTCAAATCATCAGCAAGTGTCTTTGAGGGTGAGGAATTGGTAGGAGTGTAAGAGTCTGGGGAAGTTACATTTGCTTATAATCATTAAAATTTCTCTGGCAGAGAAATTTGAGAAATTTTTAGACTATATCTATGACAGCAGAATTTCTAGAGCAAATGGCATGTATATTTTTCATCCATATTGCAAAAATTTTTACTCTACAGTTTATTTCACTTTACCTCCTTTCTGTTAAAACTGTTTCCTTTTTTTTTTTTTGGAGGGTGATAGAATATTCCACTAACTAAAATATTTAAAAGTACATCTTAGAAAAATATGTATGTTCACAAATGTTTATTAGCTGTTTTCTTCTTTTTTATCATGTTAAATCATCATATTAAAATTGAGGCAATTTTAACAAGTGTAGTTTTGTTCTGAATGCTCTGACTTCTGTAAATAGACAAAACTTAAAAGTGAATTTCAAATCACTCCACAAGGGTGGTCAGACCAGCTGCACTCAAATTTTGTAAAAAGTATTTATAGGTATCCAATTCTATTTTAAAATGAAATCATCACATTCTGTATTTACTGTGATTAAGGAAATAATAATTTCCAGCTTTTCATCCAGCTGCCATCTCAATTGCAGTTGAAATTGAACACTGACTCATGAGCTTAGTAATGGGAGCTGTGGAGGGGGCAGTGCCGTGGGAAAGGCTTCATGTTGGCTCACATGCAATCCTTGATTAGCACAGGCACGAGCATTGTACCTATGGTAAGAGCCCCCCACTTGAAATTCTCTTGAGTGTCTTTTTCATATCCGTATAACTTTTCATGAATAATTAGTCTAATGGTTCCTGTAGTCTTGAACAAATGTTTTAAAGCTACAATTATGATGTAAACTCTAATAATAATCTCTGTGAAACTAGACAGGCTGATTTTTTTTTTATCTTCATTGCTCAGCAGGATTTGTCATAAAGAAGAAATCCAATATAAGTGCTTGAATAAATGGAAGAAAAAAATAGAACTTTCCGTGTAAGATGTGAAATTAAAATATCCACTTCAAAGATGATTTTCAAATCTGCTAATTTAACTAGCATTCATTAAATGTCCAATATAAGTGAATTACTAGAATTACTGTAGTGAAGAAGCCAGATGTTTAGTCTTTGTGCTGCTCATGAGAAGGACCAGCGTGCTCCCTGATCTCAGCTCATTCTCTCTATTAAGAAAGCAAGTCTGCACCCCCAGAGTCTTACGAGCTACCAACTGGAACACACTGACATTGGACAGTCCTAGAGGCTCATAATCACCACAACCTCACTTATTCACTTTCTCTCCTCCGTTGCTCTGGACGTACCAGTCTCTTCTCTGTCCCTGGCCTCCCAAAATATTTTTCCTTCTTAGGGATTTTTTCTTTGCTCTTCCATTTATCTGGAAGTCTCTGTTTCAAGGTCTCTCTTTTTTGAGGCTGTGGTTGGATGCCATTTATTCCTTCTCCAGCTCACTCTATGAGGTCCAGAAAATTTATTTTCTCATAATTTCTTGGCAATGGTAACTTTTTGAAATTGCAATGCTTGTTTCCTATTTATCACTTTCTTCTCACAGAATATAAATTCTGTCAAAACAGATTTTCTATGAAAGCTGATGTTTCTTGTCCACTATCATGTCCTGTAAGAACACTGAAGACCCTTATAATTCTCTTGCCCTGTCCTTCCGTGACCTATCTTCTGGTCCCTAGAGAACCAGGATATGCTCTCTATTATCTTACAGTAGTTTATATTTCTGAAAGCTGTGTACATAAGGAAGCAATATACACTCACTTCTCTTGATAGCTTTCTCTGAGCAAAATAGGGATTTCTTTAAAGTATAGTATGTAAAAATTTGCTGTTTTATAGACACAATTTTAACATTATAACTAATTTTTGCATAACTAAAGACCAAAAATATTTCCTCTTTTGGGTGCTTTTTAATATTTTATAGTCTTAGATTTTTACATTTATCTATGTTCGATTATGAATTACAGTGTGCCTCTGTGATTGTATTCGGTCCATCTGAATTATACATAATAATAGCTTCCCAATGTCTTCGGTTGGGTCACATTTGCAAAGCCTCCTTTACCTTTTAGCGCATCATCTTTAGAGGTTTGAGAGCATGGCTATGTTGAGAGGGGGCATTATCTTTCTACCACAAGTAGACAGTTTTAAGCAAGCATTCCAGGGTTTTCCATACATGTCATTAGCATGCCATTAGCATGACACTAATTCACCTTTCTCCCAGAAACTTTTGTTTCCATTAGCCTGTATTTTGCCATATAAAAAAATGCTGCATTTATTCTTGATGCTTAGGATATGGTACATAGGAAGTGCTCATCTTCATGTCAGAGTCATGATTGACAGCACATTTATCTAGAGATTTAGAGCGGTAGAGCCTTGGGTTTAAATTTTCATGTTACTGTACTCCGGCTAGGTAAAATCGGGTCGTTCGTCGACTCACTGGTGTTATGGTATTCTAAATAAGGAAATTGACGGGGCCCTTGTCCCTCATAGTGATGTTGTGAAAATAATACAGGGGCATAGGTAGTGTTTATGACGAGGCTGAGCACAGATGGTGGAGTCCCTTCCCAGTGAGGAGTACGCTCTGTGGTGCAGTGAGCCGTCTTGACCCCTAGAGGGTGCTCCATGCAGTGAGAACACGTGCAGCCCAGGAACTACAGTGCTTCCTCCCTTGGATTCTGTTTTTAGCAAAACTCATTAAGGGGTGATTTAAATTGCACAGATTCACTGCCATGTGACATTATGTATGCATTTGTTAAAGTTTGAAGCAGAACATTAATTTAGGTTCAGATTGGGTTAGCAATTTGAATTATCTCACAAAATACTCAATGTCCTTGGCCAGAACCTAAAATTCAAATAATCTCATACCAGAGTAACCTTCAGTGGTTGATCCAGTTTCAAAATTCTATACCTTATAAGATATATTATATGTGAATATGAGTACCCTAAAATAGCCAAGGCAGTAATCATTCTGAGTCTTTGAAACCATAACCTTTCAAAGAAATTAATTCTTCCTGTGAGAAATATTGCTGAGGCAATAAACCTATAAATGGGAGTGCGGAAGGAAACCCAAATAGGCGAGAGTTACAATCAACATCGGTGCTCCGGATAAGTAAGAGCAGCACTAAATTTACTTTCAGCTTATTGGGAAAAAAAAAAAAGAAAATGTTCAACAAAAATGATGTCACACTCAAAGCTAATGCCAGGATCCAGTATAATAAGGGGGGTGAGGGAGGGATAGAGACACATTACCAGAGAGATGAGTGTGAAATTTGCTCCTTGTGTGGAAAGATAACAGAGTTTAAAAAGTTTCTCTTATGGATTTATTACATTCCTTTTTAAAGCAATTATATGTGGACTCTACTGTAAAGTGAAGAAAAGAAATAATTGCTTATTTGAAACACAGTGAATTTTTCACTGTGAACTGATATTTGCAACAATTTGGCTACTTCTCTGTAGCATGAAGGAGCAAGGTCTCAGTATGAGCCCCACAGAACCACCCCACACACTCCATGGACGGTGAGCTGGCATGGCTCACGCAGTGATTTTGCTTTCAGAGGTGATTCAGTTCTTTGCACTCCTGTTTTCTTTCAAGCCCTCACTTAGGCTTTGGGCAGAGTTCAAATATCCTGGTTTTTCAATCACCTCCCTGACATAACCTTTCTCCCCTACCCCTCTCCCCACCGTTGTTCAGGTCCCCATGTACTTCTCAGACACATTCTATTCCAGTTTAGATTCTTGTTTTTATGACTGAATTTTGAACTGAGTGGGCAGGGATTGTGCCTGATTTGCTTCAGTATCCTCAGAAAACCTCCGGAGTACAGAGCAGAGCAGGTCTTACCCAATGTGATGAAATTAAGCTGGATTTCTGTAGGACTAGAAAAACTCGTGAGGCCTTGTGTCCAAAGACATCTGTAAGTCTGTGAGGCAAGACCGGTAATGATAATGAGGGTGATTAAAGTACCTGGGGAACTTCATAAATAACATTAGAGGCCATTATAGCCTTTCCTTTTTTTTTCAAGAAACAAAATTACTTCTTATTATGTTCATTATAAGCAAATCAATTTTTTTTAAAAAAAATGAGCTCATTAATGTTTTAGGAACAGCGTGCAAGCTTAAGTTACTTATTTATGCCTCGCCTTAACTTCCTCATGAGGCATTGCTATGGTTTGGATTCTGTTTGATTCCCAAGCAGGGCTTCTGTGTGGAAAGTTTGGTCCCTAGGTTGGTGCTATTGGAAGATGATTGAGCTTTTAAAGAGGAGAAGCCTAAATGTAAGTCCTTATGTCACTACGCATGTGCCTTAAAAGGATCTAACATATTTCTGGTGGGACTCTGGTTAGTTTTCTTAAGAGGACTGCTTACGAGAGCCTGTGCCACACTGTCTTCTCTCCCAGGCTTGCTGCACAGGGAAGTGCCCGCGTCTTGCGCACTGTTCTACCATCTGTCATGGGGCCCATGCAAATGCCTCTATGGTGCTGTTTAGAATTTCAGCCTTCAAAACTGTGAGCTGCATAAACTTTTTTCCTCAAGAGTAACCTGCTTTTTTTTTTTTTTTTTTTTTTTTTTTTTTTGAGGCACAAGGTTGCTCTGTAGTCCAGACTTGCCTTGGTTCAAAGCAATCCTCCTGCCTCAGCCCTTCGAGTGCTGCAGCTACCGGGGTTGGCCATCAACTCAGGTTACGTGGTACTGGAGAATGAAACTCAGGGCTTTGTGCAGATTAGACAAGTGCTTTAACCACTGGGGTACGTTCCTGGCACTCAACTGTTCTGTTTAGCAAAGATAAGCTCATTGACACAGGTAGAGCAAGGCAGGTCTTAGGTACAGAGAGACAAATACTTTAAGATGCGCTGGAGACTCCTGCTTCCTCTCGTTTCCTTCCAGTCGCTGTCGGTTTCTACACAGAAACTAGAGTGACATATTTTCTTTAAGACACAAAACTATTAAAGCTCTTTGGAGTCTTCCAAATCCACTAGGGACGCAATCACACTCTTTCTTCCTCCAGAGCTGATGCAATCTGGCCTCTGCTATCCTTTCTGGCCACACCATACCAAGTTCTGCTTCTCATCCCAGCTGCCCCATCCTTTCCTCTCTTCTCTCACTCCCACTTGCAGCCTTTGGGTAGTCTTGCTTCCTGGGATGCCCTTCCCTCACTTCTTTAAAACCTGTACTTTCCCTCTCCGTTGGGAAGGCACATGAAGGATACTTTTTAACCTTTTCCGATGGCCCAACCTAAATAGCTCCTCAAATCTTTAAGTACATCATCTTGTCTTGTCTTTATTAAAGCACCTTGTACTAACTGACCTGTCTTTGCTATTTACCTCTCTGTCCTCCTCCACTAAGTGGCACAATCCATAAAAAATAGATCCTTTATTCATTCCATCTTCCAGACTCCAGAAAAGGGCATTAGAACACCAGATATCTGCTATATAAATGAATTAATAGATTTATTTTAAGAACAAGAACAACTCTTTCTGTTTAGTCTTTTCCTCTGATATTCTTTAAAATGCTTCCTGAGAAAGTCTGGGTTCAGAACACATTCAACTAAGACAATTTTTAAGTGTTTAAAAAATAGATTAATAGAAAAATTTCCAGCTTGAGAAGTAAATGTTGAAAATATTTTTTGAAGATTCCAAAGACTGGTGTGTAGATCCTGCTAGAATCAAATTGGCATATAGTATACCAACTTGATTCCAGAAGTTTTGCTGAAAATGGATCAAAGAAACAGTGAGAAGGAAATAAAACTCTGAGAAATTCTTTGTTTTCTTTCTTTTAAAATGGAATAAATTATTATATGTCTTTAAGAAGTGATAGAGAGCAACATTATTTCATCAAGTAATATGTATCATTATAGAATTTGATTTTTTTCAAACTCATAGTGCTACAAGTTACTCAAAGAAAAGTAACACCTCTAATAACAGATGCTAGTATGCAATTAGTGGCACAAATAAGGTGATACTGTTGGATACTGAAGAAGAAAGAATTCAGAAAAGAATTTTAGTGTATTATGTGAGAATTTAACAAATAAAACATATGGACCCAATGTATAATAATACACTGCTGTATATGTAAAGGACACATTGGGCCATATTGATTAAGCCTACTTAAAGGGGGCTCCAGTAGGGAGATCTGTAAGTAGTCCCTTTGTCGCCAGATTGCTTTATTTTTAAAATGGCAAGAATTTATGTTGTTGTTCATCAAGTCTCTAACAGGCCTGAAATCTCGATGACTGATGAGAATGTTGCAAGTTCAGAATTATAATGTGTGTTGAAAATGGGAACAAAGTACATAAACGAGACTGGGACGGTTTGTCTGTGTGGGACCAGCGGCCTGGGCAGCCTCCTGTGTCACACATCAAGTTCTTCAGTCCACTGCACCTCTCCTTCAGAGCTGAGGAAATAAGCTAGTAAATAGCGCCGTGGCTGGCCATGTGAAATGGCAAAATATTTCCTGGTAAAATTACACATTTCATAGATGGAAGGAACCTAAACATGATTCAATGTAATGTTTTTTAAACTTCTAAATTCAGATTTTTTGTGATGTTAGTAAATATAAGGTAGTAAACGAGTCCTGTGATCAATTAAGTGTGGAAGGCATTGCACATTATACTTGATTGGGAGTTGTCCATATCTCATCAATATATTAAAACTCCTGAGAAAGTCATTAGCACCCAAGTCAGGTGATTTTTGAATGCGCATTTTATTTACTCAATAAATACTTACCAGGTTATTTTTATCTGCCAGGCTTTGCCCAAGAGTTTGGAACATATTAGGGCCACATTAGATTTTGCCCTTGTAGAACTTACGTGCTGGGAAAGTTGAAATGATGGATAAACAATAAATTGAAAATTAAGTAATTGATATAGTGTGATAGTAGATGAAAAAGTGCTACGGTGAAATATTACAAGTGTGGAAGAAGAGTTAGGAGAGCTTGTGCAGGAGTGGAAAAAGGCTCTGGTCAGTATTGCACGGAACAGTCAGGAGAAGTCTCATTGAGAAGATGGTGTTTGAACCAAGACTCGAAGGAGGAAAGATACGATGCTTGGAGGAAGAGTGTTTCAGGCAGAGGGAACAGGCAGTGCTAAGGCAAGAGCAGGCCTTGTGCTCAGGTCAAAGCCAGGAGGCTGTTTTGGTTAAAGCAAGATGATCCAGAGGAGTATCAGAGTAAAAGAGACGAGAGAGGAGATTTCCTGAGCCACCCGGGGATTGGTGGAACGCACTTCTGGGTGTGAATGGGAAGATCACAGGACACGACCTTGGATAATATGTCTAGTCCTCCCTCAGCCAGTCCTGTCTTATGTTTCCTCCTGCTTTGCCTCCTTGCTGCATGAACTAAGCAGCTCCATTCAGCCAGCCCCTTATACCATCAAGTTTCTAGCTAGAAGCCAGCTGATCATTGACTGAATCTTCTTTATATATGAACCAAATTAAATCTTTCCTCTTTTAAATTCTGGGTTTCATAGAGGAGAAACCTGACTAATCAATGACAGAGGAAGTTGGTTTAAGAGAGAATGCGAAGAGACAGGAAGCGTTAGCAATTCTTCCAAGGTACTTTTGCTACGAAAGGTATGAAGGAAACAGTGTGAGGGGAGTAGGGCTCACTCTTTTCTTTCCTTTAAAATCTAATAAAGATAACCATAGGCTTGTCCGCTCACAATTATGATGTGAAAAGGAACAAAAAGGAAAAAATATTAAGGAAGAAATATCCCACTACAGCACTTTTCTGGAGTTATAAGGGAGCTGTAGATAATAGCTTTAGATATCTAGAAGACTTTGGAGGTCAACATGAGTAGTTTATTTCTGCTGACTGGTAGGAAGTTACAGTTTGTGGAGAAAGCTACTGGTAAATAAGAGGCGGAGTCTACAAAGTCTTCTAGTCGTGGGATGCTTTTCTCTCTTCTCAACTCCAACCCCACATTTACTAATGTATCCTGTTGAACCATTAAACGAAAGAACACTAGAAATCACTGATTTACTGCAGTCCCCTCATTTTAGTAAAACACAAACCTTTTACTGAGAGGCTGGTACTGGTTAGAGTATACCGTTAGAGTTAGTAACACTTCTTTGCCTTTTTTTTTTTGACAGAAAACTGAGTACTCAGTAATCTTATCATTTCCAATTCTGTGCTCAAAGACACCGGTAAAACGTGGATTGATATCATAAGTTGCTTAGTCCCTGATACACACTGACTCTCAGTAAAAATTTCTGAAATGAATACTTTCATTATTATATGGCTTTCTAAATAAAACTGAAGTCAAAAATATTGTTAAGTGTTTTCTCTTATTATATGATGGGCAATTAAACATTTTAGCTCTCAAATTATTTAGTACGAAAGAGTTATAAAGTTGTTGCACTACTGTATTAACTTTCTCTTGCTTCTACATCAGATTGCTAAAACGTTAGCAGATTCAAGTAAGTCCAGTTTATTAGCTCATAGCTCATAGTTGTTGTCAGAAATTTGACATATTTCAATAGGCCAAAAACAAATTGTCTCTAGGGATGTTTTCCTCACTGAAGGCTGTGGAGAAGAAACTACTTCCAAGCTCAGTCTACTCGTTGGGTTAATTTGGTTCCTCATGGTTTTCAGACTGAAATTTCTGTTTCTTTACTAGCTGTCGCCTTAGGACTGATCTTAGCTCCTGGTGTTTCTTCATACTGTTATTCCTGAGGCTTCCTCCAGCACTGGTGGGAGTGACTCTCACACTCTGAATTTCTCTGACTTTGGTTGAAGAAAGCTCTTTAATATTTAGTGTTTATTTGATTGGATTTTTGTCAGTGTAGATAATCTAGTATGATCTTCTGATATCACTAATTACTTCAACAAAGATTCTTTGTCATATAATTATTTTCTCTAACTAGTTCTGGAATTAGAGCATAGACAACTATATGGAGGCCATTCTACCTATCATGGTAATATTTCATCTGAAAGATACAAGGCAGTTTGCAAAAGATGTTCCTGTGAAATTATGTTCACTCGATATACTAAAACATTACTGATATTATTATATATTATATTGTTATCACTACTATTTATATAATAATAGTACTAGTATTTTCTATCCCATATAGAGAATCAAAAAGAGAGGCAAAAAATTAAAATTCCTAAATTTAATTGGTTCCTAAAATACCCCGCTTTGGTTTCTCTTCCCTGTCTTCCTTTCCCTTTCTGTCCCATTCCAGTCTATTCAGTTCCAGAAACTAGCTGAATAGCCACGTGCCAGGCACCAGGCTTGATGCCATGGACGTGAAAGTAGAAGTCACTTCCTTACTTCGTAAGGGCTTTATAAAGTGGATAAACCTCACAAACATAATGTGCATCAATAGAGTGGGTATGAATCATGAATGGAGGGAGAAGTTGAGTCAAAGCTGCTTAGAGTTACCATATACGCCCTGGGATCCCAGTGCTGTACTGCAGCGCAGGAATCTTCCAAAGTGACTACATTTGCCAAGAGCTTCAGTCGGCAACATTTCTCCTTCAGCTTATCTTCAACTATCTGAGGAAAAAACTTTCTTTTGGGATATTGCTTAGTGATTAAAAACAAAAAAATTAGAGTTGGCAAGAGTCTGCTTGCTGTTCTATAGCTTAACCTCACAAGATCAAATGAAAGCCTATAAAAAAAAATTAATAAAGTGAAGGACCGAGTCAAGCTGGCTGGTCTGCCAGGGCCTGCAGCCATGTCTACATTGACATGGGGCGCTGTTGGTTTGGCCCCCTGGCAATCACTCTTGCTGTGAATGGTAGAAGGCTGTTGAAGCCTTCATTGCCAAGTCTCTGACTATGTAAACAGGTGCAGTTTGTTATATACACCCTGGCACTGCCTTTCAAAGACAAAGAAATAGCAGTCTTTTAGAAAACTGGCCATGCCTTTGTATTACCTTTTCTGTGTACTTTTGGACACCAATATTTAAAAATATGAAATATTTAAAATATGGTTTCTTCTGATCAGATAAAGTTCTTTTGAAGGTTTTGAGCATCAAAACATGCCTTTCAGATCTGAAGATCACTTGCTGTACCTATTATAGTGTTAACTCTTTAGATTTTTGGTAGATTCAGATAATTGTAAGAATCAGGGGAAAGAACATTATCAACTGACAGAAGAGTTTTTAGATATTTAAGCAATTTGTATAGCTATACTGGTCATGTTTGCTAAAGTCAATCCTAAGAGAAGGAGTATGTTTTTTAAATTGTCTGTTCATTTGGCCACAAATAAAAATCTTAGTGTATATTTATTTTAGCCAATTTATATCTGCATCCTATAATAGTTTTCTCCTAATATCTCTTTCCTTCAGAATTACCTGGTGCACTATATTTTTTAATGTTTCTGACTTTCAAAAATTATGTAAAATATGATCTGTATAATGGTACAAAAATCAAAATCGCATAGAGAGCTAGAAAATAAAAAGTCTCTGGCCCTCCATTTCTTCTACCCATAGAATCAAACCAGAGAAGAACGCACCTTGGAATATTTCAGTGGTACTTAGTTCTATTTCAGTAATATTTTGTAAGCAGTTCTTCTCATGGTTGCCTCTCTAACTAAACACAGCAATTTTCTATCTGTAATTCTGAGCAACTTTAAATCACATTCATTTACCATGGGATCTTTTTGAAATATAGAGTTTATCAGGCCATCTCTTACTAGAGTCTGATTCAGTGGATCTGTTTGGGGGTTAAGAATGTGAAGTTTTAGAAAGTTCTGATGAAGACTATACTTTCAGGGATCAGTTCTAAAATTTGCTTCTAGAAAGTTCTGATGTAGTTATTTTGTTCATCCAGAATTAAAGCTAGTTTTCTAGGAAAGAAAAGTGTGGATAATATTGGGAACATGCTTAATTGCAAAAGTGTGTGGTTGGCAGGTGTGGCTGTGTGTGCTATTGTATTCTAAGCTATAGTAGATTTTTGTAACATATACATTTCTTCTCTCCTAAAAAGTGTTGCCTTTTTGACTCTTTTTTGTTCACTTGGCCACAAACAAAATCTTATTCCAGAGTGTACCAGTTTCTTATATTCTGTCTTATTTGGTGCCTGTACTTAGGGAGTTGAACAAATTGCTGTCTCATACCATTGCCCAAAGAAAAGTGGACACAGTGGAAGATCATTAGAACTGTAGGTTACAGAGTTCTCAAAGAAGACATCAGACTTTCTGGGAAGATGTATAATCTTATGGTCAATTAATAGAATACGTGTTCTCAATAGTTGGAAACTCGGCATATTGATTTAACGTAGCAATTTATATTTAGCTAAAATTACTCATCACACTGGGGAGCACAAATGTTCAATGCCCTTTTCTGCCTGCCAAGGTGTTTAATGCAGCTCCAGTTGTTTATGACAAGGATGGTGCTGAGCTCTCACGTAGGCAGTTTTATAGAATACGTTACTCACTGGGAGGATTAGATTATAGAAAGAACAAATAAACACTGAAAATAAAGCATGGCATCTGTCATAATCTGCTTGCTAATAATTTCTTGTCCTTATGCTAAGTCTCGCCAGAGTTATCAGTATTCTGAGCCCAGGGATTAATGACTAAGTTCTGGTAAATTGAGCAACATGACCAGTTTGGTCTGGAGTTCAAAAACAAAAACAAAAAAAGAAAGAAAGTCCTTAGTCTTGCAACTTGCAACATCATAGTATCACAGTATGGTCTTAGTTTCAGCACGTTGCCTTGTAGAATGATTTAAGTTTAATCATTATTTCCTATAAAACAAACTACTCTTCCCCATCGTCCCATGGAGTAACTTGTCTACGAATCTATTCCAGAAAAAAAACTAGTATTATTTTATTTTAGGCCGATTTCTTTGTTTCAAAATCAACAGCCCCTTTCTGGAATCCCCTAGGGGTGCAGCCCAGGGCTCATCAGCTGGGGCTTTTTCCCCACTTGCCTCCATTGTTGTTCCCAGCCCCTGAGTACAGCAGCACTGAACCCCAGCAAATCTTCCTTTAACACAACTTAGAGCCAGACTTGATGCATATCTGTAAACACGGCGCTTTGTGAGGCTGAGACTGGAGGATCGCAAGTTCAAGCCCAGCTTAGTAATTTAGTGATTCAGCGGCATCCTGCCTCAAAGTATAAAATTACAAAAAAGGCTTGGAGATGTAGCTCAGTGTGAAAGCTCTAAGTTCAGTCACTACTGCCAGAAAAATAAAACCATAGCTTAAGCAATGAACAATTAGAAATTAAACTGTAATAAAACCATTTATTAAAATATTTAGAAATCAACTTATCAGAAGACAAGCTATATTACCTGACTGGAAGTCTCTAGAGCAGAGCTGAGGGAAATCTTAAGAGTTAAATAAATAACAATAAATATCATGTTTATTAAATAGAGACTTTTTTGAGATTTCCTTTCTTCTACAAATCTTACCAATATATGTATGAGTGTATTCAGCATAATCATAAATTCTCTAAAATTTTTGTTGACCTTCTAAGAACACAGATGAAATTTCTAAAAAGAACTTAGAAATTCAAGGAAACTAAAATAGCCACAGACACAATTAGTAAAGTTAGAATTACCTGGTTTCAAGATGTCCTATAAAGCAATGTTACCCAACACAGTGGAATTACTAAAAGAGTGAACAGACTAAAATATAACATCTCAAAATATTATAAACTAATAATTATATGATCAATTAATTTTATACAGGGGCAAAACAATTCAATGAGAAGAAAGTTGTTTTGCAAATTGTACCTGAAAAAATAGATATATAAATGTAAAAAGCATTTCAACTCATATTCTATATCATACTATAAATTTAATTTGGAAGACATCATGGGCCTACAAATAAGAGTTAACATTATATTACTTTTAGAATGAAGCATTGGGAAATGGTCTCATAAACAAGCAGTAGTCTTAGATTTTTTCATGTGAACCAAACACCTTATGTTGGACTTTACCAAAATCAAAAACATATTAAAAGATATTGTCAAATTCTCTAATTCTTTACATAATTAACTTCATTTACAAGTTAACATATATCATTTTATTGGTAAAGGATCTTAGTTCACTTGCAACATAAAATTTTTTTAAAAATCACAGTATACTTCATAATGTACTGTTACATTAAAAAGTACATGCAAATTATGCTGTAGTATATTTTATTTAAAAAACTACTATATGTTATTATGCTAAGTATACTGTTTGTATTTCACTTTTTTAGAAAATAACCCTATTTTTTTGCTTAATTACATAAGCAATAGTTTGGAGGAAAACACTCATAACAAATTCATTTGCGAAAAACCTTACATCCAGATTATATGAAGAATGTATATAACCTAATAATAAGTCATATAGTATAAAAAACAAAATATCTGTGCAGGTTCTTAACAAAAAACGATATATGTGTGGTTATCGAGCACATTAAAAAGTGATCGACATATTAATCACCAGAGAAATGTAAGTTAAAAAATAATTTTTTTAAAAAATGCTAATACCAAGTACATTGGAGGACAAGAACTGTTCTGGATAGCCAGTGGGAGTATAAACTGGTACAACCACCTCAAAAAATAGCTTGACAATTTCTACTAGTTAAACATATATACATCTTATGTCCCAGAAAATTATACTTTTGGGTACTCACTAACAGGATTCAAAACAGCTATTCCCAGGATAGCCAAAAATGGCAGCCTGCACATGAGAGAGCTGGAGGGCCCAATGGCTGCTCAGTCATAGAGTAGAACACTTATCTGGGACTGCAGGACAGTTGGGGAGAGTCTGCTGTGTACCTTGGTTGTTCGAAGAATAATGATGAAGACAGGAGACTGTTGAAGCGAGTTGATGTCTGCAGACAATCACAGAGGTCAGAGGTTTCCCAAGAAGAAGGTGAAGCAATCCTTCTTCTTTCTTCCTTTTTTTAATTGAGCTGCCCGCAGGGCCTCCCACATTTGGGGTGGGTGTTCTTCTATCACACGAATCACACACACACACACACACACACACACACACACACACACACACACACACTTATAAGCTCTACCTGGGTGTCTTTTCTCACTTCTTCAAGTTGACATAATCCCTTTAATGGTCACAACAAGATTGTTGAGGATGCCCTCATTTTTAAAATGTTTATGCCTTCATTAAAGTCCAGCTACCAGCCAGTTGCTGCAACTCTGGCTTAGCCAGTCCACAAACATTCAGCATCTAGTCTTCTATCACACAATTGCAATCAATTTCAAAACCACATTTTTTTTTTACTCTTCTCATTCATGTTAGCATTGGGCACCATTCAAAATACAAGTTACTTCAATTATTTTGCTTCTCTAACTCAAATCAAGTTTTCAGTGTTTATTCTCCTTCTTACCCTATTTCACTCCATGTTAGTATGTTTTCCTTTCTGCTAATGCTTAAGGAAAAAAAATTGTGACTTTTATTTTAAGAAGGAAGGAGGCAAGGAAGGAAGGAAGAAAGGAAGGAAGGAAAGAAGGAAGAAAAGAAAAAAAGAAAGAAAGCAAAATAGATATAAAAAAGAAAACTTAATGAAAGGAAGCAAAGATTTATCCCCAAGGAGTCTGAATGTCTTTGTGACATGCCTTTGGTTTATCCCTGTATCAATTGAACCAGCGATGTTTGAAATTTTGCAACTTTCTGAAGTGGAAGTTGTTGATTATTATGCTCTGAGTCTTATCTGGTGTGAGATATTCTTATTACTTCTTATTAATCTCTCCAAAGTATGTATTTTTTTAAAATTTCACAAAGACATCAACAAAAGCACCACTGGCTTATAGTTCAGTGGCATGATTACCACTCTGTGTGTGACTGTCACCTGATGATCTCCTAGTGACGCCTGTCATGTCCTGAAGGACTCTGGCATGTTGATTTAGTGTATACACTCTTACACCATGGTGTTCTGTGCCAATGTCTACGTAAACATGTCCTTCAGTATCTTACTATCTGAGCAGCCCACTGCTCTGTCTTCATGATGGACCCAACTATTGTTCATTTCTTTCTTACTTACAGCTTTAAAATATTATAATTCAAATAATTAGAAAGTCATCGACTTAAAGTAGGAAATTCAATGGATCTTAGTATACTTAGGAGTGTGTGCAGCCATCATGAGGGTCAGTTTCATAGCATTTTCATCACCTTGTGAAGCAACTGCCTAATCTTTAGCTGTCATTGTCCTGTTTCTACGTTTCCCTAATGCTCATCTGTAGGCACCTGTTCAACTTCTGTCTCCGTAACTTCCCTCGTATGGACTTTCCTATGAATGGAATCATATAGTAAAGGCTTTTTTTACTAGCTTCTTTCAGTTCTCATAAAAATTTCAACATTATGCATAAATACAGTGTCATGTATGAGCACAATATTCATGTATAAGTACTCCCTTTTTATGATATACTAATATTCTATCGAATAGTTATACCACATTTTAAAAAACTCACTCATCTTGAAAAGTATTTGGGTCAATTTTGCCTTTCAGAGGTCATGAACAATACCCCCATAAATTTTTAAGTACAAGTTTCTGTGTAGACCATACACTTTCATTCAATTTGTGTATTTTACAGTGGTGAAATCACTAGGTCATTTGGTATCTTTACAATTGCCCTTTTGTAAATAACCTATAATTTACACTTTATACTCTGGCCACATAACAGGCTTTCCAATTTTTCTCTTTCCTGTACGTTTATTTCCTGTCAGTCTCATAAATAACTATTATCATTTCTTCCCTAACTTTGTAATCTCTTCTAACCTTCTTTTCTTTTCAATAGATTCTGTGTCCTATTTTGTGAATTAGTCATTAAAAACAACTCTCAAGACTTTCAATTTCTTTTCTTCCTGTTACTGTATAATATGAAGACCTGACTCTGGAATTTTTTTTTTTTCTTAAAGCAATGCCCTAGCTTGGCATTATTAGAGATTCAGAGTCTGTAACTCCCAAATCAGCCACACTCTAAGCTCTGCCAGAAACCTGGCGCCGCCAAAGAACTGAGCATAAGACAATAACTTCTGTTGTGTGGGATACACTTTATATTTAAGATCTACTTTTTACAGCAATTTTCTTACTCTTAAATTATACAGGCCATTTTTTCTTTTTACTTGACATGTACTTTGTAAATTATTTAAAGATGGGAAATTGCACAAATTAATGTCATAGATAGTCTGTTCTTAATGGTGCACCTATGTAAATGTGTAGATACAACAACTCTGGTAATAATTAGATATTATTGGCCTATGTGTCACTCTTTAAATGCAATTTTTTCTTCTTATTAGTATTGTGAAAGTTAAAGCTTTCAATTAAAGAGATATGACGAAAACACACACACACATAGAAAAAATCTTCAAGCTGAGACAAATATCAAGTTGATAAATCAGATGATATGACTGGAGAGATTTTGATGTTTTGGTGCACAGCAAATGTATTAATTGTATCAATTTCTGGTCAATTAAATAGCTCCCCTCAGCATTTAAAGATCTGAAAAATTTTCATGAGGCCTTTGTTTTTATATGTACCATTTGTTATGTCATCCAAATGGGCTGAGTATAATCATCAGTCACTGTACCAGGTAAAATAATAAATCTATCATGGTATTATATTTATTATCAAAAAGATACATAAATTTATAAATCCTCATAGCACATATAAATTTATATATACATATATATATATATATATATATATATATATATATATATTTGTGTAACCTTTTTATAAAATAAGATACTACATTGGAAATACCTCTACTATGTCTGAGATTTCTGTAAAAATAAACGCTCAATTCTATTAAAATAAATAGGAACATCAGTAATTTATTGAGAGGACCATTGTCTATATGATTCTGGGAGGCAGGAGATTCTTATGTTGGAGACAAGCCTGGAATATTTAGCTGCTTAGCAAGACTCTGTCTCAAGTAATAAGATAAGGCCTGGGAGGTAGGTAGCTCAGTGCAAAGGCTTTAGTGTCAGTGGTATATATAACAAAAGCTCCTTTTGTCTTTTGTTTATTTTCTCTGGAGGGTTCACTCTAGGGGGAAGTGGGATGCAGTAGAAAAAGTATTGACCTGAATGTTAGAAACCTGGTTTCAAATCTTGGCTCACACACTTTGTGGACTTCTGAGTATATTACTAACTGTACTTAGTATGCAAAGTTTTATTTTTTTCTCAATCTTAAAATGAAAACTTGCTAGGGTACTGATGAGGAAGTAATATATTCAAAGTACATGGCATAGAGTTTCTTCATCTTTCTTTATGTCTGTTGGGTCTAGACCAAATTTTTCTTGATTGGATTGTCACAATTTCTTAATGACTTTCATAACAAATCAACTTGGCAGAATTTTCATATGCTTTAGATACAATATCACTTAGAACACTTGTCCTTTGGATTTAGTTCATGCATCATTTAAAGGGCAAACATAATTTGATGAGTTTAAATGTGTGGAACTTAAATATTAAAGCATATTTAAATTCACCATTTTATATCAAAAGTATTTGACTTTGAAATTGTCTTCTAGTATAAAAAGACAATAACATATACTTAATCTTTCGATGCTAGTAGGAGCAGGTGTCACCTGTCCCTTGAATCTCTGCAGCTGCAAGTCAATACCACTTTGGTACAGTATAATGTAATGTATGTTCTGCAAACTCAGTAAAGAATGTGCTGAATAGTATTTACTCAAAGCAACACACCTACTTCCCATTAATTTCCACTCCTATGAATACTTAAACCTTTTGCTCTCTGTACTTGGAAGGAGATACAGATTTACCAAGGAGCTAAATTTGGGTAGAGATGGCTGGTAGAGAGCAAGGTACCATTCGTTTCCACTTTCTTGCATTTCCTTTGCTCTTAGTATTAGGATATTTTCTGTTGCTGTAATACAATATCTAAACCTGTAACTTTATAAAGAAAAGAAGTTTATTTAGATCTCTGATTTTGGAGCTAGAAGTCCAATATTAGGCAACCCTATGCTTGGCCTCTAACTAGAGACTCACTGGCTGCTCACAGCATGCCAAAGAGGTAGAACAGGAAGTGGCTGCATGCCAAAGGAGTCACATAGTGATACAGAAAGCTAGAAGGATTTCAGGGCCAAACTCTTTCTTTTTAAGACAACTTGCTCATAAAACAAACAAACAACAACAAAAAAAACCAAACCTGGCTAGTGTCTTGAGGGAAGTGTATTAATCCCTCCTTATCCTCCTTAGTGCAGTATCTTTAATGGCCTACTCATCTTTCACCAAGTTACACTTCTTAAAAAATTCTACCATCTTTAACATTACCGCCTTGGAGACCAAGATTCCAGCGCGTGAAGATTTGAGTGATAGACTGACATCATACCTAAACCAGAGTCGTCCACAATTCAATGGAAATTGATGTTGGCATTCTGTGTTTTATTGAAATTTTTCTTGAGAAGTAGCACATAATTTCTAAATTAGTAAAAACTGTAGAAGATCTTTCAGTTCTGAACACATTGTGTACCTTTCTTTCCTAACTAGCTGTAATAGTTTGCAATACTTGAAAACTTTCACCATGATTTTCATAAACTCGTCTCTGTTTTACTGTCACTTTAACTCATCTCTTTGATGTGTTAGGAGTGTTCTCCTTATTGTCAGCTTCTTTTCCTTGGTCCCCACAGGTTTTCATACCCAGACCATTTTTCTTAATATGTGAGCATTCGCTTGAGATGATTCCAATCTTCACGAT
Organism: Ctenodactylus gundi; assembly: GCA_004027205.1. Taxonomy (NCBI): domain Eukaryota; kingdom Metazoa; phylum Chordata; class Mammalia; order Rodentia; family Ctenodactylidae; genus Ctenodactylus; species Ctenodactylus gundi. Next base: position 859,912 of record PVKB01000226.1, on the reverse strand, counting down.
TGTCTTAGAGACTACTCCTCAATGTATTCAGACCTACTTCTCTAAAAAGCTTGAAGAATTTGCAGATACATCTTAATTTTCTATCTCCAAGTACAATGTTTGATAGGCTCCTCTATTGGGTACTACTTAGGCTTTCTGCCAAGTTCAGAATGCATTCTTCCCGAACTGATACATAGTTGCAACAGACTGCTAATAGTCTTTTTAATCTCCATTTCTTTTTATATCTTATGAAAAATACTTTCACTTTACTTGTGGTGTTACTGTACCCAACTACTAAGTTAACTTAGCCAATGTAACATGAGTCAAGTATCCAGTAAATTCCAGGAAGCTTTATTTTTCAATATAGGATTTGATTTTTTCTTATTTCTCCCTTATTTTTTTCTACCTGGAATGAAAGCTGAAATATCAAAAAAACGTTTTGCTACATGGAGTGGGCCTATGTAAGACAGCCACAAGGTAAGGGTGGTAGACCATAAAGTTAGAAATAGGCTGGCCCATTATTGTACCAGCCCTACATGCTTTTATTAGCTATAATTACTTTCAGTTAGGACAAAAAAGCAAACAACCAAAAAATAGTGACAATAAGAAGATAGAAATTCAATTTTTTATATGAAAAGTCTAAGAATGGATAGCCCAGGACTGATACAGCACCTCCTCACTCATTAGGCATTCATAGTTCTTAAATGTTGCTGCAGATAGGTCTAAGGTTTAAAGTGATTGTTAAGCCACAGAATCTAGTCATTATATTCACATTTAATTCATGACCAAGAAAGAAGGCCGAAATAAGAACATAATGTTTCTCTTTAAACGTACTTTCCGTAAGTTCTACAGGAGACTTCTATTTACATCCCTCAGCCAGGAATTACTCATATATCGTACTTAACTCTAAGATAGCCATGTGTTCAGCTAAAAATAATGAATGTTAGCATGAAGAAAGGAGGCAATGAAGATTAGAAGTGGTAACTAGCTATTTCCTCTCCAACTGGTTAGTTTTGATTTCTTTATATGTTAAAAAAAGAATTCTCTATTTTACTAAACTTCTTTAATTAGGATTCTGTTACACTCAGCCAAATGAAATGCCTAATTCATTTTTAATTTGGATCCAAAAGGAGGGTCTAAAAGCAACAACAGAAGGCAAAGCTTGTGGTAGAAGGAAGAAAGTGGGGTGCTGGACAGCAAAGACTAAGGATATGTACTAGGAAGTCGCTGATGGTTGTTCTGTAAAATTGAGCCACACTATTGTCTTAACTCTTGCGGCATATTTGTAGGAATAGACCACATGTGTACCTGAGCTCTATAGTATTAGGAAAAGTGTTTGGGAATTAAGATGTGGGTATGTGTGGATTCCTTTATTGTCATTTGAGATGGATGCTGTCATTATCTACTGCTCTATAATAATAAACCCACTCCTACACTAAGTGATGAAAAGGCAGTAACTCTCATGGTTCTTATGAGTTTGCTAGGCATGGCTGGATGTGTTTCTCATAGGATCTCTGGTGTGATTTCATGTTATATGATCAGTGGAGTTGAATTTTTAACCAATTCAAGCATCAAAGGGGAATTCTTCCCTTACATGTCTGGTGCTCTAGCTTGGATGATTTGGAGGGTGAAAAGCTGGATGTGTCTCCATCCGGAGCTTCTCTTTGTGGTAAAAAGATGTGCTATATTGTATCTCTGGATAATCAAGAGTGCTACATGGTTATCAATTTTCACAGATATAGTACGTGAGATGTCTTTCTGGAAACTGCTAAGTTTCTAATGATAGCCTTGAAAAATATGCAGCCTCATCTCTTTCACATTCTATAGCCAAAGGGAGTTACAAGATTTGACTGAGTTCAAACAGTAGAAAATACACAGTTCAGAGACAATGGAAAGCATAGTTTATAAGGGTTAGAGTGCTACTATCTTTGGAAAAGGATATGAACTTGTCAGTAGAGTTGCTTTACACCTGTAATCCCAAAACTTGAATTGACAAGGGTTGTAACAGACAATTCCTTTTGTGTTCCTAACAGAAGCAGGTATAAGCCACGGCTGTCGCCAACTGTGTAAGACAAAGGTGTGACTCAAGCAAGTTTCCTGAAGAGTCCTCAATCAAACAAAAGACGAGATTAATGCTGTTGCCATACAAACACTGGCGTTTCCAATATTTTCAAGAGACACATAAACTAAGGACTGACAAGTTTTGTGGAACACGGATCAACTGGTAAAAGAACAACACAAGGACTCGAGGCAAAATCAGGCAAAATCGTTAGCTGTTGCTTTACCTGTGCAACAGGCCAGGGCCTACTAAGAGTTTAAATAAGCACCATTTTTGTATAAACCCCAGGCCTCCTAGGTATCAAAATATGAGTGTTTAACTCTGAGAGCCATCCCTAGCAAAGGGGTGGCAGCTCCCAAGATAAGCGTTTTCCGAAGTGATGATCTGTGATGGCCCTGGTTTTGTGTTCTCCTCTTTCCCAAATAGAAGAAGGATCTTTGTTTTAGGTTTCATGTATTTCATTTTAATCTCTCCGGTTTCTACTTGGGACAGAAAGCTGTTTTTTACATTATAGGTGCTGGACCCTAGGAGCCATGTGGATAACAGCTCAGAAGAATGGCCATTGCATTAACCACAGGTCTTGCTTGTCAGTGGGATGCAGTAAGTGATGAAATGCCTTGAGGCTGTTGCCATCACCAAAGTGTGAAATATGATCTTTGAATGGGAAACAAAGGTGACTGGAGTGGTAGTCACTGCTAATTCCTTACCTTATATTTATTTTGACCTTCTTTTTTTTTATGAGCACCATTTAATAGTGTCATGAGAGACTGTGGGATATTTTGATTGCTGACATGGGTATAGAATGATGTTGAATTAATGGGAGATAATTTGGCATTGTTCTGTAATGATGAACATGTTCGTATCATACTCTAAAAGCTAACAATTTTGATATGGAGAATCTGTTATCCATGTGCTCCTAGAAATATGAGTGAGAAACTTCACAGCCTTGTATAAAGGGAGAAAAAGCTGCAAATAATCCAAACATTATCAAAACAAGAGCAAATATAAAAATTATGGCATATTTACAAGATTATTTACCAGCAAAAATCAATGAGTTACATATATGTATATATGCAAAACAATATAAATCTATCTTACAGAGAGAATATTGATTTGAAAAACAAGTTGCTGAAAATATCATACTCTATGACACTTAATATTTTATAATGCAGAAAAGAAACCAAGAAAAATTATAAAATATATTGCTCATATATGTATCTGTATAATAAACTTTCTTTAAAAATTCAAATATAGCTTATAGGAGAAATATTGTGTAAAAGAATATTGTGGAATGCTGTGTACTTTTCTGAAAAATTGCACTCTATTGTGCTATTTTTATGACTCAAAAAAACAAGCAAAATTATACAACATACTTTTCCTACATGTGTACCTATGATAAACTATTTTTAACAAAATGGTACAAGTTACACAAAATTCAGATGACTATGTATGGAAGAGGGAAAGGGTTGGGGTAGGAGGAATCATACAGGTGAGTGTGAAGCAAAGATTCAAGTTCTTGAGTGGTTTGGATTTATGTTTTAAATTCACATATATGTTGCTCTCCTATGAATAAGAAAAATATTATATAATAAAACACTTCATTAAAAATGATACTTTTTGTGTTAGTAAGAAATAATGTCTAAAGAACCATTGAGCCAAGCGGTTGTCTTGGTTTTCATGGGACAGTGATGAGTCCTGGAATGATGGATCTTGTGGTCCAGGCATGACTGTTAATTGTAGCATTTTTCACCCTCAGATCAGCTCAACTAAAATAATAGATTGCATGTTTCCGTATTGATTAGTAAAAACAGTCACGAGATGCACAACAGTGTTTATATTATACTATAGTTCTTGTGATCAGAAATATTTAAAATACAAATTTAAGTTTTTTAAAAAAGGAGTTATAGCCAATGTTTTGGGAAAGAAAAGGACATGTGGAGACAAAGTGTGTGGGAAATGATCATACTTTACAAATGGAAACCAGAAGCTGCTCATGGAGTGGACATCAGGTGGTCAAAACGCAAGGCAGGAGACAGCTTTCTCTACAAACTCATTAGACATATTGGGGTTTTCTCTCTTGGCCTCGTATCACCTATTTAGAACAGAAATTTAAAGCACCAAAGTCCGTTGTCAATGGAGGATGATCCCCGCCATGACAGGTATCACCCTGCTGGCTCGCATCTGTTACACTGGTACCTTGCGCGAAGCACCGTTGTGAACACTAGATGTGTTAGATTCTCACAGCACCTCCAAGAGGCAAGAAGCAGTGCTACTAGCTGTGTGACTGAAGTTTTGCTTTCTCTGTGAAGCTAGTTGTATCCTACCCTATTTATACAACTCGTATTTCTGCTCACTGCACAACTTCCCATATGTTAACTGTGTGCTGTTTGATAAGCCAGTCGCTGTAGTGCTCAGTGCTGTGGATTCCAGGAGCTATGGCCCAGCGCCTGAACACCCAGGTAAACCTCTCTCAGAGTGGCCGGGTTATTTAATACAAAATGGAAACAGCACACCTCCCGATTTCACAGGCTTCTGTGTGGATCAAATAAAGGAAGAGAGTAGAAGTAGACAGAGAATCAAAACATCTCAAGCAAACATGAGTCGCTATTATTGTTAATGACCTAGTGTAATGTTTCAATCAGGAAAGCCATAAATCAATGGAGATGTTGTAACTGAAAATAACTTGAAAGCCATTTCTGCTTGCAGCACAAGAAACGTTTTCTCGCTGCTTGCTGCTTTACGTAGTCGATCATTTTGTGCATAGCAACAGCCTTGAAACGCATCAGCAGGAACGTAACGAGCAGACTCGGAGCAGGAAATGTTAAATGATTTTTATCTGTTGTGTTGGGCTGATCCTCAATTAATTCAGATGTTGGTTTTCTCAGTTGAAAAGAAAGCAAGTGACTTTGTGTTGTTTATTGTACGCAGAGATACTTAACAGTTGGTGGGAAAAAGACAAGAAACATAGTTTGTGACTTTTTCTCTTAAGAGAATATCCCAAAAAAGCTGCCGCAGAGTTTATTTAGCTTCACTTTACTTTTGGATAATTAGACGCTGCTCCTCCTTCAGTGTTAAAAAAAATCCGTGGAAAATACAGCCAAATAACAACAAAGGCCTCAAAAGAAATTAAATGGAAAAAAGAATATGAATTTATTAATTAGGAAAAACCATGAAAAGTATACATGGAGTTCTAGAAGACTTATAAAATTAAAAATCCCTCAAAATGCCATATTGATATTGCTGAAACACTTGAGGAAGTGAAGGGAAAGGCGAGATATATAGCTTTGTTATTTTTATGCCTTGCAAAGCTCCCTTGCTGGCAGTCTTACACGTTTGATTTACTTTAGTTTTTTTTTTTTTTTTGGCTCTCATAATAGCCCAAAACCTGGAAAATCAACAAGAGATTTTTCCCTAATTGGTGATAAAATATCAATTCATAATGTCAATAATCTTGGACAGCATAGTTTATTTCTGCACAGAATTTTATTTTCCTCTTAACATGTCCCATCCTCCCCTCTTGCAAAGCCTTTCACCTTCCTCCTGTGCTACTCTGCCGAGCAGCTTTCCAAGGGGAGAAAGGATGCTTGAAAATGTGGGGGAACATGTGAACTGCAGCCCACATGCAAGCTTTATTTAGATAGTTTTCACCCAGAGCTTAAAAAAAATTCCAACCAAGGTACTCAATTCAATTTTCTCAGCAGAATCAAGAGAATAAGCAAAAAAGCTGATTTATAAACTACTCCTGCACCCTGTAAGGATTCAGCATCGGCTGCAGTTTCATGGTTTATGATGTTACTCTTGTCCACTATTCAGAGATCACGGCGTCAATGAAAGAGCTTGCTGGGTACCAAACATGAGTATGGGTTTTTGTATCAAGGAGACCTCACGTCAGATTCTTTAGCTATTTTTAAGGCAAATAATTCAACTGCAGTAGAAATTTACCAAGAAATTCACCCCATCTGTTTTAGTCAGGTTTCCCATTGGCGGTCACAGTTCCCTCACAACTTGAAAGAAGAGAGGTTTAATTTGGTTCATGTATTCAGGGACTCAGTCCATGGTATGTGGCTTCAACGGAAAGCATTTTGCCAGAGGGTGTGGCAAAGCAAAGCTGCTTAGTTCACTATGAACAGAGAACAGACCAGGGGAACAAATGCCAGAGACTAAGGGAGAGCATTAAGACCTCGACGCCAAAGCCGTGCCTCCACGGCCCACCTGGGCACACCCAGAAGGAGGCTCAGCCATCCCCTGGGTGGGTCCCAAAGACAGTCAAATTGACTCTTCGTCCTAACTGCCGTGCTACCCCAAGTAAACAGCAACAAACAAGGCAAAATTTCAAACAGCCAGAGTATCAATTGTAAGAACAAAATGGTCAAAATACAATTTACTATAGTGGAAAGAGACTCCATTTGAAGACAGAAAATACATTTTTAACATTCTAGAATAAGCACTCAGCAATGTGATCTTAAACTCTTAGGTCTTTTATTTCATCTATTCAATTGGAAGAACTGCTCTCTAACTTCTCTGCAATATCGTTGCAGGCTAAACAAAGATGAATTTCAAGTGTCAGCAAATGCTCTTCGTTTGATTTTCACCTAAAGCCTTTAATTATATAAAACCATGTTTAATTCTACTCCACACAGAAACACTGGGCTGGATGTAGCTCATATCTTATAATTTGCTGACCCCGATGTATATTAAAGTGATTAATAAACCAATATAACCAGGTAACTGGATACTATGTTGTGTAAGATCACAGTGAAATATCTGATGGATGTTTGACTACAGATTTTCCTTGTCATTCCAAATGTGACAAGATTCTTGCTACCATCTGTGTAACATTTCCATGCTATTCTAAGGAAAATCATTTAAGAGAGGAGGTGAATTAAATTACTGAAAAGGAGATGAGAAAAAAACAGTCCCCTTCTCACTAGCATAAAAAATAAGCACTTAGGAGACAATGTAAGTAAGTCAGTAAAGGACCTCTATAATTTAAACTATAGTATTCCAAAATAAATGAATAAATGCATAAAATTGAAGAGGACATTAGAAAGTAAAAAGACATTGTTCCTGGGCAGGCAGAACTAATACTGCAAAATGGCCATATTACCAAAATTGATATACAGATTCAGTGCAAATCCAACCAAAAAACCAACAGCATTTATCATAGAAATAGAAAAAAAAATCCCCAAAATTGCATGGATCCAGAAGAGCCAAAGCAATCCTGAGTAAAAAGACAAAATCAAAAGGCACCACAATTCTGGACATCAAATGATATTCCAGAGAAATAATGATTAAGAAAATATACCATATGGTATTGGCATAAAAACAGGCAGGAGGACCAACAGGACGGAAGTGAGGATCAGCCATCTGATCTTCAACAAAGGGCAAAAAACATACACTAAAGAAAAGATAACTTCTTTAACAAATGGTGTTGGGAGAACTGGTTACCTACGTGCAGAAGAATGAAACTTTCTCCCTGTATAAAAATAAAATCAAAATGGATCAAAGATCTTGACATTAATATAATGAATAATATAATATATAAATAATAATATAACTAATATTCTATGTTCAGAAACACCGGACCTGCTGGAAGACAAAATCAGCGTACAAACCCTTGAAGGCAGTGGAATGGGTAAGGACCTTTTCAATAGAGCTTCTTTTGCATGAGAAATAACAAAAGTATGATATAGTTAAGATTATGTCAGATTAAAAAGCTGCTGTACAGCAAAGGAGATAATCGTTAAGAGAACTGACAGAGTGTAACTTACTCATTGGGCAGACAGCTAATAAACAGAATGTGCAAAAACTGAAAAAATGAACTCCCTACAATAGAACACTCAATTAAAAATGGCCAGTTGAAATGAATTGACAGATCTCAGAAGAAGTACAAATGGATAAAATATGTATGAAAAATGTTCAACATCTTTAGCCATTAGAGAAACACAAGTCAAAATAGCACTGAGGTTCCACCTTACTACAGTAAGAATTACCAAGAACTGAACAACAGATGTTTGTGAGGATGTGGGGAAAGAGAAATCTTTCTACACTGTAGGTGGGACAACAACTGGTACAACCATTATGTAAAGCAGTATGGAGATTCCTTAAAAAACTAAGAATAGTTATTCCATTTAGCCCAGCATACTCCTTTTTGGTATCTTTCCAAAAGAGTTAAAGTCATCATATGGCAGAGATACATCCATATCTATGTTTATAGCACCATAAGTCATAAATAGCTAAACTGTGGAAGCTGCCAACTTGTTCATCAACAAGTCAATGAACAAAGAAAATGTAGTGTATATACACAATGAGGTATTACCCTGTTATAAAGAAAAATAAATATAAGGAATTTGTAGAAAAATAGATGCATCTTCAGACTGTTATGCTTAGTGAAATGAGTCATACCCATAAGGTTAAATATTGCGTGGAAGATTAAATATTCATGGTTTATTAGAAACCCAATGTGTAAGTAAGTAAAAGAGTCAAATAAAAGATGCAGTAGAAAGTAAGAATTCAGAATTGTGGGAAAAAGAGAAGGGGTTAGGGAGAAGATGGAACTGGTAGAAAGGGCAAAGCGATGATGTAGTTCAACCAATTGTTAGGTGCCAATGATTTAATCAGTCAAGCCCAGCGTGAACCTTTCCCCTGTGAAAACACATAAGGGACGAGATTTGGGGATGTTCCGGGATGTGGTTGGTATACACAGAGATAACGGAATGCCTGGGACTGCAGGGAGGCTCCCTTTATTTTGTCCCATGCATCTCTTGCATCTGGTAATCTTGGAATTATGTCTCTTAATACAAGGGTAATCTGGCAGGTAAGTTATTTTCCTGACTCCATAAACCAGTTTAGCAAATTGTGAAATCTAAAATGGGATTATGAAAACTTCTGATTTAGAGCCTCATGGTCAAAAGCACAAGTGACAATCCTGGACTTGGCGTCTAAAGTGGGGATGCTCAGGTGAGACTGAGCCCTCAATTGTGAGATTTGTTAATCTGTCCAGGTATATCAGTTTATTGGACACCCAGCTGGTGTCAAATGATAATTTATGTGGAGAAAAAGAAATCCACATCTCTAGGGCTGCCACTGGATCAAAACTGAGGATATCCCAAAAGAGAGTCTTCCCTAAAGTGGAACTGGGGAACCTCAAGTTGGCCCGGGCAGGTCCTTGACATTGTGTCACAGAAAAGAATTTTGGAACGTGACAATGAGAAGAATAGGCTACTTTATTAAGCAAAGCCAGAAATAAGAGTACACGGGAGAAGGGACACTAGCTTGGGGAGTTGAAGAGGGCACAGTTCTGACGACAAAGATCAGACTGACATGTCAAAGAGCTAAGATCAGTTTTTAAGGGGCTGTTGAGGGGGGTTATTGGTCTTTATTCACTTTGGTTTTGAAAGGCAGTTCAGGGAAAGTCTTTCTTACATGAAAGAAATCTGGTCTCCATGAGATGATTGCATATGCTTGGAGGAACTTTGTGAAGGCTCTGACTGAATCCAAGGTGATTGCAGGTTAAGGTAGTGGCTGGAGACTTCTAGGTGCCCAATGGTAGTGAAATGTGCCTTTAAATCACTTATCTTGATGTTGTCAGTCTTGAAGGGGACTGAGTTAAGTTATGTAAATTTAGGGATAGCAAACTTTGTATTATTAGTTTTTAGATAATTGACATGTTCATGTGCAAAGCTGAGCATGGATCTGACCCAAAGTTTTAAATTAAAAAAGACAGATAAAAAATGCACGCAAGACACCAAACTTTATTTTGCTTTTTGTTACCCATTGGGCATCTGTATGCACAAGCAAAGAGTCACCGCTGTTAGCAAAAGCCGACCTTCAGTACCTGCCTACCTCAAAAGAGAACAAAACTCAAGACTTCAATGAGACACAGTTTAAGAGCTCAGGAGCTTGTTCTCTGTACCTCTATTTTATTTTTCATCTAATATATATATATATATATATATATATATATATATATATATATATTATGACCAAGTCTTCTGGCTTTAATTGTTTTTTGAGATCAAATCAAGATTATTCAGGAGACTGAGGAGGTAAAGAAGAATATAAACCACAATTTCAATGGACACAAGGTCCTGAACTGGGACCCGGGATGGGCCTGCTCTTTGTCCTCGTGGATGCGTTTAACTCTAGTTGCCTCAATGTCAGAAGTGTCTATGTGACAGAACAGCAAAGCAGGAGTATTCTATCTACAGTTTCTCTTTAGTTAATAAAAAATTCACAGTAGTGAGAAAAGCACAAAAAAACAGGTACAAAATATATTAGTAGATGGGAAGGACAAAGATAAAGGTATTTTAAATAGGAATGTCAACATTATAAAGCTAGGGGTAAAAAATATTAGAGATGCGTTGTACTTATCCCCTGTATGTGAAAAGCCAGTTTGTCCCCATGATTTCTAATAGCAGAAGCACACTTCTCACTGTAGACCTGCAACACATATGACCATGATCTAAAGATGGCCTTGGAATACAGGGATTGATCTCTATATATTATTAACAAAGCAGGATGTCAAAGGATTTGGGAGATGATGGCATATTAGTATCTACATAGTAGTATACCAAGGCATTTGATTATAGAATACTGCTTCTATATTCTCTCACTTTGCAAGATTGTACCTCGTGCCCAGAACTGAAAAGCAGGCAAGTCTATCTATATAATTTCCCCGCTTTTCTTTTGTCACACCTCTTGTACTTCTGTCTCTCTCCCCTGCCACACCCCACAGGCCTTTCATCTTAGTGCCTGTTAGCTAATTACTATTGATAGCTTTTAATTCACGATCCCTTCGGAGCAGTATATTAAAATCCCAACATGTTCTGAAGGAAATGAAAGGGCTCCATGGCAAAATAAGTTTGAACATTTCAGAAACCTACCTCTTGTTCTGAGAATTACAACAGATACCTGAACATTTATAAGTCCTTTAGGAATTCTATGGTAAATTGATTTGTGTAAACACTTACCTAACATTGCCTAAACACATTTATAGAAGTTTATTTCAAATAATACTATTAACTTCTTATGAATTAGTTTTCTACCCATTCAAATAGACTTCAATCAAGCTAACATATATAGAGAAATTACTTGGTGAATTGAGGGCTTTATTATAAGGGCAGTAATTTTTAGAGTCTAGCATGTAATGAGCCACATTGTAGTGAGATGCCTTATAATATTTCTGGTAGTGAATCATAACAATTACTTTTGAGCATTAAATTGTTTTTACTAAATAAAGAAGTGAATCCATAAGGTTAAAATATTTAAGGCCCCCTGAAAAACATCAAGAAACTATGGGTGTCCTTTAGGAAGGGACCAAAATCCAGTGTCTCTTAGATGATACATTATGTAGCACATTCCATGTCCTTAGATTCAACTTCAGAACAGTAGAAACGGCACTGAATTTGGACCAGAAGTCATGAGTTTGAATACGGCTGTCGCATACAATTTTTTTGCTCCTGGAGTAAAAGGACTGTCATGATTATACATTTAGAAAACATAAGAGAGTCTAGTCAAAACTTCCAAAAACCATAAAAGAATCCACCATGGTCACTGCTAAATTTGTTGCATAAAAATCAATAACTTTACTGTATACTGACAATAACTGGTTAGAAAGTGTAATAGGAGAAAATTCTTGTTTATAACAGCAAAAAATCATAAAATTTGGATACATGTAATGAGAAATGTTCAGAATTGAAATGAAGAAATGAAAACAAATCTCTCTTTCTAGCGACATTGAAACAGGAAAAAAAAACAAGCAAATGTGGACAGAGTGGGATGGAATACTTTGCTCCTAGACAGGAAATTAGCACTACAGATTTTCTCTAAATTCACTTGTAGGCATGCTACTCTGCCAATTAAAATCACAACAGGATTTTGGAGAACATACAAAACTATTCTAAAATTAATCAGAATGAATAAACATGTACAAAAATCTCGGGTGATATTGAAAGAAAGAGGAATGAAGCTAAGCTTGCCTTACCAGATGCTACCAGGAAACCTCATCAATTGGGAGTAAAGGGGGAAATGGGAGGGGTGCAGCTTGTCTGCTGTGTGTGTTTACCACCACAGCCCCAGACCACAGGGTGGTGCCTGGGCAGTCAACTCAGGTTCATTGAATAAACGCATATCACAATGTAAGTCATATGACAATATACACCATTCTCTCTTATTTTTAACATAAAGGGCATGCCAGTATTAAAGTAGCAGTGGAAAGGAGCACTGAATCAAAACCCAAACTCTTTTCATTTGAATTTTGGTTCCTGGAGTTGCCAGGTCAGTACCTTTGGGTGAGTTCTTTTTTCATACAGCATGAGAGATTAGACAAAGAGTCTGCACACTGAACTGAGTCCTCAGTTCTTTGAAATTTTGCTTTTAGACAAGCTCTCAGCAACTTGCTAAGTTGTCCAGGCTGGATTTGAACTTGGGATCCTCTTGACTGCACATTGAACAGTTCTAGGATTACAAGCATGTTCTACCATGCCAGCATTGGGTATTTTTTTAAAAAAAGCTCTTGTTGCATCTTCATTTCGAAAATAAACTTAGCTTTGATATTTGTTAAAGGTAATTACCTTTCTAAAACCTGTGAATGGTATCTAACAAAGAATAAGCTCTCAAGAAATGTACTGAGTAAAAGAGTAAAGGAAGGAAGGCTGTTGAAATAGCTCTATTAGTCAATCACTCATTCCAGGGGAAAGAGTCACCATCTTAAAGGAGAAGAGGTTTCCTTTGGTTCATGGTTTTCAGAAGAGTCAGCCCATCGTTAGCTGACTCCCCGGCAGAAACGACACTGTGGAAAGGCACAGTGGAAGAAAGTTCATTCACGGGGTCTAGCAGTGGTGGAGGCACGTGGCAAAGACCCAACAGGAGAAAAGCTCTTCACAGCATGGCGGACGGGATGCAGACTGAAGTAGGGCAGGATTAGCAAGGGAGCTATTCTCTGCCTGTCAGGAGCCAATAACCTGCCCCTTCCAATCAGGCTGCCCTACCATGATCCCCGACTCCTGCTCTACAAGCCTGCTTGCACGGATTCAACTGAATCTCATTTTTACTTCACACTGTCTTCTGCAATGTTACATACCAATGTCCGTCTGCTCACATATACTAATCTCATATACTTACATTCCTTCATTTTATTTATTCGTTTGTCTCTGCTCCCACCATCCTTGCACTTTCCTAAGCACCAAATCTCTTTTCCAAATCCATCATCTCCTCATGAATGTGCTTATTTCTTGTCTTAGACACGAGGCAGCTCTTTTCAGTACAGTGTGTTCTTTTAATCTTGTCATGAAAATCTTTTAACTAAGCACTTGAAAAGAGGAAATATTAGTGAAACCAGGAAAACATGAATCACTACTCCTAGTTTGCTATTTGATAAGGCACAAACACACTTTTACACATTTCTCTCTCTTTAATTCCCCAGAGATTTCATTTTGTGTGTTTTTTTTCCCTAAACTTTACTTAGAAAGAGCTGGGAGCACTCCCTATTTTTTAATGAGGAAAAAAAATCATTCATGTTACTCTTTTCTTGCTGGCACTGTAATAACACAATATTTGGCCATCGTTAGGATACTGTTCCACTGATTTCTGAATGTTTCCTTGTCCTTTTATTATTTTATATTTTACTCTCTGACATTCAGGGTGAATAATTGTGATTTTTCAGTTTTTAGTTTTTCTTTCTCAAAATTACACCTGCTAAAGGGTCTGTCTAGCGAATTTTTCATTCAAAATGATGTACTTTGTAATTTATAATTCCTATTTCTTTGTTTTTCATACTTTCAATTATTCTCCTAAGTTTTTCTGTTTTCTCTTTATTTAATTCTATATTTGAATAAGAAGGTTTATGTTAGTTTTAAGCTGTTGACTGTTAGTTACAATGCCTGTTAATTCCATGGCTGTTTCCATTAAGTGCTCGTTTAAGTGCTAGTCAGATACTTAATTATGTTAGATTATGTGGTAGACATTGTAAATAATATCTGGAAGTAGGTAGATTATGTTTTCTCGCTTTAAAAGGAGTAGAGTTTTGCTTGTTTTCATAGATTGGTACATTAACTGAACCTTTGTCGTCCTGTTAGGATTAATTCTATGTTTTGTCAAGTTAAATATATTCCAGTTTTGTTCTCAGTCTGATGATATGACCCCAACTCTAGCATGTAGTTCCTGCCTCTGGGCTCTGGCCTTCCTGGGGTCTCAAATGAAGGCCTACAAAGCACAATGCAGTCTTTCCAACTTGGAATTGAAGTCAGTTTTCTTCTACACATTGGACACATACTTTTTTTTTTCTTACATCCTCAGCAATTTCTCTGTTATTCTTCTTAGTGTCTTGCTGTGCAAGTGCATGGCCAAGCTCTCAGGGAAAGTACCAATTGTGAGAATTCTTACATTTCTTTCTCCAACCAGATCCTCAAATTCAAGCACCCTTAATAGCACTGACACCCCCCCACACCCCCCCATCCTGGCTTCTTCAGATCAGTGAGAATTTTGCTGTGCTTGTGTCTGCTTTTCCTATCCCATGGGTGGGGAGGTGTTCCAGGCTAACTGTTGGGCATTGCTTGCTTTCTAGCACGGATTATATTTCTGCTGTGTGCTACTGGTACCCAGTCATTTTTTTCTACCTTATAACCGATTCAAGAAAGATGACAAGTCTCATACAAGTAACTCCGTGGACAAAAGTGAGAGTGAGTACCTGTTCTGCATTGTTAAGTCCCCTATCCATCAGGGGTGCCCACCTTTGGTTGTACACTACTCAGATTGCTTCTTATTATTTTACAACTGCCATCGAATTTCTGTAATTTCTCCCCGAAAAATGAACATTAGGCTTTGTTATAAAATATGGTAAAGCATATTATAATAAATGAGAAGTTTCACTTAAAACTGTGTAATGGCACTCAAAATTTAAACTCCCTGTTGTGGTTACGATCTGGAGTGTCCCCCAAAAGTCTCGTGTATCTTAATGGAACCATGTGATGTTGGTGGATTGGAGTCTGGTCTGTAGGGATGGATTGCAGTTAAGTTAGGATTAAAGGTGTGTAGTGGCTACACCTGGATGCAGGGGGGACTGGTTACTGGGCGGAGACCTGAAAGGTTATATAAGCTGCACCTGCCTTCCTGGAGGAGGACAGGACTAGTCTCAACTAGCCTCAGCTTGTCTTCCTGTTTGTCCGGGGAAGCTGCCTCCACCTCTCTCTCTGCCATGTACTTCGATTGCTGCTGGCCACTCCTGAATGGACTGTGACCTTCCAGACTGTGAGCTAAATATACCTTTCCTTACCTAAGTTTGTGGGTGTCGGGTATTGAGTCACAGCAATGAAAAAGTAATTAAGACACCCCCAAAATATTTTACTTTGTGCATTTTAGCTATGGGGCATAACTAAATTTCATCTCTTAAGCATGGGAGCCTTAAAGATTTTTAAATTACCCAATCCAAATCAGTTTCAATTTTACATTCTATAGTTCACAAATTCTCTCTTTTTTTTTTTTACAAAAGCTGAGGAAATCACTGTGAATTCTGTTGATGATTGTATTACTTAACAAATGAAGGACAAATACATTTTTGAACAGATTTATTTAAAATGCTATCTTTGAATAAAAATCATACTGTAGTCTAGAGATTAAAATGCACAGTTAAAATTAGTATTTTTCTTTTTTATCTTTATTTATTTTTTATATACATGAATTCCAAATTCTATAACACATTAGAGACATATGGTTTGGGGAATCAATGACCACGTACACCAATTTTAGCCTCTTTTTTTTTTCTAAAAGAGGTTTTTGTTTTCTAGTCTCCTTATGCTGAGAGCGGAAACTGCTACCTTCTAGCCTGGGGTAAAAGAGGATTCCATGTTTCCTGGGAACCTCTTGTATGTCCAAAGCTAGCAGAATCTATGTATGCATATTTTTCTGGCTTTTGTACAACCCTGCGTATAAACTGAAGTACTTCTACACAGTGGCGGTACAAGGAAGAGAAGATTCTCTGCCCTCCCAATTTGACCAAGTAGTTCATAAACTTCTTCTCATTTTATGGGATTATATTAGTGCTCTTGATGACAGGCAGAAAGACAAAAGCAGATAGGTGGGGCCCAGGTTTATGTCTTTGACCACATTCTGCTGGCAACATTTCCACCAATCATTTTTGTTTCCTAGATAACAGGGAACTATCCTCAAAGAAGCAATACCATAAAAGTATTAGGCCACATCCTGGTCTTTCCTTTCCTAATTTGGGGTCCATAGGTTTAGTTTTTAAGAGGTCAGGGATTTATTGCTATTTATAAGAGAGGTTGTAAAAAAAAATCTGATTGGGATTATGCAAGCTATGATTTGGAAGCTTCATGCGGATAATTTTAAGAAAACAAATATATAATCCTAATTTGGTGAAATTGTTTTTAAAGAAGTAGGTAACTCTTTCTTTGTATTCTTATATTTTATCAAATTATATATATATATATATATATATATATATATATATATATATGTATACATATATAATCAGTATTTTTCTGATCTTAATAAGAAAAAATGTGAAGCTCAATTTTCCAGTATCTTAGTGTTCTGAGCTTTTCTTTTTTCTTTTCTTTTTTTTCTTTCTTTTTTTTTTTGCTGTCCTTCTTAGGATAGTCACATGCTTACAAATACAATTTTTATCAGAGGAAAGTCTTTAATGAAGGTGGATTTAAGCACTTGTTACTATAAATTGTCTTTCTCTTCTTTTCTTTTTCAACCAATAGCTTGTTTTTAGTAACTCTAACAAGTAACTACATAAATAGTTTCAAATTCTGAGTAGCTGAATGATACCAAAAGTAGACTAAGGGCTGAACTTTTTTGTGACTTCCTTGGTCAAGTTTTCACATACTTCTCCCTGCTTCTAGCCACGTAAACCCAGAAAAATTTCTCATTAATGAGGAAGTTGCTGTTTACTCCGAAGCCTATACTGTTACTTGCTCAGCACCCAGTCATTCATTCAGTGAATGCTGCGCGTTTCATTTTCTGTTGGATTGTGCTTTACCTCGTCTCATGCTACCAGAAAGGAAGCTGAACTCTTCTTGCCTTTGCTGCCACCTGACAGCAAGTTTTCAAAAAGCAGAACGTGTTCCAGTTATGCAGCTTTTTTCCTGGAGACATCAGTTACTGGTATCTATCATTTAAAGGATACTATAAGAATTTCATAATACATGTAATTTTAATAGACTTCCAGCTCTAAAAATAGCTTTGGTAAACTGTTCTGCAAATCCCTTTACAAAACAAACAGATAAGCAAGCTTAATCACAAGGTAAAAAAAATAAACGAATGAATAAAGCAAGAAAGCAAATGAAATCCCGGAACAAATGCATTTTAAATAAATTGCAGAAATAAAGATAATGACAAAAATCAATGCATATGTGCACTGAGATCCAGGGTCCTAAGGTGCATATCTGTCATGAAGAAAAATATGGGGGAGTGGGAGAGAAAATGAACTCAGGAAGCATGAAGTGAATGACAGACATATGTAAAAGCAATTAACAAAAAAGGAAACACAAATGGCCAATAAATGTATGAGCAAATGAATGATCTTTGGGGAAATAGAGGGAAAAGAAACTTGAGTGACTAAGAAATGCAATTTCATTCTGCTAGTTTAGCAAAGTATTAGCTTGGCATCATTAGGTACTGCGTATGATACTGAGTAATCACAGTGCTAATACACTTCCAGTGGGAGAACAAACGGACTGAAAATGGTATTATTTAGCAACTCTGAAGAGATACCTATGGATGCCAAATTTTATTTCACATAGAAACTTTCAGACAAAATAAAAACAGGATGTTCCTGAATACAATGGGTACCAGGTGTAACACAACACTGAGAACAAAGTGACTCAAATTCACATACGTAAGTATGGATTGACCACAAGAACAAAAAGTAATTAAAAATTGCCAAATAACATACAGCCACATAATTTATAAAAAGCTTGAAAAACGTGCTCAAATAATATATGCAGTATTTATTTATAATTAAAGTATATTTGTAACATTTAAAATATTAATATATTCATAAGATCCATGTATTAGAAGTAAAAGTACAAAAACAACTGTGGAAATAATAATGATCATCAAATTTAAGATAGTTGTCATCTTACTGGAAGTAAATGTTATAAGAAATTGTGGAGAGTTAATGAGAGCTACAGATCTGTTCTATAGTGACCTGATTTATTTTTAATTCTGTAAAAGTGAAGGTAGCATACATTTGTTTTCAGGAAAAATGTATGTGTTACTGGAGGAAGAGTAAATTATGATGCTTTAGGAGGTAAGTTGACATCTACCAAAATTTACACATGCCAATAATGCAGGAATTACATTTCTAGAGTTTACTCTACAGATATGCTTGAATATGTTGAAAGACACACACACACACACACACACACACACACACACAAAACCACAGACACATACACACAACCACAGACACAGAGACAGATAGATACAGACAAGGATGTTTATTACATCAAAAAGAGCAAATTTTGAAATAACATAAAGGGGTCTGGTTAAGAACTTACGAGGTCCATACAAAGGAAAACATAGAACCGTTATATAAATGGGGTAGCTTTCTAATGCTTAAAAAGAAAAGCTTTCAATATAGATTGAGTTAAAAATCTTAAGAAATGAGAAATTATTCCATGTACAAATGTGATCAAGAAATGTACATGTTTAAAAATACATCTATTTGAGTATCTACATAAAAACTTGGAAATTATGTGATTTTTGGTGACAAAAAACCTGAGGTAATCAGTTTAATAGGAAAAAGATTTATTTTGACTCATGGTTTCAGAGGTTTTGGTCCGTGGTTGTTTGGTCCTGCTGCTTCAGGGTTGTGGAGGCCCAGCACATTTTAGTGGAAGCACATGACAGAAGAGAGTTCTTCACCTTGTGGCAGCCCGGAGGCACAAAGGGACCGAAAGGAATCAAGGTCCCAGAAGACCCGTGAAGGGTATGTCCCCAGTAACCTAACTACCTTCCACTAGGCCCCATCTCTCAAAGATTCCAGCACTTCCAAAAGCATCAAAGGCTGTGACCAGGCTTTCAAGATATGGCCCTTTGGGGGACACTCAAGATTCATACTCTAATACTTTACACACATTGTTAAAGACAGATGTTTCAATGGAGGAGGGCTGGGAGAACAGGGTGAAGTGAGATTTAGTATTCATTGTATATGCTTTGTACAAATTAAACTGAGGGAAATGTGTTGAGTTGTAACACATTTTAATTTATAACAAGAGCAATTTTGCAGAGGTCAGGCATGTAATGCACATGCTATGAAGCATTGCCTAGGAAGCGTCCACTACAACATTGGTAGCATCATGTCACACAGACCCCACAAAGGATTGATTACCTGTCACTTGATTCCAAGTAGAATTTCCAAGCAGCTCAGAAAAAGTAGGCCAAAGGTCAGTCAGTGTCTTGGGACAGATGATCAGGATTGAACAGCCAAGTGAACCAGAGAAGCAGAGCTGGGTCACACAGGCTGTGCTGGTCACAGATGATATCTTAGGAGATGCATTGCCAATAGCAGAGCTAGATGATTATTAGCAAGCCCATTCAGAGCGTGGTTTTGACAGAATGCATCTGTTGGCAGGCATGGGAGAGGCAGCGAAAGCTTGTGGCTTGTTCTTGTGGTGACTGCAACATTAACTTATCTTAATCTGTATTTGGCTGGATGCCCAAAGCTCTCATTAGAAAAAAATGTAATTATCCTTTTGCCCTTTTCCAAAATTCTCTCTACGTTACTTTTCGGTCTGGCTGCAGCAATGTCATATCTGATGGCTGGTGTCTGACGTGAGCCCAAGCCAAAGTGTCACTACCTGCAGGGGGTAGAGTGATGGAACTCTGCACCATGACTTATTGTGAACTATCCTGTGAACACCACAATCCTGAAAGCTTTTTCTGGTTCAACAAGCCAGCCAAGCTGCTGATTTGTTTGCTCTGAGACTGGGATATGACTGGCCGACGGTCGGCTAAAGGGGCCTCCTCCGATGGTGTTCCTTCCATCTCTGACAAACAGCCATAGATTCTACAGTTGAATGAACTCCTAGGGCATGCTCTTTCCCTCCTTTTCAGAATATTATAAGCCTCCGAGATGAAATCTACCTGCCCAACGGCTTTCCTAGAAACGTTGTAGCCACAATTTACTTCTATGGTCCATTGTGAGGGGTGTATGTGTGTGGGTTCCTGAAATCTTTCTGTTTCATTATTTCCCTTGCAAAAGAATCTAATTAAGTTATTTATTTTAGTTTGGTTTTGCTTTGACAATCCATTTGCACAAAAATTCAATAAATATCTGTAGTATAGTTGATACCATAGTAGATTCTGGCACTGAAAAACAGGACACCTTAATCACTTCCGCACATGGTCTCATGTGTAAGAAATCTGGGCCCTAGTCCATAATTATGCACCTACTTGATCTTTCATTGGATTATCTAACCTCTCTATATCTTAGTTTATCTATCATATAAATAAAACCTACTTCAGAGTTGTTGTAAGGATTTAATGAGATAATTAATATTAAGAGATCTGCACGGGTGCTGGAGCACATTAAGGATCCATTGCCTATACCCACTTATTAATATTCATTTATGAACATCATCTTATTCTTTTAAATGAGGCCCATAGAGATAGTTCTATATTTAGGTCCTGCCTGAAAAAGAGGCTCTTTTATCTTATTGGAAGGAATATTTTAATATCCTCTAAACTGACTGTCTTGTTCTTGCCCAGGAAAATCATCTGGACCTGGTGACTGATAGCTTCATGTCCAAGGTCCTTGTTCACAGAAGTCACAGGTAAAAAATATATTTCCATTTCCCTATTTCCATATCAATTCAAATTGTATGCAACTCTAAAAGCTTTTGCAGATGGTAACTGTGTTTTCTTTTGCACTTAATCCTATATTTGGACATTTATAACATCAAACATACTTTCCACACGTTAGATAATTCCTTTATGAAATATATTTCATAGATTTATCAAAAAAGTATATAAATGCTCTCTCCCCTAAAGGTACCAGTCAACTACTCTTATCTGCCATCAAGTTATCATATAAAACAAATTAAGATGCAGGGTATTAAGGTTCTCTGTAAGGCCATTGGAAGAAAGGCCCTTAAAGACTTTCTGTCCAGCACAATTTTTTCTACACTTCCAAACTGATTGAAATTGAACCCACTACAATTTGAGTGAAGACCAAAGTTGAGGAAATCATTTTCAATAAAGTTTTGAGGAAGGAATTAGTTGTACCTAATGGAAGCCTTTTTGTACACAAATAAAATAAACTTGGCATAGCTTTAATATCTATCATCTCTCTAATTCACCCAATTAAAATTTCAGGTATTCAAAAGAACAAAACTACATAAAATACCTTGACATGATATATGACATCCCTCAACATGCTGGGTTGCCTATACCCTGAAAGTATCATTAATTATCTCATATATTTTCTTAAGGACAAATATATAATTCTCAAGAATAGGCTGAAAACTCTTTAAAATACTCTCAGTACTATGCAGGTTTAGACCTTCATGAGGCCCTTTCCTTTTTTTTTTCTCTAGTGTCTTAATCTATTTTCAGTCATCTTCCATGGATACTCAGGAATTTGCAACTCAGCCTTCTGGGTAGATAGAACCAACCTTGATGATATCTTCAAAAATCAAGAGTCACCATAGTCAGGCTTCAAATCTCAGCTTCAGCATCATTTTTTAAAAATACATATACTTTCTTCCCCATGTTACTTTCTCATATTTCCCTTTCTTTCATTCTTTTTCTTTCCTTTCCTTCCTTCCTTCTTTATTCCTTCTTCTAGTATTGGAGATGAAATCCATGCCTTTGGCACTCAGTTATATCCTCAGTTTCTCTCTTTATAATTTACCTATTTTAAGACAAGTTGACTGAGTTATATTCGAACTTGCAATCATGCTGCCTAAGTTTTTGACAGTTCTTTGTTTCTTCTGTTTCTTTTTTCTTTTCTATAACTATCAATTTCGACAATTCACACCTGTTCCTCCTATTAGATAAAAACTTTTGTGTGATAGGTATCATCTGATTTTTCCTTATATTTATATTCCATTGTCAGGAAAATCATAGAATAACATAAGTGTAGTGAATAAAAGAACGTATATAAATAAATTTTCCCCAAATTTCTTTGTTTTTTTTCTTTAAACAGTCTTTACTGTATTACAACACTATATTGGTAACCTTTGCATTAGTACAGCAAAATACCTGAGATTATTAACTTACAAAAGAAAAGGTTATGTAACTCACAGTTCTAAATATTCCAATCCACACTCAGGTGGGGGACAGACACCAGGTGGCTATCGTCAGGAATTCTTAATAGTGCAAACTGCTCACTTCATGGTAGAAACAACGAGAAGGTCTGGGGACATAAATTGGTAGAATATTTTCCTGGCATAAAGGAGGCCTTGAACTCAACAGCCTGCCATAGGAAAAAAGAAAAGGAAACAGGAAGAAGATATTCACACAATTCTCTTCAAAGACTTGCCTTCAAAGATCTAATGATGTCTTACTATTCCTTGTACCCTAAAGGTCTCACCGACTTCCAACAACACTACACCGGGCATTAAGCCTTCAGCACATGGATCTCTGGGGACACTAAACATCCAAGCTGTAACATTCGCCTTTCCCCAATCCATATTTCTCAAAGAATGAGTTGCATCATGCAACTACCTGATGCCAATTAAAGCCTTCTGCCTGATAAGTCTGGGAAGTCATGCAGTCAACCCCTTTTCCCTGTCACAACATCTGTTATGCTCCACATAATCCCAGATAAAGTAGTTTGTGAGTCAGACACAACAAAACATGAATCGAAAGGAGTTAAAGACAAGGAGCCATATTTTAGCGCATTCTGAAAAATGTTAACCATGCTTCTAAAACATTAGCAATGCTTTCCTGAAATTTAGCTCTAGAAACACAACATAGAAACCTGTTATGTGGTTTTTGTAATGTTAAGATGTTTTAAATACAATACAATTCACCTTTAATATTCACGTATTTGGAGATCTTATAAGCAATATAAAAGAAATAATTGGCCATTGGTATTTCAATCTGGGTGTACATTCTTTGACATTACCCTGAAACTCATCAGAAACCATCTATTTATAATGTGGATGAGAATGTTTATTATTCCAATAAATAAATATATATTAATATCAATACTTAATACTCAAGGCAGTTCTCTAGTAAAAAGGTTATTTTAACAATATTATTATTTCAATTATTGATTTCTACATCTCAATTAATAGTCTTCTTGACTTGAGAAATTACAATGGTCTACAGAGCTATTTCTCAGGTAGCTTCCGAGTTACAGACTCTATGCAGTCTCAGAATTAAAACACTATTTCTACACTTTAAACTCATATGATTTTGATGGATTATTTCTTCACACACACTGTTCAGCATGGCAGTAGTTAGGAAGACACAGCATAAGAATTCTGGAAAAATAACTGAAAATACAGGGATTTGTAGCTACTTTTCCCCCCTCTCCTTTTTGTGTCATCTCTGGAAGGTGAAAGGTCTGGGAACAAGGGAGCCTCAGAAGGTACCACTTTTACACTTAGAGGAAAAATACAGCAGCACTTTATGTGGCATTCAGTATCTGTCTGGTCTCCTCAGTGAGACCAGGAAAAAAAGCAGGTGTCTAGATGGAAGCCTAAGTCTGAGTGACAACACGGCACACGGACTACAAGCAGTGGGAGACAAAGGGGGAATTTAATAGGGCAGGTGGCAGCTGGGAGCCTTACAGGTTTCTAGGAATTTGAATGGACTTGGACACTTTCTATAATCAATACTAGCTCACAAAAGCAAAAATCCTCAAACATTTGAGGACGAATGAAACAGCATTCCTTCCCTAGAAAGATAAAAGCAAAGTGAAGGTCAAAAAGGGGAGAACAAAATTCGAGTTAGGTCTGATAAGCAAAGAAATTGCAGTTGCACAAACATTTTCCCTGTTCTGAAACCAAGATTGCTTCGAGTTAAGATGAGGAAAATACCTTAGTCCTGTGTGCAGGATTAAGTTCCTTTAAGGCAATAGTTGTGTGACCAACACATTCTGCTAGAAGCCATTCAAAGAAATACGACATTTCTTTATGCTGTGCTTCCTCATCGGGCCCTGCTGGTGAGGTCATGCCTGAAGGGTGACAAAGGGAATGTGACTTGAACTAGAAAGGAACCACCTTTTATTCCAGCTCAGTGATACTTAGCTTTATCTCTGCTTCCAATTTTCTGGCTGAAAAAAAATTTCGTGTATCTAGTCTTTAAACACGTTGGTCACTCTCATAGGCACATTTAGGAGGAAGATGAGTCCCAGTTTGCCACAAATGAACCTGCTCCCTGCTATTATCTAGCCACAGATAATCCTTGAGAACTCAATGAACCTGAGTTTACTGAAGTCATCTACCTGCTCCATCCAATTTTCAGGGCTCTGATGTATCTAGAATATTCAGCCTCTTTATGTTTGGCTTTCATCACATCAAGCTGACGTGGTTATCATTTTTAAGCACAAAAATATTCTTGACTTGCTTGTGTTTGGAATTAAGTGAAAGAACTGAACACCATATATCTATGTTCACTGATCCTACATTAAGGTTTTACCATTCAGTTTAGATTTTAATTAGTGACCAGAAGTTAGCCAATCCCGAGAACCAATCTTCTGGTCTATCCAGTCAGCCTTACCTGAAGTACTTATTGATATTGCAATTTTTAGTCAGATATCTCAAGGGCTTCAAGAGGTAGTGCTTGAGTTGGTGATCCCAGAGGCAACAGAACCTAGCTCAGGTGTTCGCAATTTGCAACTGCGTTGATGTTTCTTTAGGTATGTTTTGAAAGATTTGGGCATGGAACAGATGAAGTAGAAGAACAGAGATGTCAAAAGGGAAAGAATGGACTAATTTTGAAAAGTCAGTTTCTTGGTCTAAGGTTATAGTGTTCCTTCTCCAGCAGTGGCCAGTGAAAAAGGTTGGTAACTACGTTAATGAGCCAGCTAGTCAATGTCCTTTCACATAAAAGTTTATCTTCTATCTTTGATTAGACTGTAATACCAGAGCTGACAATGGTGTACTAGGAAACATCACTCATAGGAAGCCAATTCGAGAAATACTGATGTGTTTTAAAATCCATTTATTCATAGAGAGCCTCTTGCATTAAAACAGAAAATACCCTATGAAACTCACTTTCAATTTAAGTATTGAAAAGCCAAGGTCTTCACACTGAGCAACAACCTCAGATCATTTTGAGACAGGGTTTCGTTTGCAGACAGCTAAGTCATCAGGTTCTTAGGCTGGGCTCCAATTCCCAATCCTCCTGCCTCTGCTTTCAAGTGTGCTGGTCATGATAATCTTTAGCTGTGTTTAGTTGACATCAAAACCCCAAATAGGTGCCTACTTAACCATTCCTAGAGATGGATCTCATAAACAGATTATCCTTTCATGTTTCTGTTCTAAATTCAGACCTCTGACATACAATAATTGGAATGAGAAGTCTTCAGGCGAGTTGTTCCTTGATTCTGGCTAACGCTTCCTTCATGGGAGACTCTCTTCTCTAAATATAGAAAAGTCACTAAGGAACAGCTTGTTTGTTCCACATCGCAGCATTAGGAAATGCAGTGAGGACACTGACAGATTACTTTCAGTAACATGAGCATTAGCCAATTAATGCTGAAAATAATTGCATTATTTACAAACATTCTCTCCAAGTTAAATAGACATCACCTACTGACCTCATTCAGAAAGCCTTAAAAGAGGTAATATTTGAAGGCAATCAGTGAAAGCAACAATGAACGATAACAGGTTAATGTTATTCTTGTATTACTGTTAGGTAATTTTATTTGGATCCTGTAGATTCATCATCATATTTACTCATCAGAGTCAATCAAAAGGATCATGAGTTTGAGTCAAGCCAGGGGCAAGGTAGCAACTTGGGGAGAACTTATTTCAAAAGCTAAACTAAAAAGTGGGTTGGGGATGTATGTCACTCATTGCAAAGGCCCCGAGTTGGATCCTTCATAGTAGAAAAGTGAAATCTCATTTATTTATTTTCTCAACATAAACATTCAAAGTTTTCAAGCCCAAATTGTATTACCTATATTTGATGGCATGAAAATTCTGTAAATGGTAGAACAGATGATTATGATTAGAATTACAATTATGATTCAAAGTAATTTTCCAAGTTACAGACACTTGTGCAAAGCTCCCGGGGGTCGCCATTCACAGAAACGTAGAAGTTCTTCTCTCTGGGCCACCAAGGAGTCTCTGGGACTCGCACAGCACATCTCATCTCTTCTCTTGGAGGAGAGACACCTGAAGCATTTGAAATCTACTTTCACCTACACAGAGAATATCCATCATCCAGGCCCTCATCAGAGAATTCAACAACCATAGGGTGTAGATTCATCAACTTGGTCCGAAACTTGCTTGAAAAATGAAATCTTTGAGAGTTAGAGAGGCAAGTCCGCTGTCTGCTAAACTGCTGGTGTGGTTGGTCATCAGCACAACTTACATGGAGGCCAAATTCCTCATAAGACGGTGCTGGGAGGGGACCCAGGGAAGGTTTCCGTCATGGGGCGGAGCCCTCATGAACAGATCATGCCATGTGGAGGGAATGGGTTCCCTCTCTTGCCTTGGACGGTATTAATTACCTGAGAGCAGGTGGTATGTGCACCTGCAACCTCCCCTCAGTCTCTGCACGGGTGCTCCTCTTCCACACTCTTTTCTACTTTTTCACTATGTTATATAGTAGTATGGGGCCCAATCTTGAACTTTCCTACCTCTAGAATGAGAACTAAATAAGCCTCTATCTTTATAAATTACTCAGTCTCAGATGTTCTGTTATAGGAAATGGACTAAGACATTATCCAACCCTCAAGAAAATACTGAATCCATCCCTTAGTAAGTTATCATCTAAAAGTTAGTTACTTGGGATATAGTATCTTAATTTTCTGGAAAAAAGTACCTTCTAACTTATATTCTTAGATTTCAAATAGGGTTCATAAAGGAGGAATCCAATTCAATAATGTTTCTGGATCCTTGGAAAAGTATTTTCCAATGTCAGTGTCCTTTCTCTAAAGACCCACGTGATAACATCTCTATAGAATTGTATGCTACAAAAGTCTGTGAATTATCACCAACTACTCTTTTACCAGCTACTTTGTAACTATTACGTAATACTCTTCATTCACTTTTTATTTTACTAGAAACTTCAGCTTGATCCTTATTGGAATTATTGACTGATTTCAATATTTTTATATCCTCTCCTCTATCCTCTGATTGATTTCTAACTAATCTATTTTTATTATTAAGTTTTGGCTTTAACATCATAAATTGCATTTGTTCTTTTTGAAATAGGTCAGATAGAAAGTACAGTGCCCAGTTATCTTTGTTTTCCTAGAGGTGTTTTGGTTTTAAGAGGCTTTATTTTATTTTTTTAACCTAAAGATGATTCATTCAAATATAGCAATATGCTTCCATTATATACTTTGGATACTTTATGAAAATAACTTTCCTAGCCATTGTAAAGTTCAGAAATTTTCAGTTCCAGATATTGTCACATTATTACATGGTCTTTATATCATAAATGAGCCCAGTGCCGTTCCAGTACTACAGACCCACGGTGCCACTGACAGTTGGCTTCATGTGCTCGTTCGTCATGTCTCAGGGGCACCATGCCTTTCCCACCTGTCTTTTTAGAAACTTTAATTAGTGACACATTTTCTAAGCACTTTCCCTCTTCTCCTACCCTGAATTCAGATTACTTAACTGTGTGTGTTCAAGCTTTGAAATAATCTAAATCCCATCTTCTACTTCATTCTCCTAACACATTGTTTTTTCTTGAATTCTTTCTATTGCTTCCTTACTGCCCTTACCTATTTTTTGAATCTGATCTCTTTATAAAAACAGAAACCTAAGTAATCCACTTTCCTTTTCAATAAAATTTCAACAGCTTCCCATTATCTATAAAGCCAAGGTCAGTCTACATAAGCAGGACCTGTAGCTCTAGTCTTAGGTCCCACTCTCACCGTCTCCCTTGACATCGGGAGTGCATGCAGGTTTCTCCTTCATCTAAGCTGCTTCCGTCTCCCTCCTCATCACAACTCTTTTCAAGGCCTACCTTCTTCTAGAAAGTATGGGAGGAGCTAAAGCAGAGTCTGCGGTGCATACCTGGGCCGGTTTTTCTGCTACTTTTGCTCTAATTTCCAATTTCCCTTTCAGTACTTTTTTCTTAACTTGATGTCACAGGTCCTAAATATAGCTTTTAAGGAGGTTTATCATATAATACCATCATTTCTTTAATACTGTTTCCAAAGTAATTTTTATCACATACACAAGTTTTTTTTTAATTAGATTTTATCTGTAGCCATATCTTTCCAGAAACATTTCTATCCATGGCTCAAAGCAAATATGCCACATTCCGGGGATAAGGAAGATGCTCAACTTGTGAAAAACAAACAAACACACAAAAAACTTCAAAGATCGATCACTATTAAGAAATGGGAATGGAGGGTGAAAACAAAAGCTGTGAAACTAATAAGGTTTAGCACAGTGAGAAAAAAGCAGCAATTATTCTCACATTTTTGTACTACAACTGGACAACTGGACAGAGGTCATCCAATGGTCCAATTTCTCAAAATAACTGTAGGTCTTTTGCCAAATTAGAACATTCTTGATTGTCTGATTTTTTTGATGTGTATTATGACTGAAAACCTAAACTCATAAAATCCCCAAAAGAAGAGGAAGAGAAACAAAGTACACTTCAGCACAAATAATGCCAGCTAACGTCCAGCTAAATTATTCATGGGAGCTATTTATATGGTGTGATTCCTATCCTCACCTGACAATGTGCTGACAAGTCCTCCCTACTATTTTCTACTCAGTCGGCTTATTCCAATCTCAAAAGAAATGTATGAGAACAGCGGACTCTTCTTAGAAAGTATTTAGATGATGCTTGGCATTCCAGGTTGTAGACAAAAACCACATTATTATATGTATAGGAAGCAGTCACATCTTTGTGGTGCCTCTAAACAATGAGAATACAAATGTAATTGGAGGACAAACTGGGTCATTCAAGCCTGTTATATGATCTCATGAGTCACTAACTCAGGCCTGGTGGGAACCTTGACAGCCACTTTCCTTCCTCTGTGTGACTTCAGGCCCTGAATGGGGAGGACTGATCCCATTTTCGTGACCTCACTGAGAGTTCCCCTATCTTTCCTATGACTTACTCCATGGAAACGATCGTAGGTATCAGAACAATCTTCCTAATGATAAGTGAATTCTTCACGCTGCTTTTTATCTTCCTATAGTTCACAGGAAAGTAAAAATAGTAATTTTTAACTTCATTATTTTCCTCTTTAAAATTGTTTTCTGATTTCAAAGGATTGTCACATCACAGTACAGTTAAATATATGAGCTCAAATCTTACTTCTAACACTTACCAGGTGTGTGAACTTAGGTAAAATTTTCTAACACCTCAGTGCTTCAATTTCATCATGAAATTGAGATAACCATAGCACTTACCTCATACTGTTCTTATGAGAATTAAATGAAAAATGAATTAGTATTTGTAAATCTCTTGAATATTATACATATTAAGAGCCATTCAAATGTTTGTTAAAAATATAAAACATTTACAGAAAGAAAATAAATGTAGAAACATAATAAATAAAACTTACTCTAAGGATAATGCTATTTATGTTTTAATATATACTTTATTCTCATGCAAAAGTAAATCATATATAAAGTTCAAAATAACCAAGACACTATATTTGAGGAAAAGTTACATCATTAGTTTATTCACTGAATGACACTTTATCATTTTTCTATATCCTTAAAATATTTAAAAATTATATGTATCATGTATTCAGCAATCCTATTAAGTTTTAAAGCTTTTGTTTATTCTTTTACTTAATGAAGTAATAAATATCTCTGTAAAATTTTACCTATGTTTTAAGTATTTCCATTTTTAATTTTCTTCAAGTAGGATACTTGGGAAAAAGTATATTTTGAAGGTTCATATACATACTCTTGAATTATGTTCTAGTGAGGAATGTACTAACTGACATTCCTGTAAGGTAATGTAAGAGATATCCACTTTCATAGCAACGTAAAATATTTCCTTAAAAAAGACAAAATATTAATTTTATGGTAAAAATGTATCACTTTATTTAATCTACAGCTTTTGATTCCTTAGTGGTGTGAATGTTTCTATATATATATTTATCAACTAGTTAGTATTTTATCAAGACACGCCTCTTCTCTCCAAGAAGAATTCTTTGTTCCTTCGTATTTTCCAACTTTATCCATCCCCCACTTTGATTGTTCTCATATACTTGCAGCCAATATAAGAGGCTATGTCAGCACTCAGGCATACTGACATATATTTGCATAATGGGAGATTTCATCCTGTTCTTGTTTATGCAGGTCATGAGCAATCATGGTGTGCCTAGCGTGAGGTAGGGTTGGTCTGGGTAGTGCAAAGAGAGGACCTTTACATCCTCAGAGTTTAAAGTCTAGTTGGCAAAACAGACTACGGCATGATATGATTAGTGAGCAACAGACTGCATCCTACAGTCAGTGACCTGGGGATTGTGCTACAGTCATTTAAAGAAAGGAAACATCAACCTTGATGTACATAATCATCTTCCTTCTCTCCTGGGAGAACGAAGGGCAGCAGCCTCAGAGGAACAGATCTACAGAGATGACAATGGCAAGTTTTGCAGATGAGAAGGACATGGAGTTTTGTGTCAGACTTCAGTAGGAAGCTCAACCACATGACTTACCAACTCTTTAAATAAGTGCATTAATAAGTCAAGCTCTCTGGGTTTGAATCTCAACTTGGACACTTAATCGTTCTGTGACCACGGGCAAGTTTATAATTCCTATTAAAAATTCTAATTTTGGTCATTCATTAGGATCATAAATGTACCTGCCTACCTCGAAAGAACGTTGTGGAGATTGAATGAGTAAATGTAGAAACCTGACCTGACCCATTGTAATTACTCACTAGTATTAGTTTTTATTATTAGCTATTTAGAATATCTAGTAAATTACTAATATATAATCATTAACACAATAGATAGTCATTATCATTGTGATTGAGAACTGGGAAGATCTGGCACTAAAAAGAAGATGAAGACCCTGGAAGTGCCAGTTTTCTCTCAAGTCCATACATACATTTTATATTTTGACGTGGAATGGTCCCATTTCCTCAGGTCAGTTAATTGTTCACAATCCCCATACCCACAAACTTTTGTCTTCCTCCATAGCAATGTGAGAACCTGATTTTCATCAGCAAGATTTTTTAAAAATCAAATTCAGTACTCTCATTAGTACATCTGATTAAAACACTTAAATACATTTGTCAACTATATGAGTTAGTCATTTTTAAACAAAATCTTCCAGTCTCAGGAAAAATGACTGAAGCTCCAGCTAAAATCACATCACATCTTGTAAGTAAAATCTGAGACAAAACTATACAGTACAGTTAAGCTGATCACAAATATTTGACCAATAAAAATTATGAGATGATAAAAGTTTGTTTTTTTTAAAACACTGTACTTTGGGGTAATGTAAATTTTAACTTAAATGTGATATGAATTGAGATTTTTTTTACATGAGATACAGTACTTAAATCACTTGACAAAAAATAGAGGGAGATTTTTGGTAGGCAGAAATTACAAAAGCACTTAAAGCAAATATTTAAAAAGTCTAACAAATTACCTAACAGCAAGTCATTCATTGGGGCAGAGTGGCTACCCATTCACCAAACTCATTTATTTTTTCCCATGAACATAATGCTGCATAACAACTCTTAGATCCTTTGGCAATTTAATGAGGCACAATAATATTCAGTCAGTAATCATCTTAATGTAAAATTTTTCTATAAAATCTTCCAGGTATTGTTTGTTCTGCCTGCCTGCTAGACAACCAGGGTGATAAACTATATTCCAGATGGAAATACATTAACTGATGTTCATCTAATATAATGCAGAAGACAACATCTTTCATGGTAACATGATGTATTTCTTTAAAAAAGGAAAAATGTTCTCAATTTGATGGCAAAACTATCAGTTTAGTATTTTAATTTGTATCTTTTCATTCTTCAGTACAGTAAGTGTTTCTATATATTATTACAAATCAGTGAGTTTTTTAATCAAATCATGCCTTAGTCTTGGGCTATTCAAGTAAAATTCACGGTTCTTTTATGTTTTCCTTTAGTTCATGGTTTGTGAACTTATCCATGTTTCTTTTTATTCCTTAGGTTGTTTTCTTACATAAAAACAAGATGACAGAGCCTCAATCATCTTAAACTTCAAAATAATTGTGAAGTGGACAGCTTCCCAACTTGATGCAATGGAGGATTTGCCATTTCAACACAACCTCTAAGTTCTGGGCAGGCAGCTTCGTCCATGTACAGAATGGGAGCCAAGTTAGCTAAGGCATGCTGGTTTCTTAATGACTTCAGCCAGAAGAGCCATTACTGTTCATTATCTTTTGGTGCAGAGTAGTCATTTGGAAAGAACCAAACTAAAAGAGAGCTGGAAAATGTAGACCTTGGTCAGGGCACTGCCCTCCAGACATAACTCTACACAAAGAAAATATCAGGGGCGTGAATATTTGGTAGATCTGCCATGGTCTAACTTTGTTACACAAAGCAAATCCAACCCCTAAGGAGAATGACGCAGAGACCTACCCAGATGATGCTTCTTCACAAATTACAAAACTAAGATCTCCAAGATGCACACAGTGCTCTCCATAAAGGGAGGGTGTTTCTTATTGCAGCTAGGCATACTTATGCAAACAAACAAAAAATAAGTCAGACTTCACATGCAAGATAGAGAGATGGAACACGAGTGTGAAAACCTGTCAGTAATTTTTTTTTTTTTTTTTTTTTTTTGTAAAATGCTGCAGCTTTGTCAGGCCAGCACTGTGTTATCCTTCTGCCTTGTGTGTAAACTCCCTGTGTAGACCCTGTTCTACTTTTTTGAAGGTATGTATTTTCCCCCTAAGACCCCCAATTCAACATCTAGAAGTAATTCTATAAGGTTATGTCTAAGAAGGGCATTCAGAAGCATGCCTTTTCATTTGGGGTCTATATAGTTTTTTCAGCCTATTACCTACTTGTAAAGGTGTAGTCATCCAGGTGTTTTTTGAGGCAGAAATAATCGGAGGATTGTAGCACATTTGGCACTAAAATTTCTTCAGAACTTCAGGTATTGGTGCTGGGAGTATTGGTCAGTGGTCAGAGTGCTTGCCAGCAAATGCGGGGCCCTGGGCTCAATTCCCCAGCACCACATATGTTGAGCATAGTGGTGCACACCGTAATCCCAAGGAGGCTGAGGCAGGAGGACTAATGTGTGATCAAGGCCCTCTTGAGTTACAAAGTGAGTCCAGGAGTCCAGGATCAGCCTGGATTACAGAGCAAGACTTTGTCTCAAAAAAGAGAGAAAGAAAGAAAGAAAGGAAAGAAAGAAAGAAAGAAAGAAAGAAAGAAAGAAAGAAAGAAAGAAACTTTGGATTTTTTTCTTTTTATTATCCATCAGTTCCATGTGCCAACAATCATACTCAAAATTTCCTGCTCCATCTTGAGTTTCTTTACTTCCCAACTCTATGCCCTCTCTTTCTCAGCTTAACATCGCTCTTCTGAGATTATCTAAAAACAGTTATGCCCTCAGTGTCGTCTTTAACACAAGGCTCCATTGCTAATGAACTTTTGCCCCTCAAAGCTTCTCAGTCTTATCTCTCACTGTTCAGAGTCTGTCTCTCCCAGGCCCCTTTCATTCTGTTTAACCAGAATTTTTTTTCTTGAGCTCGTTGTTTGAATTAGGTCTGATTGAAAACAGATCCTGTCTCTACCATCTTCCTGTTCTGGTTTCCCTGCTATGAATTCACTCAGTCCACAAAGTAGTAGAGGCTATTGCTGAATTATCAAGAAGAAAATGAGTTCAAGTTTTAGCAATTGTTTTTAAACTCATTTGTGTTCCATAGCAATTTTTTACTACTTTGGCAGGATATGGCAAGGTCAAATAAAATTCCAAGATAAATTAAATTTAAGCACATAAACTCTGCCATCTGGATAAATGGAAGAAACAGAAGGAGAATGACTATTTTCCAGAGTGATCACAGAATAGAATCTTTTAGTTTAACACTAAGAATGTAAAGAAGAAAAGAATGAGTAGGCAGAGGAGGAGAACTGTTGGATTTTTCTATGGCAAAAAAAAATTCTACTCAAAGAATAACTGGGCTTTCTATCATCAGCATGCTGATGATTGGAAATAGAATTTCACAAGGTCTAAAAGATTATGGTATAATTGCACACTGTACCTAATAATTAAACCAAAAGCAGGTCTCCAAATTAGTTTTCTGTCACATGAAGGGAAGTGCAGATGTCTTCCTTGAAGAACTGTGTCTACAGCTGTGGAAGGACAAGACACCCAACATGATGATAATGAGATTAATAATGATGAATATGTTGACAGTGATTTTTTAAAAAGGAAGAGAGGAAGAGAAAGAGGAGAGAAGAAAAGAAGGAACAATAGGAGTAAAGAGGATCATTCACAGGAGGAGTCAAAAAAAGAATATTTTTTTATCATGGTGGTGATGAATAATCAATTATAATAGCCCAATTCAGTTATGGAGCCAACTGGTAAGCCATAAACACAGGATCTCAAATACTTCCCAACACCCCAGTTCTGCTACTACAGCAAGTCCCACTCAAGATAATGGTAGATCTAAGTATTGAACATCACAATTTTCCTTTAGAATTCCTTTGATTTTCTTATGTTTCATTATTGTCCTACAAGACTAATAATATTATCCTCCATTTATAAAGGAAGGAACTGCAATTCAGATTACTTGACACAGGTAGAGAAGGACCAGGTGCTCAAACTTCAAGCCATTTACTCCCCTGGTTCTGAGTCCGTGTTCCATTTTGTGTGTGATGGCATTGATGAGAATAACTGGCATTCTTGAGAACCTAAGTCCACTGTGTACCACTGCACATGTAGGAAGAGTAATGATGTTTTCTTTTAGCTCCAGAAAAACAAATTGACATAGGCTTATTTGAACCTCAGTGGCAGGAGAGTGTAGGATGGTGGCCGGCTGTGATAGCATGAATTTGGTTTCATATTTTGAAAAAACACGATATTATTTAAAATCAAAATTGGTATGATTTCTTTAAAGGAAGAGTTTCTTAGCTTTTGAATCATGTAACATTTTATCCAATATAAGTGCAACATAAACTAGTTAGAATAAATTATTTTTGTTGTAAGGAAATATTTCTTCTAGCTTTAAATAAACCATGGGTGTTTAGTAACGTAGCCCTAAGATTTAAATCTTTATCTAATGCTTATTAGCGACATACTTATGGTTAGTCATTTAACATCCACCAGCTTTAATATTTCATTGTTAGAAAATAGATAAAAATACCTGCCTTGAGAGAATGCAGTAAGCATTAACTGCAGAGCCACGCTTTCAATTGAAAAATACATATTAAAGACTCAAGATAATAGAGGTGTTGGATTAATCTAATTTTATGGCAAAATATGATAAAACCATATAAGTAATCTTAAAGTAAATTTTGATAATTTTCTTCTTTAAATATTTTTAATAAAGAACTACTAAGTTATGTCTTTAAGAGTCTTTACAGAAATTTCTTTGCCCCGGGACAGAAGTATTAAGTGCTCATTAGAGATCATAAAGGTTTTTATGTTCATTGATACATAATGTGCTAGTTGCTGTGACACGATGCCTGACATTCACAATTTAGGAGAGAAAAGATTTATTTAGCTCACAGTTTCAGAAGTTCTCACAAAGTCCGTTCATGGGCAGCTGGCAGTGGTGGAAAAACATGGTCAAGGAGAGGGGTTCACAGCATTGCAGACAGAAGCCAAGTTAGGCAGGAATGAGCGGAAGGCTGGAGACTCGGGCAACGCTAGAGATTTCTTCAGAAGCTGAAACGACGTTACTTCTTCCATCCTTTACTCAGGTAAAACTGTCAATTGGGCCTCCCACACCCAAAGTGGGTGACCCTCCCTCACTTCCTGATCTTTAAATCAATGACAAACACCTGAAAGCTCTGCCCTGGGTAACACCCCAATTTCCACAAGTTGACCTGATCTCTTCAAACCAAACTCCAAGCATCTGCCCCTTGCAGCCAGCCCTTACCTCCCAGTAACACAGTTCCACAGTTAACCCACTACATCCAAATGCAGGAGGTTTTTGGAGGACACTTCCAATCCAAAACATGGCAATGTCTGGAACAAAACAAAGACCTTAGAAACTATGACAGTCTTTAGTTTTAACACTCTTTCTGGTCTGAACACAAGACAGGACTCCAGTTCCTGACTAGCATGGGACTATGCAACTAGTCCTAGTTAACTAGTGGCGACCAGGTGGGATATCTTTCAGACTCCTCTCTAGTTCGGCAACCAGCAACACTTGATAAAGTGTGCACATTAGGCTAGGTTTCTGAGAGTTTCCTTGTTGAGCTGTAGCAAGTGAATGGAAATGTTATTACCTAGCTACTCTGACTAATAATAATAATAATAATAATAATAATCAAAAAAACCAAAGAGGTATCCAGAAAAAAATGTACATGTACACATACACACATATGAACACATAACTAGATTTTTTTTCCTTTTAAAAAAGCAAAACAATCTAGGGAACTTTACTTCCAATTGTCTCTTTAAAATCCCTGAACTTGACATTATTTGTACATAATAAGGACATAATTCCACCTAATAATGCAAATTGTGATGTAGCCCTAAAATGAAAATAGAGACCCAAATTAGATAAAAAAGATTAAAATTGGAGGCAATAGATAGTTTAATATTTCTTTTTCATCTAAAAGCTTTCCACATTTTTAGGTTAAGTTTTTTTTTTAATACCTATTCATGTCTTTTTCCACATCGTGGAATTCACATTCTAAATTCAATGTAAGTAACTTACAGAAACTTAAAGAGCTTTGACTATTGCATATGTAGAAAGCAAAAAATAAACAAAGGCATATTTTATATTATTTAATGCTATGGCAGTAGGAAGCATGTTATACCTGAGTTGGGAATAGTTTTAATTATTTTGCACAAACAATTTGAAACATAATCAAAAGAGACAAAACCAGCATCTGATTAAGCTTTAAATAAAAGTTAACAAACACAATTAATATCTCAATATAGATGATAATTTTAAAATAAGATGATACACTTGCTGCTAACATCAAGGCATCAAATGTCAGAAAAAGCTCACCATGGCAAATTGCTATTTATAATATTAAAACACACACAACCAACATCAAATTACTCTTTGGTAAGAAAAATAGAAACAAAAGAATGATCACAACTTGGCATAAATTCTAAACATAATGTACAGTAAAATTTATCATTTCTTGCATGATGTTTATTTGGAGCCTGGCTAGAAAGCATAAAGGCGACAGTGGAAAGCAAAGCTGGACATTCTTTGCAACACAAGAGAGTTACCAAAACTTGAAGCAAAGAAATATGTACTCATATTTTCCTGTAATAAAATATTTTATGCTAAAATAATTTCCAAATATGCCACACTCACATAAGCCTGAAATTGAAAGCCTAAAAAGATAAATCAGTAAACATTTATGGGATGTTGAAGAATCAAAAATAGATTTATATAATTATGGCACCTCCTCCTGTGGATGATTCCAAATTCTTCCTTTACGACCTGTGAGAAAATTTCTCTTGCCTTAATGTCAAGATTAAGGCCTGCCAAATTTCTATAAGAAAATCATTCCAACAACAGCTTTGAGATATTAAAATCCTCTAAAATATATCCTGGTATATACACAGTTTTGTGCACATAAACTTGCACACTCACAAACATAATCCATTACTAAGTGTACTCTTACGTGAAAGCCACAGGTTTTTTTTTTTTTAATCAGCTTTATGTGTTTAAACTAGCATCTTTCCTTTTACAATATCAATGTCATATTCAGGCAAATTATTTCCCATGAAAAATGTTCATAAAAGTGAGGAGAGGGTACTATGGAGTACTAGACGGGCCATAAGATGATACAGATGAAAATCAACTGAAAAACAATGATACAATAGTTTTGTATCTTCTGAATTCTTGAAGACTGGGAGAAGTTGGTGAGACTTCATTTTAATTCTTCTCATGATAGTCATTCTTTATGACCAGTTCTGAGAAAGGCCAAATCCATTACAGAGAATTGTAGAATCATGTTGCTTCCCTGCAGTGGAATCTAGTTGATGGTATTAAATCTTGCCCAGGTGAACCATTGGTAAAGAGTGAGTATCTTTGGTCAGACCACAATATTGTGGTAGCATTAATTGGTGCAATGAAATCTGACCTTCAGATTGAAAAACCTGCCCCTAATCTATACATAGAATGCTTTCTTTTAAACTTTATAAGATTATTTAAGATAGGGTTTTTACATGTGTTCACCCCATACATGTTAAATATGATGGTCAAATGGTCAAATTTAACTATATAGAATTTCTGTCTGTCCCAAATGAGTTAAAAACAAAAAACAAAGCAGAAGCAGTTAGACTTACACCCTTAGTTCTTGATACTCAACTGTCATGATGCTCACTAACTTAACCTGCCATCGGTGTAAGAAGTAGAAGTTTAAAGTGGTCCATTTCCACTAACAAAACAGCTATGGATGGAAAAGTCACTAAGAGCTAAGCTTGCTTAGCAGTTTTCAGGTGTGATAAATTCATGCACCCAGAAAGTCCTTAACCAAGTAGCACGTAAGGGAAGGATGAACTAACATGCTATGGGACATGGCATAGGCTAAGGCTGGTGGTGGGCAATAAAAAGAATTTACCAATTCTTAAAAAATATAGGAGAACAAAAGTTCATTCAGATACTATTGGGAGTTTCCGTGATTTGGGAATGTGTGCTGAAGTTATAAAATTCGAAATGTCCTTTGCATGTAGGCCAAGACTCATCTGTTCTGATCTGGAATATCTATTAGAAAAAAACAACCACTACCTGTGGCCTTGGGAGTGCTGATGTGGTCTTTTCGAGCTTCCTGAACTTGCAGGCGAAAAGATTTTAACTCTTTAGCCATCACATAACAAGGAAGTCTTTGTTGATAGTGAACATAAGATGAAAGAGGAAAAAGAAAATACCTGGCAAAGGCAATAAAGAATACATAATACTTAGATCATTTCTAAGAAAGATGTAACACGAAAGTGTTGGCCAATGGGGAGTCGGCGAGGAACACGCATGCAAGAAGAAATTAAGTGCTTGCTGAAACTATGCATGTCTCCCTGCCTGCCTTTAACCAGGCATCTGGTCTTGCGAGATCATAATTAAAGATCTCGATTCTGTTGCACTTCATGTCTCTGAATCCATCCTTTGTTTTTGGTGGAAAGTTTCTCACTCTAGGGGACAAAGTATACACATGATATTGGTAGTGTAGTTTTGTTGTTGTTGTTGTTGTTGTTGTTGTTTTTTGTCAAAATTAGCACCTCAAAAAGACATGTACCAACACTGGGTGAATTGGGTCTTCAAAACGATGATGGTCTCAAACTCCAAGCAGGCAGTGAAGTTTATGATATCAAGGCAAGCACCTACATAGTTACAGAACCATGTATGTAGCAATCACATGGATAAAAGCACCTGTATTCTTTGAAACCACAAATCAGCTCCGCAATGGAGATGGTGGAGAGAAGACATTCCTCGGATGAAATGCCAATATACACTATCAGGTCTGCTTCAAGGGTTTCCAGCAGCTGAGAAGGACACACAGCACTGCAGAGAAAACTCTTCAAATTTTACCAAAGTTCAAGGTGCCTGAACTGGGAATAGTTTCTTAAAGACATTAGGAGGGTTTAACTGTCTATTAGTGAATATAGATAATCAATAGCAAAAGAGATTAGCAGTATTCTCTATTAGAATAGCAGTTTTCTTTCTGGTCCTCACACTGTTGGGTCTCAGTGCTAAGGAATGAGCTGTCTTCCAA
Source organism: Ctenodactylus gundi (assembly GCA_004027205.1). Taxonomy (NCBI): domain Eukaryota; kingdom Metazoa; phylum Chordata; class Mammalia; order Rodentia; family Ctenodactylidae; genus Ctenodactylus; species Ctenodactylus gundi. Next base: position 819,891 of record PVKB01000226.1, on the reverse strand, counting down.
TTAAGATTAGGAAGAGACCATGAATTCAGAGTTTTAAATATAGATAAATAAACGATGTAGGACTTCTGTTAAGTTCAGCTTCTCCACATCCAGCAATAAAAACTTCCATGGATAACAAGCAGCACCATGTTGAAGAGCTAGATTTAAAGTCATGAATTTCCTGAATAATCTAAGACCAAGCAGGGCCCGATGGTACAGGCCTGTATCTCAGCACTTCAGAAGCCTGAGACAGGAAAATTGCAAGTTCAAGCCTAGACTGGCCAACTTAGTGACTTACCAAGGCTTTGTAGCAAAATGAAAAAAAAAAAACAAAAAAAAAAAAAAAAAAAAAAAAAAAAAAAAAAAAAAAAAAAAAAAAAAAAAAAAAAAAAAAAAAAAAAAAAAAAAAAAAAAAAAAAAAAAAAAAAAAAAAAAAAAAAAAAAAAAAAAAAAAACTGGGGCTGGAGATGTAGCTCAGTGTGAAGGTGCTGAGCTCAACCCCAGTACTACAAAATAAATAAATAAATCCAAGACCAGCTACAGTGGCTACAACATTTCTCTCCTGGTCTGGCCAAAGAAATTGTGGCTTCAAAACACTGAATCAGATTGTAAATAATGGTGTATAAATTTCAGGCCATAGCTCAGTGGTTAAAGCACTTGCCTCAAGTGCGCAAGGCCCTAGATACAATTAACCAGCATCACATTAAAATATTAGCAGGGTGTGGTGGCACATGCCTGTACTCCAAGCATTTGTAAGGCTGAGGCAGGAGGATAGCCATGAGTTTGAGGCTAGCCTGGAAGAGTTCAGGGCTTTTCTTCGCCTGTGTCACCTTCATTTTAAAATGAAGTAACCTTCATCCTTATTATAGTTACTGACAAAATGGATGAAAGTACATGGCCAAAAGCTGATTAAAGCATTTATTTAACAAGTATGTCAACACAGCTGAGGAGGGTGATCCAGGTGATTTTCTAAATTGGTCTTGTATATTGTAATGGTCTGACTTCATAAAAGTTGAAACTTAAAAAGGGCTGTAATCTATGTTGGAGCAGATTTAAATAATGTTGAAATAAGCATTTACTTCCTCTCAAATTCAATTTTAAATCTTAAGGAAAATTTTAGAGTTCTCAGGAGTAAATATACTTTCGCTGATTAGGTCTTTTTCACCCTTAAGTATATTTTTTTCTAACAAAGATTTCTTTATTGTTGCCTTTACATTACATAATACCACTACACAATTTGGTAGCCCTGCCTGCAAGATTCATTAAACGCTTCCAAATGAAAAGCTTTAGCTTTTTGCCCTTTATCACAGAATTGAAAAGACATTTGATTCTCATTCTTAATCACAAACTAAAAATCAGGCCACAAATTCGTTCAGCTTAGTCTTCTATTTGGCTAATTAATCCTGTTCCACCATTAAATCAAAGACAAAATGCAGTTGGTCTCATTTAGCCTCTAAGAATAACCATGTAGACTTTAAAATGTATTTTTCAATTTTTTTTATTTCCACACAGTTCAAACCTACTCACTCACTCAGACTGAGGGGACTAAGGGGAACAATAGCATCCAAACCAGTTCCTCAAGAAGTCTAGAATGGGGCAGTTTATAAACCTCCAGGACATAAAGTTTTTACTGCTGAAATGGTGATCTCAACACAAACCATAACGTGAGACTGTGAGACAGAAAGTTTATTCAAAAAGCACAAGAATCAGCTATCAAAACCAAAAATCTCACCTATGCTGTCTTAATTCGTTCTGAACCAGTTAAGTCAGTATTTATGAAATCTTTATTCTGTAGGATGAGTCAACTGAGCTCCACCTCGTTTCCTCCACTGTGCACGATTTCTCATTTTTACCGTGTAATTCTTTCATATACCTGCTCCACTCACACCCATCCTTTTTTGCCTTTCACCTTAACTCAGTACCACAGGGTACCTTACCCATTAAATGGACTTGAACATGAGCAAGTGCTCACTCACTTTAATACCCTGACTCACACCCTTTGCTAGCCAGTCACCCAGATTCCACAATTTTCAATAACAACACAATTACAGAAGATAAAATTACAAGTTTTGAACACCTACAGAGAGAGAACATTACAAGTTATTTCTGAGACTGCATTCCCCAGACCTTTTCTGAGTGACTGCCTACCACACTGAGGCAGTGCCAGGCAGTTATGACCACACTGCCCATTACATCTCTTAGAGTCTAAGCAATGACACTTTAGGAAAAAGCACGTAGTCTGTGAAGGGCCTAACATATAAAGTGCCTAGGCCTTTGTAAGGAAGGGACACATTCTGGAGAAAAGTGAGCTCCCATGAAAAGGGCTTGCTAGTTCTCTAGTCCTCTTGTAATTTTTTGGCTTTGGGCTTAAGGGCTCCTGAGGCAATGGCTTGTTGAAAATGATACAGCCTGCTAGGCACAGTTCCCAAGAGTCTAGCTGCATTTTATTGGAGATTTTCTACATATAACCACAACAAAATGTCAACTGGGAGCATGCCAGTGCCAATCATGACTCAGACTCGTCTAGATGGTTAGCTGTCTGGAGATATATATATTTTTTTAAATCTCATGCTTTGCTTCCTTTGTTTCAGAACTGGTGAAGACTTCAAGAGCACAGGTAGCCCAAATGACAAACCACAAACAGAATTTCATCAGCAACTAATTTTACTTCATTTAGAGAAAAGGATGTGATGCTGGCAAATTTCTGGCACTAATGTTGTGGGTTAATTTCACATTTGTCTTAACGATGATTTGTACACTTTTATTTTATTGGAAAGTTTACTCCAATCACATAGTGGACATTTCTGAATCAAACATAATTTAAAATACAACATTTGTATAGGTTTAAAAAAAACAACATCTTCAAGCTTCAAAATATTCCTACCCAAATGTTTGTACTTTAATGCTTAGCCATATTATAGGAACAAAAGTCAAATTAGGCAATCACATCAAAGAATTAAAGGTAAGCCTTACTACATGATTCATGCTTATTTTCCCCAAACAGACTGCCAACAGATACCATTATTTGTAGGATCTCCTAATAACCAAAGAATATTATCTCACATTAGTATAAATCATTTGTGTATTGGGCCATTAGAATGATTTTACTATCTAAGTAGAAGATCATGACCATTACAGATTATTTACTGCTCTCAGAAAGAAAGACAGATACCTGGCTCTGATTTCTAATACATCTTACATGGCTTTTCTTCTAAACAGAAGATACTCAGAGAACAAAAACACTCACTGGTTATTTGTTGGTTTATGAAATAAACTTTTCTTGCGCAGCAAATAAAAGGTACTATTAATTTTAAGAAAAAAATATATAAAATACAAGAAGTTCACAACAGAATTAGCTCTGTACAGTGAGAGCATCTTCCTCCACCAATGACAGTTCCAGTGTGTTTTCATTAGTGCTAGTTTTCATCCTGAAGTTGAAAGAACCATAGAGTTTCGCAGACTCTTTGGAAGAGTTAAATCTGTTCCGACGATACAGCTCCCCCTTCCACATAGAAATCATGAGCAAACAAGACAAAACAACCCCCCCAAGCGTAAGGAGGCAGAGCCCAGCAATCACACAGTGGTCCAGGTGAGCCCCCAACCTTGCACTCTCCTTCTCTAGGCGTTCCATCTCTCGGGCTGCTATAGTGTTGGGGTCTACAGTCACCTCCCGTGGGACAATGTATGAAATGATCACCAGCAAGATGCCAGTAACCAAGAACAAGATGGCGCTGATAAAGCCATAGTCTACTGACTTCCCTGAAGAGGTGGCTTCTGAACTTGTATCATCTTCATCTTCAGATATTAAAGATATGGCAGTCTCATGAGACCATTCACTTGGATTTCCCCAACCAAGGTCTTCAGGGGAAGTATTATCTTTTGCTGAAAGGGACCTTCGGCTCCGCTGCTCTAGGTTGACATTCTCATCCACATAGGTAAAAGAAGTTTCTAACTCTTGGCTACAACAGTTGCATACTTTCCGTTCTGCTGTTACTTGGTTGCCTCCTGAGCCAAGAGATCCTTGTGGGAAGTCTGGCTGAATAGCAGTATCTTGCAGAAAGGAGGAGGGGGATTCTGGAGAAGGGCTTTCTCTCGACCCTTCCATCCCAGGTGTTTTTGGCATGGATATATACTGTTTTTCACTGGAAAGAGCAGTTCTGATGGCCACTGTTTCTGTTTGGATCCCAGGAAGCCCTTCTGAACTCCAGTCCATGGCACTGCTCAGGTCTGCCTGACTGCGCTTCTTAGCAAGATAGTGGAGCTCCATGGGAGCTGGTTAGGTGTCTCCTAGAAGTTTCTAGAAGTAATGCCAACAGAGACCCAGATAAGAACTCAGCAGAAGTTCAGGTTGCGTTGCCAGGAGTGCTCTTCCTGACATCCCCATTTTTTTTTTTTTTCACAGCAGTACTGCCTGCATCTCAGCCCCAGTTCCTTCAAAAAGGAGCAAAAGAAGGGAAGGTATCTGGTGGCAGGAAACCGTGAAAAGGGCATATCATTTGATTTGTCACGTGGGTGAACACCGAGAAACTTAAGTCAGGGTGGGAAAGGGGTGTGGAGGAAGTGGCAATGTCTCTGGAAAAAGCATGCCGCCTGTCACCACGCCAAATTTATCCCAGGACTCACACATTCCTGTGACAGGATCCCTCAAATGATAAGTCAGGTTTCCTGTAGAGAGACACAGAGGAAAAGGCAGGCGCCCTTTGAGCAGAGCTGCTGAATTTCTGGAGGACTTGGGGAAACACAAACTTGTTAAGAATTCAATTATACAGTATATTTCCACTTTTAGTTCAGACCACAGTCTAATACAGATCAGCTTTCATGCATATATGCTCCTACCAGCTGGTTTCACTGGAGCAGGAGCTCCGCATTTTAACGGAGCAGCTGTGAAGGGGGTGACCAAAGGCGGGCTTTGTCAGCCACCTCTTTCAATCTTAGGACTCATACTCAGTCGCATAGCCCTGGGCTGGTACCAACAACACCATATGTTCATTGTTCATTGAGCTTCCTCTTTGGCCCATGGAGGCATCCTGCGCTGGTCACACTTCGCTGTGATCCCTGCAATGAGCCATCCCCCTCCTCCACCCACGTATACACAGCCTGCTCCAGCGATCTGCCCGCTAGTGCCACTCACTGGGTCTCAGTCCGTCTGAGCTCTTCTTTGTCCCTAAGTTTTGCTAACAAGCACAAGAAATTGACCCTCCAAAAAGTGTCACAAACAATCTAGAAGCAGGCTGACAGTGAGAGACAAATGATAAGTCATAGAGTCCCGTAAGGGCAGGCGGGTGAGAAGCTACTTCTAAGGTTACGTACGCCTGGAACTCTGCATCAGGACACCCCTCCCCTCCACCGCAGCATGAGGCACTGGGGGACAGAATTTGGGGTCGAGCAGAAAGCAATCTACCTAACCTTCTCTGCCTCTATTATCCTTCTGAGGAATAAAATCTCACTTCCCACTCTTGCTGAATACCGAGTATTAACCAGACTCCTTTTGCTTTGATTTCAAATCCAGTGTGACAACGGGTGCCAACTCACAGCTCGAGGCTTATTATTCTTCAAAATCGAAGCTCCAACAGCCGGTAACATGCTGGCGCAAGCCTCAGCTAAGGTCAACTGGGCAACTTACTAAAAGCAGGGGAGAAGGCAGGGACATGTTTTCTGCTACACTTCATAAGTCGTACTATTCTTAAACACTTGAATCCTACTTTCAGAGTTTCTTTACATCTAAGAAAGCAAACCAACAAACGAGCCAAAAATCAGTAAGTGCAAGAAACCCCAGAGGAACCAGAGCAATTCTCCAGCAAGTGGGAAAAGCCCTACAGAGAGACCCTCCCTGAGTTAGAGGAAGGTAGGGAGGCTGCATCAACTACTGAAGCGAGAAGTCCTCCCGCAGATCCCTCGGGCATTAGGCGCTCTGATTAACCTCGGGCACAATTAACTAATCACAGGAGAGGACTCTGCCTAAAATCGGCCGTGTACATTGTGGGCTTTCCAATTCCTAACAAAGAGGGGCCGAGTTGCCATTCAGTTCCATCCTCCTGCCTCTGTTTCCCTCCACGGAGGCTCCGCTAGTTCCACTCGCAGCTCAGGCGATCCGCAGTCGCCGGCTGCCAGCCCCGGTGGAGAAGGCACAACCCCAGCGGAGCAGCTAAAGCTGTTTCCTGCCATCCTCCCTCGTTCATCCCGCTCTGTTCCAGAGCCCAGCTGAAGAGACGGTACTCGGCGGGGGCCGGACGGGGGACGGCGCCCTCCGCCCCTCCGCCGTCATCAGTCAAAAGCAGCCAGATCTGCTCGGGAACTCCGACGCCGGCCCCGGGCGAGGCTGAGCCGGGAGCCCGGGAGCACCGCGGCGGCCGCGCGGACGGGCGCCGCAGCCCCGACCCGCCGTGCGGGGGCTCGGCGGTGGGACGCGCCCGCCGGGCCGGCACCTCGGGTGGGGACGGGACACGCGCCCCGCTCCGCCACCATCGGGCTCTCTCCCGCCCGCCCTCACTCCTCCGCACTCACCTTCCGCCTCGGCGCCCGGAGCTCGGGCCCCCGCACCCGCCCAGGCGCGGCTGCGGAGCGAAGTCGCCACTTCCCGGCGCGGCACTTGTAGCCGGTGCGCGCCGCCGGGGAGGCAGCGCCCGTCTTGCCGGGAGGGGCGGGGCCGGGCGGGGCCGGGCGGGGCGCTCCCCGTCGCAGAGCATCCCGGGACATGTAGTTCAGGGGCGGTCCCTACGTGCTCCTTGTTTCTGTTTCCCCTCCGAGTCCTCTTTGGCCCGTGGTGAAGTCGGATTCCCTCTCGGTACCCTCATATCCCTGCCTGGCACTTCAAAAGAAAACACCGGCTTCTAAGGTGGGAGCTGGGTCCTCCAGCTTTAACTGTGACCGCAAATTGTGGGCAAAGGACGGGAAGGAAAGATGTATATTTAGTTCCAACTCTGCCAAACATTTCGCATGCTTTTTGTCTTATTCGATAGTCAAAACACATCTTCAAAGTAGATTTTATTAGTTCTTGTTTTACAAGGGAGGAAGCAGGATCTGAAAGATTAAGTACCTCGTGAATGGCTTCAAAGACAACACATGGTCTCTTCAAAAATTGCAGCCGGGAGTGTGCTTACAAAGCCGTTGCTTTTCCCACCCATCACCATCAAGGGTAAGGGGTTATATTGTTCACCAAGTATTTGGTATCTGTTGGACAGATAAATAATAATGACGAAAATAACAACATTAATAGCGTTCATCGTTGCCTGTAATCTTTCATGCAGTTTAGATGCGTTAGGTCATTTAATGATTAATTTGTAAGGTACTGAGGAGAAAACTGAGCTTAAAAGAAGCAATTTTTCTAAAGTCGTATAGCTGGTATCAGCAGAGATGGGACAAGTATCTAAACAGATACCAAACATTAAGAAAGACGAGGAGGCTAGATGAGAAGGGATCAAACACGAGTAAAGGAAAGTGGAAATCAAAGCCCCCGCGTTATGGCTTCCAGGGCAGGAAGAGGTTATTTCTCTGGGTCCCCACTTTCTTTCACCCAGAGGGGACTATAACACTCAACAGCTAAAGACTCAGGAAAAAAGTCTAGTTTGTATATTATCTCTGCTTTTTCAGCATCTCCCCTGGAATTATTCCAGCTCACTGGCTGTTTTTATGTAATAGAAGGGCATGAATGATTCCAATATTAATGACATCTATAGCTTGTAAATGGTTCACATAAACGCCGTGGTTACTTGCTTTCAAGGGCTAGATCAGTTTCCTGTAATAACAATTTCATTAGTTTTCGTTTATGCTGGATAGAAATGATAGACTCTTGGATCTAGGAGCTTTGCCATCCAGTCATTTCAAAATCTTTTTTTCTCCATGTTTCTCTTTTAGCCAGTGTTGTGGTTAGGATCTGGAATATCTCCTCCCCCCAGATCTCATGTATTTGGATGTTGTGGAGTATCTATAGAACCACGTGTTGCTATGAGGTGGAGCCTGGTCAGTAGGGGCAAGAATACAGGTTGGTTCTGCTCTTCCCGCCTCACTGGGTTTCCTGGCTGCCATTTCTCTGGCTATGCCTCTGCCATATGTTTCTACCATTGTCAGCGGCTCATGCATGGACTAAAACCTTCTGAATCTTTCCTCTCTTATGTAGTGGATGTTGGGTATTTTTTTCTTAGCAGTGAAAAAGTAACTAAGATAGCCAGTTACTTCTGTCTGGTTATGGCATGTGTGCTATGGCTTTCCTTCATCACTACACAGTTTTCCAGTGAGAATATCTTTTTTGTAGTTTTCTATTCCATTTACCCTACAAGAACTAGTCTGTCAAGTCTCACTTACAGGGATGAGTTCTATTCTTGCTACTATATATTCAAAAAGGAAAATAAAGATATTGTAGGATATCCTGAAGAGAACAGCTAAGACGTAGAAAGAACTTGAACTGGTGTTGAGCAAGGAGATGCTGAAGGAAGTTGGCCTAGAAAGTCAGAGAAGGAGACTCAGAATAAACAAAAATGAACTTCTTTTAAAAAATCAAACATTATAGATGACAAATTTCACATCATGGTTTGGAAGAGCCAAAGCAAAACAAAATATGTTAATAGTGTTTATTAATAGTTGAATATGTTATCCTATATTATTACCACCAACTGTATCAGAAAAGTAATTATTGCACTCAGTTTGCCTTTTAAAAATTGAGTTTTTAGATAGTATTTCCTCTCTTTCCAGAACTTAGAGCCAATACTGAGGTAGATAAGACTCTTTTTAGTTGCTTTTTTGGTACTGGGACAGAATACACCACATCCACAACTTAATGGAGGAAAGATTTATTTTAGCTCACAGTTTCAGAAAGTCTCAGTCCATTCATGGTGGGCAGTTGGAGATTGGTGGAATCATGTGGCAGGCTGGAGCTGGAGCGAGAGGTCCGGAGCCAGAGGTCCTCACAATACTGCAGAACAGAGACAAGTCTTGGAAGAAAGGTGAAACCAGAACACAACCCTCTATACCAAGCCCTAAGCATCTGCACCTACTAGCCAGGCTCCACCTCCAGAGAGTACAAAGAATCCATAAGTACATGAGGGTTTTGGAGAACACTCCAGATCCAAACCACAACATTCTACCCCAGCTCCCAAAGGACTCACATCTACCTCCTTGAACAAAATGTATTTAGTGCTTCACCAAGAGTTGCCAACGTCTTCACAGTTCAGGCACTATTAAAAATCCCAAGCCCAAGGTCTTCTCTGAGATGCAAGACAAACTCTCAGCCATGAGTTCTTGTGAACACCAGAGTTAAGCACTTTCAACATATGAGCACAGGGTATACATTCCCATTCCAAAAGGGAGGAGTAGGAAGACCAAAGGCAATTGGACCAAGACAATTTTTAAACCTAGCGGGGCAAGGGCTAAATCCTGTAGTTCAGTTTCTAGCACCTAGGGGAAACTGCAGCAAGATATGAACTCCCAAGGCCTTGGATGGCCCCACCCCTACAACATCCCTGCTGGCTGCAACCTCCATCTTCTCTGCTTTGTGCTGGATTGGCTCAAAATCTGCAGCTTTTCTCAGCAAATATTCTATGCTCCTGGCTTTTTCAAATTTCCCGGTTCTCTACTGTACCTTCAGTTTTTTTGTTGTTGTTGTTGTTTGTTTGTTTGTTTGTTTGTTTGTTTGTTTGTTTTGTAGACAGAGTCTTGCTCTGTAGCCCAGTCTGGTCCCTAACTCACTATGGAGCCCATCCTAGCCTTTGACTTGTGGCGATTCTCCTGCCTCAGCCTCTCAAGTGCTGGGGTTATGGGTGTGCACCAGCTTATGTGGTATGGGGGAATTGAATCCAGGGACTTGCACGTGCTAGGCAAGTGCCTTAACCACTGTGCCGCCATTCATCCAGTCCCTTCTTTTTTACTGCTAATCTCTTTAACTTCCCTGTGCTCTTTGGTTCCCTTTCTGCAGGCCATGTTAGTCTGGTGCTGCGAATTTTTATGTGATTTTTCTCACCCATTTTTTCTTGTCTCTCATCATAGATATGGCTAAAAGCTGAGAACAATACCCAAGTAGCACCTTGAAGAAGGGACTGCCTTGAGATTTCCTCCACCAGATGAAGCAGTCCATCGCCCTTAATCTCATTTTCAGGCATTCTCTTGGCAAGGGCAAAATCCTGACAAACTTTCTGCCAGAGGATACCAAGCATGGTTTTTAGACCACGTGCCAATACAATTCTCCTTCCCATCTGAAACTTCTCGAGCCTGGCTTTTCCAATGCACACTGTGACAGCATTCTAGTCTTCTGAGCTCTGACCAGAATCTACCATCAATTTCTGCTCAGAACAATCCAAGTCTTCTCCAGGCCACATCTTCAAACTTTTCCAGATGCTTCCCACAAACCAATTCCAAAGGATTTTAAACCACATGGTCAGGTAAGGTCATAGCATTGATCCCATTTCTCTAGTACCAACTTCTGTCTTAGTTACTTTCTGGTTGCTGTGACTCAATACCAGACAGGCACAATTTAAGGGAGGAAAGATTTACTTTAGTTCACCATTTCAGAAGGTCTCAGTCCTTTTGTGGGTATCTGGGGAATGGTGCAATCACATGGCCAACCACAGCAGAAGCTAGAGCTCCAGAGACAGAGATCCTCACTGCATGACAGAACAGACAAGTCACAGAAGAGAACCAGCACAGGACCCTCCTGGTCAAACCCTTAGCATCTGCTCCTTGCAGCCAGTCTGCATCTCCAAAGAATACACAGTATCCATAGGTAGATGAAGCTTTTGAGGGACACTCCAGATTCAAACCACAACAGATTCTAACTTATATGTGCTTGATTCCAGTTCTTCATACTCTTTGCCACCATGGTTTTCTGAGTTTGCAAAGGTTTGAGGATGCAGCCTGGAGAAGATTTAGCTTAACAAACGTTTTCATTGCAGAGCACATAAGAGGTGATAAAGTGTATATCTCCAGGATAAACAGACAAGATTTATTATAGCCATGGATCTAGGGCTGTGGCCTCTTTAGATCCTGAGCTGGCACAGCTTGGAGCATGGAGAAGTATCTGTTACACAGTGAGGTATACATGGTTGCCAGTATGCAACACGGGGATAGGGAAGCTCTGGAAGCTGCTGTCAGGTTTAATAAGAAGGCTGCTTGGGAACTTAGAATAAGGAAGGACACTTTCTAAGTATTTGACATAAGACATCCCATTAAAGTAAATTGTCTTTTACCAAAGAGAATTTTAAAAGGAGAGCCATTTGTTAGTGGTGTTATAGAAGGGACTCATCTGCTTAGATTAGAGGACCTCTCTGGTCTCTCTGATGAACTAATTCTAATGTACTTCTCTTCCACGAAGCCAGTGGCTTGGGAGTTTTGATAGCTTCTGTGTACTTACTGAGTAGCCTTCCATGTGTTCATGACTATCTATTGCTCACCTCTTGGCAATCCTTTTGGGAAGCAGAGCCGTCTCTGTCTGTATGACAATGGACCCCTTTTTTATTTATTTAGGAAATTTTTTGATTTCTTAGACTCTCTCCCTATCTTTTGATGCATCCTTTTCTTGAGACATTATCTGCTTTAAGGGACCACTACTGCACTGGCCTTCCTAACATTTTTTAAAAAATTTTTTCAGCCACTCACACAACAAACATTAAATGCCAATAGATTTTTTTGCTAAGTTCTTGGAGAGATAATGACAACTTCAATAAACACATCCCAACTTTCAGGGAGCTTACAATCTAGTGGGGGATGTGGCAATTTAACAGCACAATGCTCATTAATGTGCCTATTAAATTTGATAAATGTTGCCATAAAAGAAATAGATAATACAAGGGCAACACACAGGAAGAACGCTTCATTTGAATGGGGTGGTCCAAATAAACTCGTTGATGATGGAATCTACATAGGGTGGCCATGAGAGGAGCCAGATAGAATGGAGGTCAGCAGCAGGTTACAGACGATTCAGGAGGGCAGTGCCAGGGCCGAGCGAAGTGCAGTGTGCCTGCAGTGTGAAGTGAGAGAGAAGGAATGCCGAGCAATAATTACGGGGATGTGGATGCAGGACGGATCATCTTTGGGCTTCTCAGGAAGGACAAGTGGTGTGGACTTCATTCTCAAACCACAGGAGTCCCGGGACTGATTTTTAAGCAGGGAATAATAAAATCATCTTTGAATTTTGAAAAGATCACACAGAGGAATAAATTGAAGATGAGCTAGCCTACTTCTATGAAATAGCAACCATATTCATTCAAGCAAGAAATGGTAGCAATAAAATTTAAATACAAGGACACAGGTAAGTTTCAAGAAAAGATATAGCCTGCAAATCTTAATCACTCAGAAGCTGAAGTATCTATGGAATGTGGGCTTTAGAACAAAAATAAAAATTCCTGGGTAAAGATAAATAGTAATTATAAAAGGGGATATATCTCAGTTGTGGAGCACAGGCTCTGGGTTCAGTCCTTGGCACCAGAAAAAAGAGAGAGAGAGAAAGAGAGAGAGAGAGAAAGAGATTGTCAATATATCAAGAGTGCACAATAGTCCTCACCCTGAAAGTCTTTCCTGCATTAGGCATGACTATATTTCCAGTAATGTGTGTGGGAATGATGTGCCAAGATGAGACACCGATATTTCTGCCAGTGAACCCTTAGCAATGTCTTCTTTCTCTGCATAATTCTAAAATGACCTTGAAGGCACAAAATGGAAGTAGCCTGAATCACTGCATCACAGCTTAGAGGAGAGCCACCTGATTTATTTAAGACTCGGATGTGAGCATAAAACAACTTTGCGGTGGCAGTGAAGGTTTACAGTGCAGCTGGCACAGCAGTTGGTCTTCTCTTCAATTGCAGCAGCGAGGCAGGACCTCTGAGGGGGCCGGGGCAGCTTATCTGCCTACGTGGGCACAGGTCTTAAGCAATCACAGTATTTTGCCTTACTGTAATATTAAAGGAAATAAATATTTTATTTTAGGTTTTCTATGTAATTACCTTCATTACTAATTTTTAAGTGATATTATACTTCACTTAAAATATAAGCAGGGAATAAATTTTAAGTTTTCCTCTCCTACCCCTATTTACTCATTTTAGACAAAATAATCATGTTTAAAAAGCATAGTAATTTATATAGCTGTATTTCATACTTGTAAGTGTACATCAGAGGTATAAAATATCAGATTTTTATAAATATGTAAACATATGTCTCTAGAATAATATATGTCATCTATGTTACATATCTGTATGTATATGTGTATATCTGTTAGTTTCCTGAAATACAGCTAAATAATCCTGTAGGGAAAAGTTCTACACTTAAAACCTTCATTATTTTTCATTACTACATAACTTTGAGAACTTTTGATTTGCAAATATATGATTTGAGGCTCTATGCAAAAGATATATAGTTTTTTAAATGTATGTCCAACTTATTTCACGTAACAAACTGTCTCCCAGGTTCAATCATGTTATTACAAATGACAGAATGTCATTTTTGGCTCTTTTTACCACATTTTTTACCACTCATACATGAGGTATCACTTGAGTAGTTTTGTGTGTGGTTTATTTCCACGTGTGTAACTTAGGAAACTGACACTGTATGTGTAAGGTATTTTGTGCCATCCTCAGTGAGATGTATGACAACACCATGTGGTTAAATGCATTAGCATCTTTTTCAGCAAAATTGTGATATGTAGATTGGATTAACAAAGAGCCTAAAGAGTGTAAGTAGCTTTACATTAAGTTCAGATTTGTTTTTTTGTCAAATAAGTTTACTAGTCACTGATGAAAATTCTTTTGGCTTTAAGAATGTGTTGGATTTCAGACTGACTCCTAGCAACAGCCTTTTAGACCCTTGCTTTCATCTCCCCATCTGATCCTTTTGGTTTTCACTAGGCTAATTCACAATTCTGTGGCCAAATGCTGGGTAACCTATTGGTCTAGTGACCTGATCTGACACAGGTTGTCTTCTTTCTAGGTGACCTCCTGTACTCCAGCTGCCTAGACCAACCAGGCTAGTTCACGGAATGGCAGCAGTGGTCTACAAGTGTAAATAACAGCACCCAAAGCCTCAAACTGGCCCAGGGTCTTTTCCAAAATATTATTTCATCAAATCAAGTCACCACCCAAGATCATATTCACATGTTAGAGGAATAGATTTCACCTATAGGTGATATGAGCTACAAAGTCATATTCCCAGGAATGTGGAAAAATTAGGATGATGCTTGCCGTCAGGCTACTCTAATGATAAAGGGCTATCTATGGAAATCTACTCGCATGTTCTTTGGTTGCCTTACCAAAATCAACCACTCCTCTTTCTCTTTTGTAGTAGAACTCACATTTCCCTTGAGGTAACTATCTTCCTTTTTTGTGTAGCAACCTTGTGGTTTTAGGGGAAATTGCCTGTATCCTCTACTGAAAGGCACAAATCAATAAGTCTAATTGTACTCCCCTTGCTATAGCGATTGGATCAGGCAAAACAAGGAAAATGTTTCAATGCAAATCAAAGGTAATATTCCTTAACCACAATTAGCTCAGAAATGGTTCAGTCAAGGCAAAGTTCAGAATTATAATCAATGGCTGAATATGGTGGAAGAGCATCGTCCCTTTCCTGTATGTACCACAAGGTGAGGTAGCCGGAGGACAAGCTGACACAGAGCAAGAGGTAGAGGCTAAGGATCCCTAAGAAACACGATGAAGGTCAGTGCTGAACCGTGAAGAAGTTCTTTCCACCTTTCAGCTTCTCAGTAGTTCGAGTCAACAAATCAGCAAGTTAAGTTGTGTTTTCTGGTAACTATAAAGTTGTTGAAATGGGATATGTTTCCATTTTTATCTCAGACTCCTTGAGGTAGTACTAGGCTCCATTGATCTAACTCCCCAATTTCAGCATAGTGCCCATCTCAACATTGATACAAAGTAAATGTGTAAGGACCATACATAATCTGAAGCTTTCTATGACATAGCTCCTTTATATAAAAAGTAGAAGCAATATCCATAAAGAAGAATAAAAAAAAATCCAGGCATGGTGGCATACACATATAATCCCAGCACTTGGGAGTCTGAGGCAGAAGAATTGCTGTGAGTTTGAGCTCCACAGTGAGTTCGGGACCAGCTTGGCCTACAGAGTAAGATCCTCTCCCCACTAAAAAAAAAAAAAACCATAAATAAGAATTAAAGATAGTAAAAGGATCCCAATTTACTGGTCTCAGATGATATTTATAGAATAAATTAACTGATACATGAAAATCTTAAAACTGATAGTAATCCTTTCATATATAGTTTTCTATAATTCTTTTATGTTGCTACAATCATAGAGAAGACAAAAGTTAACAAATGCCTCATATTATTAAAAAAAACAAAATGTGTGTGTGTGAGAGAGAGAGTGAGAGAGAGAGACAGAGACAGAGAGACAGAGAGAGAGAGAGAGGTGGAAAGAAAAGGAAGAGAAGGAAGAAATAGAGGATGAAAAAAACTAACCAAAAGGAGGAAAATATTCAATAACAATTGCCTCTTAGGGATAATGAATTTCAGAGCAAGAAAATAAGAAAGAAAAGGAGAATAAACTAAAGGAAAATTAATCATATTTTAGGGTGAACGCCAGGAACATGGCCATTCCGCAGGCAACATTTCCTGTCGCAAACTGTATGAGCAAGCCGAATTCGTTAACATTTTGGTGTCAGTGTTCCTAAGAAAAGGGAATTTGGTTATCTGACAAGGGCTGTTGCAAAAATTAACTAGAATGGATGCTTCCCTAATATGAGAACCAAAAGGTAATGGGAATTGTTAGATCTGCAAGAAAGAGACAGGACTCTCACAATGGAGAAAATTCTGTCTTCCTTTGATCTTGATGTGAATTAGAACGTAATGAATCACTGTAAAATAAATTCTTCCTTTTAGAAATGGAGACAAAGTAACATCAATTAGCAATAGAAATGAAGCGCAAATATTGGGAAAAAACACTTGCACAAACTAAAATGCTTAATGACAGAATCTGTCACTGTGCAAAATCAATGTCATTTCCACGTCTGCTAAGTTGTGGCATCCTTCTATCAAAAATACTTGAGGAATAATTAAGAGGATCATCACAGTGTTTCTTACCCATCTCGCTGTGAGGGCAGCTCTGTAATTCATCACCTAACCCTGCAGAGCGCTCACTTCTATTTTTACGGATCTATTAAAGTCTTGCATATTCCTCATAGTCATAACATATGAGGATAATGTATGCTCTTCCTGGAGACTTATGATTAAGATGATAATTACATTAAGCTACCATCTGAATAATACCAAGGAAAATAAAATTGCAAATTTCAAGGACAAGGGAACTTAATTTGTCCACCCTTAGCTTAGTTATACGTGGTGAAATTCTGCTGTCTGAACATTCATCATTTCACACAGTTAGTGAAACTTTATTGAGCATGCTCTGCTCAGGCTCTGTGCCAGATGCTGAGAACTCAGTGCGAGGGAGGGTGGGATTGATAACTCTTTTTTCAAGCTTTATTTTTTTAAAAAGACAGTATAAACTAGCTAGTAGAAGAAACGCTTTCCTTACATTTTCTGTTTTCTAAAACGCCAGAGTCCCAGTATTTTAATCCACAAACAATTTGTCTTGTCTATCAAATGCCCTACAGTCTTATTTTCCTACCTAACAGATAATCTCAACCATCCCGAGTTTCTCCCCATGGCTCCACTGAACCAATCTGAGTACCTGATGCTCTGCTGAGTAGAATGTGCTAATGTCCTTCGTGAACTCACAAGTTCCCTTTCTCTGCCTTCTCTCAACAACAGTGAACAGCCACAGGTTCTTGGGGGTGAGAGGGGTAAGTCATCAGAGATAGAAGCTTTCATTTTGATTTGCAAGCTAACCCAAAAGGAAAGTAGCTGGCACATCTTGCCATAGAAATTTTAATGAAGTAAAGAGAGTCCAAAATATTCTACTTCAATCTAACTGTGAATTAAGAGTGAAAGACACTATTACAGGGTTTTTATCATCATAAATATTTTAAATGTCACGAACAGATTGCTTACTATATTTCTCTTTTAATTGAGCTGTGAGAATCCACTCACGGGAATGAATTAGCACTTTTCATTGTCTCCAGTTTTTCTTTTTTTCCTGCTACCTCTGTTGCCCCGGAAGAACCTGACCTTCCATGGTTTGATGACATGACACACAAATTAATTGCAAATTAATGTATGTTTTCAGATGTTTGTGTGTGAGTAATATTTTAAATATGCTAGTTTGGGAAATTTACATTTATAAAATCACTTAGAGTTGGAAACGCATGATGTGGAAATGTATGGGTATTATAGTCAAGGATCTCAGATTTTAAATTTGTTCTCTCTTAAACAATAAATTGAATACAAATTTTTACACTTCTTTCTTGAGTGAATTAGATGTTGAGGAGCTTTAGTCTTGCTTCAATGCTCCCATATCATCTGCCTATATCTCTCCTCGTCACATTTGCTGCAAAATTTTTCATTTTCACTTCCCATCTTCTCCATTAAAATGTGAACTCCTGTAGAGCAAGAAATATAATTTATCCATCTCAACAGCTCTAGTGCTGAGTAGAGGGTAGAACACAAAAGTTAAAGAATATAGAATCAGCGAGGAAGGAAGAGCAATGTGTGGGGATGAAAGGAAAAGGAATATGGCTGTTAACATTTGGAAAGATATTTAACTAAATATAGTAAGAGTAGGTATGAAATTTTCTATTGTAAGCTCTCCTTGGCAAAATTGTGATATTTGTGAAAATGTTAACATATTTGTCTAAGAGGAGAAAATGCTTAGAAGTGAAAAACATCTTCAAACACATAATATGATGTAGGAAATGCTTCAAAAACATAGAAGCTCCCAAAAACCTTAAAAGTACTACAAAATAATGAATTTGTGTTATAATAACTGACCTACAAGTATATGCTTTGTACTGTTGCTTAGCAAATATTCAACAATCTCATTTCTTGGTATTTGTCCAAAGAAATTGAAAATAAATTCTCATAGAGGTATTAGCACTCCTGTTTTTTATTATAGCACTCATTGTTCACGCCAGCCAAGTTGTGTAAACAGCCTAGATATGAATGAACAGATGAATGGACGTAAGAAACGTGGCACAATTATTAAAGAGACTATTAGTATTATGAGGTTTTATAAATGTAGCCCCACCACAGGCTGAGGGACTCCAAACAGGAAACATCCAACTGAACTTCTTGAGTTCATAACTACACAATTGTGAGCAAAACAAACAAGCTATTTTAAAAGTATTTATATATTTTATTTATTTCTCTTTAGAAAATAAAAATGCCATTTGTAATGTAAAACTATGATATTTTGTAATGTGTACAAGTCGTAGAATTGCTAGCTAACATTTGTGTTATCTCACCCCCTTTTATCCCTGAGTAAGATCCTGACGTATTTGTCTTTCAGCATCCGGTGTGTGGATTGTTGCGCACAGTCTCCTCCAGGAATGCCCATGTTCTTGCCAGTGGTAAGGTTTCCCCAATTTTAAGACTAAAGAGGTATGCCATTGGGAATGTAGATTGTATTTTATGTTCTCATCCTTTAATGCTTTTGTGGGTTGTCCATATCTTGCCTGCAATTAACAACAGATAACTCTTCAATATAGTAATTTCACTTCCTTCAGACATATATTCAGTGATAGAATCATAGGGTAGTATTTTTTTTAAGTTTCTGAGGCCCATTGAAACTGCTTTCCACAATGACTATAGAAACTAACATTTCTGTCAATAGTGTATAAGAATTTCCCTCTATCTACATCTTTATCAAAACTGTGTTACCTTTCCCTTTTTTGGTAAAAGTCATTCTAACAGATGCTGTGATTTTAATTTTCACTTCCCTAATACTTAATAGTGCTGAAATGTTTTTATATACCTGTTGGCCTTTTTTTTTTTTTTAAGGAAATGTCTATTTCAAGCCTCTATCCCTTTAGGATTATTTTTCTTACCATTGATTGTGTTACTCACATCTTTGGAATATTAGTCTCTTAACAGATGCATGGTTTGCAAATATTTTCTTCCAACTTACAATTTGTCTCTTTATTCTTAGTTGTTTCCTTTGCTATATAGAAGTTTTTTTCAGTTTTATATAATCCAGCTCATTTCTTTTTGCTTCTTTTGTTTGTGGCTTTGGAGCTACATACAAAAAGGAATCTTTGTCTAGACCAATGTCACTGAGCTTTCATCTGATAAATTCTGGGAGAAGTTTATTATGTAGATATTTAACCAGGACACTTTCATTTTCGGAACCTCTAATCAAGTTAGGGCATTTAATAACATTTTAAAATGAAAAACATCTAATAACCTTTTCAAAATACAAAAGACAAATTGAAGGGGATTTACCTTTAACATTTTCAGAGGAAATGACTTTTTTATTAGCAAAGGAGAGAATAGCAGAATAAAAGATAAAAGTTTATTTACTTAGATAAAATATTTGGATAAACTTTTAGTAAATTCCTATTAATGTACCCATTTCATATTTAAGCATTTACATGGCTTGAAATAGTAGAATAAAATCTCTGTGATGAATAAATAAGGAGAAAAATCTTACATAAAACATGTGCTTAAGATAAAATTTAACAAAAAGGCTAAATAATTCACCAAGCAGAGGTTAAAAAAAAACATAAAACAGAGATTGCTGCTCTTGCAGAGAGGATTGAATGGAGACTAATGTTCTGATTCTTGAAGATGGTTGTTGAGGCATAATTTTGGGATGGTATTTCAAAAGAGGTCACATTTGGTAAGAGAGGGAGAAATCTTAACTCTCAAAAGGAGAGCCTAGTGAGTGCTTAAAAGACCTTCACGAAGTCCCCAAGCAGTCTTTTTTATTCTTTTTTGTTACAGTTTAATGTAGAGTCTGGTAATCAACAGATAATGAAAAAAAATCTGGATTCCTCTGGCAATTCAGATTTTAAATGTCTTTTGGAATTTCAAGTAGCTCGCAATATGGCAAAGTCTAGAAATGAATGCAGCACAGATTTTTCTTTCTGAGGAGAACATTAATTCTGAGAAAGAAAGTTCAAGACGTTTAGCTTATGGATATTGGCAGAAAGCTAATGTTCTTTGGAGGAATTTTAGGATGCAGGCAACACTTACATTTGTCATAGCTCTGTTTTTATACCTATCCTGTGATAAGACATGACATTGCAAAGATATTTAAAGCACTCTCATGAGAAACCCAGACAGGCATTTTGTAGAATCAAATGGGTGGGACAGTGGGAGTCCAGGGATAATTCAGGGGGCAGGAGGGCCACGAGGCAGAGGAGAAGATTGTAGTGTTGGCGCGATATGTACATGCACAAAATACTCAAGCTCATGCATTCTGTATTGCATGTATACACTGACAAAAATGGGAGAAAAAAAGAGGAAAATAAAACCATTTGTAGTTACTCAGGTTTCTGCTTCACTATTTGCTGGGAAGACTTTCTCACGTTTCTTTGTTTTTTTTTTTTCCCCTTAGGCTCTTTTCAATTTCATTCCTGATTTATTGAAAATAAAATATCACATTCATCAGAAAATCGCATGTGAAAGATATTTGCAAAAAATGAATGTTAGTAGAATTTTTAAAAATGCAAAGATGACCTTTACTTGCTCCATGTGTCCTGTCCCCCAGGAATAACTGCTTTCAATTCATTTAGCCTGTTGTCTAGGTATTTGTCTCCATGATTTTAAGTAATACGCCATAGTACATTTTCTTTCATCGTCAATAAGCATTTTCAATTATGATTATTGAAGAAAAATAAACAGGAAGCCCATTAGCTTATGATTGTTTTTGTTCCCAGAGGGTTTTTTTTGAAAGCAAACTGAAAATAGCTTAAAAATAGTTTTGTAACTGATCTAAAACCCAAAACAACCATAAAAGGATTCTCAAGAAATCACAGCTAGTCAACAAATTGCTGATGTAACTTCAGACTTCTTATAAGATCTTATTCATATCCAAATAAGGCAAATGCTTATCACAGCATCCTCCAAATAAGTTTAGTACATAGCTGTAACCGATCAGGTGATTCCTCTACTTTGCTTTCCTATCTAAATGATCACGTTGTGGATAGAGGTCTCTGAATGTCTTCTAGTCCTGACTGTCCAATTCATGAATCAATCTTTACTCGAGTAAACTCAGTTAAACTAAATTCAACTATACATTTTACATGGCATTTAAGGATTTAACTCAGAATCCCTCTTCTCCTTCCTTCTCCTCACATTTGCTCACTATACATTAATTTTAGCTAAAAGAATACCCTGTTTTTATGAGTTCATAAATATTGTTCATGCTGAACTAGGAAAATTAGAATAAGATTTTAAATTTTTATATATTTTGTATACTTGTAGTAACTATAGGCCTCATGTTGGATTTCACTAATCTTTAACTGAATGTCTAAGTTCCTTGTGTTTTAGTATCTCTTTAAATGCCCCTCTGTACAATTTCACAATTCTCCTGATTGCCAAACATGCCAGATTAGTTAGTAATTCCAAGTAGTTTTTAGATATAGCTTTTATGTTTCCACTGAAGAAGTTTCTCAAGGCTGGATAAACATGCTTAGTTTTCCCCTTGAATTTTTGTTTAGTGATATCTTGAAAATTCCCTTAGCTTCTACTTTTTGCCAATTCTTCTCCTCCACCCGCCAAAGAAACCCTCCAGTTTAGATTCAACTCTATGCAAAAACAAGTCATGGAATGTGCTTAAATAATGAGAGTTTGTTTTTTTTTTTTAATGTAAAAATAACCTAATAACCTAGCAGTAGCTAGCTTGGCTGGTATTGTGGTTTCACATGTATCACATACCCAGGCTCCTCTGCAGCTCCTCTGCTGTACTTACACTGCCTTATTGTCTAAGTGTTGCTTATAATCTCCAACCATAGAGAAGAGGAAGAGTGAAGGAAGGTATTCATCTTGTTTTTTAATTTTATTAATTCTCTAACAACTTAACTTTCTTTTTTTCCACATTTTATTGATATGTATATGTGCAAAATTCAAGGTTTACAATGAGGTTGGGCATTTTGTGCACATTCGTATCTTGTCAAGGTGACAAGGGCTTTCCCACTCTCCTTTTGTCCCTCCCCCTACTTTCCCCTCCCTCCCTCCTCCCCCACCCTATCCCCCTCTTGCACTTTGTCTTTCCTCTTAAGTTCCATAGGAGTTGTGATCTGGGACTCTCATATCAGAGAGACCATTCGATGTTTCACATTCTGTTTCTGACTCACTTCACTAAGCATGATGTTCTCAAGTTTCTTCCTTTTGCCTGCAAAAGCCTCCACACTGTTGGACTTTATAGATGCACAGTATTCCATTGTGTATAAATGCCACATTTTGTGTATCCACTGGTCTGTTGATGGGTATTTTGGTGACTTCCATATTTTTGCTATTGTTGGTCGTGCTGCTATGAACATGGGTATACATATATCTCTGTTATATGTTGTTTTGGTCTCTTTTGGATATATTCCCAGAAGGGGTGTGGCTGGATCAAAGGGGATATTTATTTCTAGACTTTTGAGAGCTCTCGATACTGCTTTCCAAAGTGGTTGGACGAATTTACATTCCCACCAGCAGCGCAGGAGGGTTCCTTTACACTTTCCTTACATTTCTTCACATAACACATAGTTCCTGGATTATACTAATTTATCAGGAAATTTAGAAAGTAAATAACATTATGTGAGCTATGATATTTCCTTCTAAATTTGGGATATTATTATATGTATGTATGCATGCATAGATAAATGACAGATATAGATGTAGACATCACAAATTGGGAGCCAACTGTTATACGTAACATCATCCACCCTGTTGGGAGGGAAGGAGCAGAACCAGGAAAGGCAGGAGAAGCCATATTGTGGTGTTAGCTGATAGCATGGGCCCCGTGGAAAGCTCTGGAACTAAAACTGCTTAAGAGATAGGTTTAAACATGCATTGACATCTCTGCTTGTATTAATCATTAGGTGTGAGTCCTTCTGGGAAACATATAATCTTGGATGGTTATGTAATCTGCATTCTTATTAGCTGAGGCAACCTCTGCAAAGGCTAACAGCAGTCTGAGAGTCTTTCCAGCAGCCAGGATAAAAAGTACTTCTCCAACGGGGAATTTGGAGTCCTCAGCTCCATTATTAACATGAATCTCATGACAACAGATTCTTTATGATATTTATATATAATAAGCTTACTTAGCTAAAAGAACATGGAGTACTAGAGTGCAAGTTGAAAATGGGTTCATTATGTGAATATGAAGTAACATTACTAAGGTCTTTCACAGAGTGTCTCTGAATTCTTTTTAGAGTTATAGGAATTGTAAGACAAGCGCTCAGTCTCTAGCTTGTTGGCATGTTTAACCATCTACACTCCCAATACTATTATTTTGATAACATCTCTTGCCATGAAAATTGGAAGTTCCCTATGGAGATTCAGGAGTTTAATCCTAAAGTTAGTGTATTGCAAACAAAAGTGTCATGTCTCCATCATGGGTGAATTCCTTCTTTTTTAAATGCTAATAATATCAAGACCATTTGACTCCTCTATATTTCTGCAAACACAAAGTCATGCACAATAGTTCTTTTGCCATATTTATTTGTTCTTCCATGAAGCTTGGCCATACACCCAAAGCCTCAAAACTTCACATTGTCTACAAATACTTAAGACCTAACCATCCTTTGTCCAGCTAGGTTACATTACCTCTGGGTTTTGCTGCTGCTGCTGCTGCTGCTGCTGCTGCTTCTGCTTCTGCTTCTGCTTCTTCTTCTTCTTCTTCTTCTTCTTCTTCTTCTTCTTCTTCTTCTTCTTCTTCTTCTTTTTGAGAGAGGGTCTCACTCTGAAGTCCAGGCTGGTTCTGAACTCACTACCTAGTCCAGACTGGCCTTAAACTCATGCAATCCTCCTGTCTCAACTCCCCAAGTGTTGGGATTACAGGCATGTGCCACCATGCCAAGATTATGTGGTGCTGGAGAATTGAACTCTGGGTCTTGAGCTTTATGTTTTGCTTCTATTTGCCACTTTTTGACTATGTCATTGCTCCTATGATTTCTACTTCTTCAAAAATTATAAAAATCGATTGGATGAAGAAAATAAATTGTAAATATTTATATAGACTCAGGACTGCTCCCTCACTTTCTCTAGTGATCAGGTCCTACGGAGGACTCTTGGTTGATCTGAGGATTGGGAGATGAAAATACAAATGAGGATGGTGAGTCAAGAACAGAGGTACTTTTCTGGTCACCTCCTTGTTTATGTAACTCTTCCTTTAGCAGACTCATTGTAATAGGCCTTTCCAGGTTTACAAATGTAAATAAAAGGAACACTTTAGAGAAATGGCATCACAAGATGTTTACCGACATAAGAAAACATGTCCTTCTGAATAATGCCCTGGATACATAGCTCTGGTTGCTAGAGATTGGATTAATGCTGTGCATAAGTACTAAGGACTTTTTTGAACATTTAAGCAGTACTCTGGTGTACAGAGATTGTCCCCTAAAATTTAATGGCTAGATTGGAAATCAAGACCTCAAAAGGTAGTTCATCAAAATGGAGGATGACGTGGGCTGAATTTCTAGACTCAAGTGTTGCAGCATGGCCTAACCAGTTCAGTGTTCCACCAGGTAATTTCATTAAGGCTGGGCCATGGACATTTCTATGTCCTGTTTAGAACGGCAGACAATTTGGGAGTCAGTATAAGTAGAGTTCAGTGCCATCACTGTGGTAGACAGAAACAGGCAGACAGAAAGCTGGGCTCTACTAGCTAAAACTGACTGACTAAATAAAAAGTAATTTTTATATTTAGTATTTGAAAGAAGAAATGACCCTTTTGCAATAATTTAAACCCAAGAGTTCCTAAATAACATAGAGATAGAACACAGCCTCAATTTTAAAGAATTTTGAGCTTCTTGATTATTTGACTGCATGGGAATTGGATTAGTTAATTTAAAATTAAATAAACATGACAGTTAATGTTTGCCTTACCCAAATTAATTGTTAAAGCTCTAAGCTCTTTTCACTCAAGAGCCCTAACCTCAACTATATTCAAGATGGGGTCTCGAAGGAAATAATTAAGGTTGAATAAGATCACAAGGATAGAGCTCCTCTTTCAAAGTTTAATGTCTTCAAAAGAATTTAAAAGAAGAGATTCCCTATTCTTTCTCTGTCTTTCTGTCTCTCTATCTCTGTCTGGCTATGGTCCTGGTTCTTTTTCTCCTTTCTCTCTATTTTTGTAAGCACACACACACACACACACACACACACACACACACACACAAAGATCATCTAAGTGTCAGAAAAAGAGCCTCCAGAAGAAACCAAATTGGTCAGAATTTTCATAGAGAATTTTAGCCTCCAGAAATGAAAATATAAAATTTTGAAGCTCAGACTATACAATGCATCATGGTTTGTTTTAGCAGTCTGAAGTAATGCAATGATTATATTTGTACTCTACCTAAAGAAATAGGTCTGGTGAGCAGAATTCAACAAATCATTAAATAGATACTACAGCATGATCAAATTGGCTTCATTCCAGGATGCAAAGATGATTAACATGCATAAGTCAATTTATGGAATATACCACATAAATAAAAGCAATAACAAAAATCATATGATCATCTCAGTAGACCCAGAAAAAGCCTTTGACTTAATCCAGTATTCATTCATGATAAAAAAAAAAACAAAACAAACAAAAAACCCCCAAAACTAAGGAAAACAGGTATAGAAGAATGTTGCCTCAAACTGATAGACCATACCTCACTTAAACCAAACCTACTTTAGGCCAACATTATATTAAAAGGAAAAAGTTGAAAACATTTCCCCTTTAATCAGGACCACGAAAGACTGATGACTCTCACCACTTCTATTCAACATGGTTCTTGAAAACATAGCCAGAGCAACCAGGCAAGAAAATGAAATAAAAGGAATACATAGCAGAGAGGAGGAAGTAAGCTACCCTTATTTGCAGGTGACACAGTTCTCTATGTAGACGACTCTAAAACTCCACCAAGAAACTCAGAACTAAGTACCAATGTCAGCCAAGTCGCAGGATAGAAAGTTAATAGAAACTTAGAAACACTCCTCTGCACTAACAATGAACTCACTGATAAAGAGCTGAGACTCATAATCCCATTCTCAGTAACCCTTAAAAAAATTAAACACTTACGAATAAACCTAAACCAGGATATGAGGAACCTTTACAATGAAAACAACATTATGCTGAAAAAGTAATTAAAGAGAACCTAAGTAATAGAAATATATTCGCTGTTCTTGAAAAATCATAATTAATATTGGCAAAATGAATATACTTTCAAAATTGACACACAGATTCAACGCAATACCTTTCAAAATACCAACATTTGTCACAGACCTTGAATAGCAATTATAAAATTTATATGGAACTCAATGAGACCCAGAACAGTCAAAGCAATACTGAGAAACAAGACAAGTTCCAGACACCAAGTTATATTACAAATATCAACGGTTATTAGAAAAAAAAGTATGATTTTTGTTTTATGGGGACATTTCAGATCCAAACTGTAGCAGGACCAAAAACGTACCTAGAGAAAGCATCTTGTCTTCAATAAATGGTGCAGGGAGAACATTTTATCCACAGGCAGAAGAATGGATCTAGACACCTATCACCAAGTATCAAAATCAAATCAAAGTGGCTCAAAGACCGAGATAGTAAAGTGGAAACACTCAACATCCTCAGAACAAAATAGGTTAGACTTTTGAAGATATAAGCATGAACAAAGACTTTTTCAATAGCACACCTAATGCAAAAGAAACCCAGAATTAACAAATATGATTATAGCAAACTAAAACACTTCCGTGTGGCAAAAGAAACTGTTAACAGAGTGAAAAAAAAAAAAAAAACACCGACAGAATGGGAATTTTTTTTCTTTTACCACCTACAACTCAGGCAGGGAGCTAATACCCAGAATATACAAAGAACTAAAGAAAATAGATTCCTCAAAGTCAAAGACCCAGTTAAAAAAATGGCCAATTGAAATGAATAGACTGTTCTCAGAAGAAGAAATAGAAATGACTAACAAAAACATGAAAAAACGTTTGAATCCTTAGCTAATAGAAAAACACAAATTTGAACAATATTGAGATACCATCCTACTGCAGTGAGAATAGCTTATATCAAGAATTCAAGAAGCCACGGATGCTGATGAAGTGCAGGGAATGAGGAGCCCATTTACATTGCTGGTGGGGCTGTGAACTGGTGCAGTCTCTGTGGAAAGCAGCAAGCGATTCCTAAGACAACTGGAAACAGATAACCCATTGGACCCAGTGGTGTCTCTTATAGGTGTCTTTCCAAAAGAGTTAAAAGTGCCTCATGACAGAGTTACATGTATATCCATATTTATAGAAGCAAAACTAATAAAGGATCAATCATGGAAGATGCCAAAATATCAATAAATAGACCAGTGTAGATTAAAATTTGCTACACACACACACACACACACACACACACACACACACAATGGAGTACTACTCGGTCATACAGACAGGTAGCTATGAATCATTTACAGTTAATTGTGTACAATTTGAGATCACTATACATAGTGAAGTGAATCAGACTCTAAAGATTCAATATGACATTTTCTCTAATATGAGAAACCTGCAGTGTAAATAAACAGTAATAAAAAGAGTGAGATGTTGGGAATCAGGGAAGATAAGGGAAGGGGAGGGGAAGGCGAAAGGGATGGGGACAGAAACGTGAGGCTTTTGTGATATATATACACACAAATATATACAAATGCTTTTGCGTGTATGTGCACACAACTCTCAAATTTAGTGTAATCATTGTGTATCACATATAAATATGAATGAAAATGAAGGAAAAGGAAAAAAACATGTCACATAGTTAGGTTATGAATTTTAATTTTGCTTAGAGGAATGGGGGTTGCATGAGAACAGATATGTGATGTCATAAATATAAGACTAGGAAATTGTCAATAATGATCTTAGACATTGACTAGGAAGCCAAAGAAGTAAAAATTTTATTTATTTATTTATTTGTTTATTTAATTGAAACAGGGTTTCAAACTATAATCCAGGTTGGTCCTGAACTCACTATGTAGCCCAGGCTGCCCAGAACTCATGGCAATCCTTCTGCCTCAGCCTCCTAAATGCTTAGATTACCGGTGTGTACCACCAAGCCTAGCTATTCTGTGGCTCTGGAACAGCAGCCTGGAGCCTTATCCTTCCTAGGCAAGTGCTCTCCTCACAAAGCTAAGTTCCTAGCCCAGAAGTAAGGATTTTAAAGAGAAATTGAATCTTGATGACCTTGATGTTCAATACAGTTTAATATTGGAGGCAGTTGACCATCAACTACCTTAGGATAACTGATATCATATACAAAAGGGCCAGGAGAAGTTGGTAGAGTTTTGGGTTGTTTTGTTTATCTCTCTGGTTTGAACATACCACCCATATGAATTCCTGGAATCATTCTTAAGAATTCAAATCTTTCTGCAATCCCACTCACATATGCCAAGTTTTGCCATCATGTTCTTTTGTTCTTGTCACTGTTCTTGCAGGAATGAAAGTAGGTAAAAGTCTATTGAAATCAGTAGTCTAGTTCAGTTTTGAGATAATGATCTAACTAAAGCACATTTCGATGACCATGTAAGGTAATATGAGGCCTCTACTATGGGTGATAATAAATGAAATATTATGCAATTTTAATGTTTATTTTTCTTGATTGACTAAGATTGATCTTGATGTCTTTCTTATCAAGCCACAACACTGGTGATGAGATAGCCACATGGAACAACAGAGAAAATGACTTTTAGAATCAATGCAAAAGTTTACTGAAGTCTATGCAATATTATAATACAATTATCTCCTTATTTTTGAAATAGAATGAAAGAATAGAAACATTATAAAAAATTGACAGGCTTTAAAGGCAAGTAATTTATTACTCATTTCCTTTTAGTATCTAGAGAAGCCAATTTGATCCAACCCTCATTTCTTGATCATTCAGAAATTTTAAATACTGGAATATTTCTTCAAGGAAGAATTTAAAAATTAGGATTTATTTCATTTTCGTCATACAAAAGAGAAAATCACCAGTGCATTCCTTTGGCAGAGTTACAGTGTGCCGCACTTTCTCCTTGTGGCAAAGTCACAGTTATTAAGTCTGATAGACGTGAGGTTAATGCGGAGCATCGTGACGGCTTTGTGACCTTGTGTAAGCTCTCGTTTCCCTTATCTACAGAGAATTCTAGAATAACAGTGAAGATTACGTTAGAAGGGGCACAAAAAGTTTAACACAAAGCCCCACACACAGCGGCTGTTTGGTTTATTAGAGCTGCTCCCGGCCTGGGGATTCTTGTGATGCTGCTGACGGTGACAACCTTGATGAGGCAAGAGCAGAGTTCCTTTCTCTCCTGTCACACTCGCTCAACACTGACTGCAAATTTTCATGACACACCTTCCGTGTGTCCAGTGCTAGGTTGGACAGGTGGTATAAAGGAATAAGCAAAATAGGTATGACTCCTCTGTTTATCGTGCTGACAGACCAAGTCATGAGGAAGATATTAAACTGAGATCATATTTGCATGGAAATGCAAAGTAGGATAAACTCTAATAGAAAATTCACAGTGCTCTGAAAAAAAGTGTAGAAAAGGATTGGAATTTAAAGGAGGGATAAAGAATGGCCCTATGGAAGGTAGATGGTCAACCTCGAAAGAAATAGAATAAGATAACAGGCATTACAATCAGTCGAGGACAGTTCAGAAAGAGGGATTGCAAAGGCTTTTGAGTGGGGAAGAAATCCGTGCTCTTGAGAGACTGCGGGAAGAGCGACCTGGTGGAAATTCAGTTTGAGAAGGGAAATGTCACGAGGGAAGAGAATCCTACAGGGACCACAGCCAACTCTTAAAGACTGGAGGGTTTTTTTTTTTCCTTTGCCTAAAGGCAAAAATAAGACATTTTGAATGGAAGAATGACATAAATCTGGTTGATGTGTTTTCAAAAAACCCTTTGACATCTGAATAGATAAAGGAATAGAGAGACACAGAACAGAACACAATAGCCAGGTTATAGCTATTGCGTTATTCCAGGAAGGAAATAATTGCAGCTCGAGGAAAGGCTGGCAGCAGAAGAGAAGGTGACGAATGAATATTTTGGACACAGGTATACATGGTAGGTGCATTACTTACCCGCCCGTCTTCACATTGGTGAAAGAGACAACAGTTGAAGCTTGCTGTGGGTCACACAGGTACTAAATAGCCGACTCTCAAATCCATGTCCTTGAGAATGACCTTGTGCTTGCCACCTGGTGCAGAGAGTGAGCCTAGACTTTACTTTTTACTCACCTATTATGCTTCCTTTCAGCTTCAAATCTTCAGGTTTCATTCCTAACTGAAACTGAGCAGGCAACGATTCATACCAGGAGCTTTTCTCTGAGGCCACTTGTCACTGCTCCCCTCAGGCCCAACGTCAGTTGCACTAGTGGCTCCAGAGGCCTTCTCCAGATTGCTCCAGCGTTTCAGATAAATGGCCTTGATGGAAAGTGAGGGGAATTACTGGAGCCTTACCACGGTATGCTGGGAAAAGTGGAGTGGTAATTGCTTTGTACCCTGCGTGGTGCTGTGGACAATTAAAGCAGAGCGATCAGTTGAGTTGTTTTGAAAGGGAAATGGAATATCACCACAGCAGATTTGCTTGGACCAGATGGTGAATAGGGACTCAGAGCAGACGATTCAGAGAAAATACTTTATGGGGAGGTGAAGTGGGAAGATGGCAGGGAAAGGAAGAGAATAGAATGACCCCAAAACAAAGAAAATTAATACAATTGAAGAGGGAGACCTCAAAAAAGCACACCAGATATTAGAGAGGGAAGAGTACAGCAAGAGCTGATAGCATCATTGAAAAGTTACTATCTGTACAATGAAATGCACAATTTTGTTTAGTTTATTCTCACTACAACACTTATTTGCCTAGGCCCAGAGATATCATGAAATGACCCTTGCATGGCACAGAAAATAACCAGCAAAGTCACAATGCTGAGCCTGTCTATCTCCTGAGCTGAGCTCAAGGGCTTTATTCTGCTAGCTCTGAGATGAAGACAAGGGCAAGGATTTTCAATGAGTCCTGTCAATGATTGCTGACATACGTTCTAAGCAGGACAGGAGCTCATAAAGGAGAACTCAGAACAGAAGGAGAAAAGCTACCTGAATAGTCTTTAGAATGTTCTCTCTTACCAAGACAACCACTCTGGCTGAAAGAATCAAGTGAAGGCTGCAAAGCTTGGCAAATATTGCACTGTAACTCTCAGAGGCTCTGTCTCTGGTGACGGAATGGGGTTTCTTGAGAGTTATTGCAGATGCCAGACAAATGGTAGCAGGTTTTGAATCATGCATAGAGAATAACAAGGGCGACGAGATGGCTGTCCTTATTGTCTATTTCTTTAGTGTGACGTATTATGCAGGAAGTTGGGCCTGTGGCGTAACGGGATTTAGGGATTTGTGTTAGGGCTTAGATTTACTAAAATGTGAGAGATGCCACAAGTCAAAATTTAAGAGCTTGCTATTCGGTCAAGGAAGCCTGTTTCTAGGGTGAGAAAATACTGTCAGAGGCAGAAAAGACTTCTAGGTCTAAGGCCAAGGCTGCTCAGGAAGGGAGACAAAGAGCTCCTGAGGAAGTCCATGCATTGCGTAAGTTGGATGGATAGTTTTTGGCTATAATGATAATTGCCAACCATCCAGTACCTTCTGTGTCAGGCAATTTTCTGAATGCTTCCCAGATTTCATATCTCATACAATTTTCATAAGACCTTATATGTTAGGTGCTATCATTACAATAATTTCCACTTCACATACAGAAAACTGAATCAGAAAGGTTAAACATTTTGTCTAAGATTAAACCTCTTTAAGGTGTTAAAATAAAAATATGAGCCTACTTTGGACTCTTCTGTCTGTGTGTTTAGACCCTGTACTATCCTGAATGTGTTAGCCACACAACTGCTTTTCTATGTTTTTGAGTACACCGATGAGATTTTTTCAAAACCCTGCTTACTTTGCCTATATTAAAATTATTTGAAAAATCATTCTAAACAGCACTGAAAATGAACTGACTTCGAGGTAGCTTCATCACGGCACAACCCTCTACAAAAGCCTTTCTCTTAGATAATTGCAGATGGCTTAATGGCCGGGAGATATGCTCTGTGCAATGTGCTGTTGGAGACCTTATGTACACACTGTAGAGTATACTGCACCTGCGATAGCTACGCCACTAGCTAGCTACACTAGGTAATATAATCCTATGTGTCCTCCATCCTCTGTGCAGCCTATCAATGTGTAAGATGTCATGATGTGGCCCGTAACTCTATGTGTAAAGCAGAGCTCTAGACAGAAATTTCAGGATTGAAACACTTATCACAGAACTAGATACACAAAAACAGATGCTAATCTTTGATCAGAATAAGCTAAAAGTAGCATACTAAGGTCTAATTCTATGAAGATTTTTATGTTTTTTCTTTAAAACAAAACTTTAAGCTTAACTTTCCTTCTCTGAGGATTGATTCAGGGAAAGTGCCTGCATGGACTAAGACTTCAAAAGGGAGTCCATTCCCTCCATTCTGTGGCCAAGAGTGGCATTGGAAAAAGAGGCAGAAGCAACGAAAGAGTTTCCTCCTACAGAAGCAGAGCAGGAAGGCCCAACAGCCACTACTCTGGAGACCAGATTAATGCAGAGAGTAGTAAGTAGCATGAAGCAGCAGTCAAGGTGAAGAAAGGCTATCTGGTCCCATCTTTTGTCAACACTTCTGTGGAGAGGCTTCTGCCAGGAGCTGTGGGGGAGCTCACTCTACAAAAGGCCAGGACTCAGGCTGAATGTTTTTAGCTTCGTTTGGAAAATATATACAAGCAAAAGGACAATATATAGAGAGAAGAACAGCAATACCCTCTTATTTTTTTCAGCCAACTGTGACATTTTCCTCAAACTCACTCTTCTCCCTCTAAATTTTCTTGATCTTTCTTATCTCATCACCATCACTTTCAATACACTCACCTAAATTTGCCTTCCCTGTGCCACACGTACCTGAAATGAAATTGGTCTTTCTCCCCTCATAAATGTTTTTATAGCATCCTGCAAAGTCAAGTGGAAGACATGAACTCTTCTCATTTCAGCCCTAAACATACGCAATTAAATAGGAGTCAAGAGGGGATTGCCACTGTGTCTATTAAGAGCCAAGATTTTGTTCAGAAGACTCAGCCTCCTATTACCTAGTGATTACCCTCTCTACTGCTCTTGTTATGTGGATGATATATGGTTAGGGATCCTGTGTGAACAACATAGAGTACACTTGTCAGATTATAAGATTATCACATTAGTATACTATCTCATCAGGAAGATTTTATACTCATTCCAACTTCATAATACTGCGAAATTGACTTGGAACTATAAATTAGGTTTGTGCAAAGAATGTGTCCATGAGATGATTTTTTAAAAAAATGATACTCTTGTCATTAAAAATGGTCAGCAAGTGCAAGCCTCAAATGGTTGTGAAAAAAAAACAAAACAAAACTTTAAGTCCTGCCTGGCACATAGTAAGTTGTCCCTCAATGGATGATGGATGTCACCGTTATCATGGTAAATACAGTGTTACTATTCTGAAATGTTGCTATTTGTAGGACAGGCTCTGAAACAGCTCAAAATCTATTTAATAAGGGCTCTTTCATCCTTATTATAACGAAATTCTTTCTCCTTCCTTTACATTTAACTTTATTTTAAGAACAGAAAATATCTATCTGAACCTCAATCCAAGACCATTCTATGAATTAAAGTATTTGGTTCTTTTTGGAATAAAAGAGAAAAAAAATAAGGTACAGTGTTTGACTTAGGTATCAGGCACCACTATTAATACCCTTTTATCTCCGTATTTTGTATTTAAAGCCTGAGAACAGGACTTCTCCAACTCTACTATGAAGAATCTATGATCCTGGTTATTGCCTGGTTTGACAGCAGGAAATAGCAGGTTCATTTTATTCTGTGAGCTTAAAGAAATAGTTTGATGAACTGTACCATTAGAAAGATGTGATGAGAAGAACAAACGTATAAAGCATAGTTTTGGAAATTAAAAAATACCCAATCATAAAATAGAACCAAAAAGCATGCATGTGTGTATGTATGTATGTATGTATGTATGTATGTATGTGTGTATACACATACACATATATATGTGGATATATAAATTTTTGCATTAAGCGCAATGTCTTCATATTGGACTACATCCCTAACTCTGTTTTCATTTTTTGAGACAAGTTCTCATTAGGATGCTAAATTGCTCAGGATGGAATCAAACTTGAGATGCTCATGCCCCAGTCTCCCAGAGTCCTGAGATTGTAGGTGTGTGTCCTTGTGTCATCTGTGCTTAAAATCTATGTCATCTGAATTTCCATCAATATGATTAATCACAGAATTGGGCTGGAAAAATTAAGGTAAAAACTGGTACAACCACTCTGGAAAGCAGTATGGAGATCCTTCAAAAGGACAAAAATTTATATTCCTTTTGATCCAGTGATACCTCTTCTTGGGTATCTTCCCAAAAGATACACACACAAACACACACACACACACACACACACACACACACACACACACACACGCTCATATTTATAGCACCACAACTAACAAAGATAAACTGTGGAAGATGTTGAAGCATCCATCAACAGGCCAATAGTCACATGATTGTGATACATATACTCAATGGAGTACTGCTCTTCCATAAAGACAAATAAATTTGAGGCTTTTGTATATAAATAGATGCAACCTGAGATCATCATACTTAGTGCAGTCAGTCAAACACAGAAAGTTGCATATTTCATGAGAAACCCAGAATGTAGGCATTTTATATAGAGAAATTAATGTATTAGTGGGAATTTGGGGACATGAAGGAGAAAGCGAGAGGGCCAAAAGGGAGAGAAGAATTGTAATGTCAACACAACACATATGTGAACAAAATGTCCAAGCTATATATATGCCAAATCTACGTATATATGGGAAAAATCAAAGTAAAATAAAATCTAAATTTTCAATAGCACTGAATACTATTTCATTTTTTATTTTCATATTTTACTTGCAAGTCAGAATAGAAGGGGCATCCATGAGCAGCAAGTAGCCTAGCAACAGAGAGGCTGAGGAGTAAGTGACAGAGAAGCAGAAACATCTCTCAACTCCCATCCTCCAATGCCCCACCAGCCCCTGGGACAGAGAAGTACAGAGGTTGGGGAAGGAATACTGCTCAGTTCATGACAACCCGGAAGCAGAGCAGGGAAACACCAGCCAGAAAGAAGACAAAGACCAGATACCATGCCCAACGTCCTGCAGGAATGACCCAGAGAAAAACACGCAGAAGTGTGCTCTGCTCTGCCAATCCCTAGGCAGCTCTGAGGACATCACGTGGGCAGTCTGTCTTAACTCTCTTCTTGTCTCTTAGTCTTTGCCAGTTTCCTGTTTGATTTCTTCTTCCTTATAGACAGTCTTTTTATTGCATTTCCTCCAAAATCCCATCTGTGTGAACCTTCTCTTTATTGGACTTTCACAGATATTTTTAGCTAGACAGTCACCTATTTATACCTATTGAGCTAAGAATTAGTAATATAACAGAATCAGCCTAACACAGATTTAATATTTCAAAACAGATGCATTTACCACTGAGCATCATGAAGTGAAACTATCAGTATGGGGCTACTGCTTAAATTTATGCTTATATATAGATTGCTAATGTATCCATAGAACACAGGCTTTCAGCCACGTCCAGGCAATGGTTTCCCCACTAGTTTTTATTATCCTGAGATTAATTAGTTCACATGTTGTATTGTAAAGGTGAATCTGACATGCCCAAGCACGTATAGACAGGAACAGAGATTTTCTACAAGAGGTTGCATTACTCCTATTCTTCTCCTCAACATTTCTCTTGAATGTAGAGGATCCTCAAAGGACACATTGTTTTACAGTTTATAAGGAAAAAAAAAAGACATCCAATCTGCTGCTGTTCCCTCCTATGGGTAACAATACTACAGTTGAAGGAAGAATAAGTACTAATTAGCTAAATGAAAACCTCAGGCTGTGATTACTGGAGAGTTTAATTTTAGGGCAAATTGAGTTTCTTTCCCAGTCCTTGACAAGCAATAGAAACAGAGATGAACTTGGAGGGTCTCGCCTACATGATTTGGTCAGTAGACTCTCATGTGTCTCAAAGGTAACATCAGTGAAGTTATGTAGAGAAAGTCTAAGAAGAATTCTGGCTGAAAATTAAGTCACTTGATTACTTATACAAGCCTCTCTTTCTCTGAAAGCAAATGGAAAATATTGTCCTGAATAATTCTTTTATTCTGTTAAGAGCAGATTATGAATGTGTACATTAGAATTATACTAATTAGGAAATTGATGGAAACCTCTATGGAAACTACTATACACATATATTGTTATGAGTGGAACAACAGAAAGTTATTTTTTTCCTGAGTCATAAGGCCAAATTGAAAACAAATAGAGAGTGTAAGTATTATCCTCCACTGCTAGATTAGTAAGCACATATAAAAAAAGAAAAAAATAATTAACTCTTGAGATCTGTAGAAGAGAATGAGTGTTTTTGTCACCTTGAAAGTCCTATGTTGAAATCTATTTCCTAATGTGAGAATAATTGGAGATGGGGCCTCTTGGAGATAACTTGTCATGGAGTTAATCTACTTGTAAGAGACCATCCAAGTGCCTCTCTCAACTGCTGCAATATGATCACAGGGAAAACACGGAGGTCTATCTATACACCAGCAGCCGCATGTTCCCTGCACACTGGTTCTGTTGGTGTCTTCGTTTGGACTCTTCAGCCTCCACAGCCATGAGAACACATTTCTGCTTATAAAACACTCAGTCTAGGCCATTTTTCTTATAAGATTCTGAATAAACTAAGACAATCATTCTTTGCTAATCTATTTTTCTATAGCACCTTCCTTTTATGGAATCAGATAAAAAATCTTAGACTTGTTTTCCATAATATCTTTTCTTTCTAAAAATAAAACAAAACCAGACCTTCATGTCTCCAGTCTTCTGATTCACTTGCATTAGTTGTTACTAAAAGACTACTAACAGAGAATAAATAACCTAATTTGTGTTTTTTCTTGATATTTTTGGTCATTATTAGAATATATAAGAAAACAAAATCATTTCAAGATATTGCACTACTGCAAACAATTTGCTTTTCTTAGGATTCGGTTCTTTTTTCTCAGCATTGAGGCCAGGCTTTTTCTGATATCAGGCTCTTTTCTTCTGGGTACTGAAAACACAGAACACTGAAAAGCCAAAATCAAATGAGAATTGAGTGGTTGAACATTGCCTTTATTCTGTGGTACTTTTTCCTCTACCACTGTCTGCCTTGGGGTTCAATTACCTCTTATGGACTCAAAAGGCGTAATCTTGAGAAAATGAGATTTTAGCCTCTTCACTTACCCTGCCTTCCAGACAAGACTAGTCCAACTACATTTATCTTGGGCTACCAGCCTCTGTGCTAGCTAGGCCTTATCACAAAAAAGAGTTCCATTTTCATATCAAGCTTTTCCTCCCATTTCATTGATATGTATATAGGCAATACATAATGTTTACATTGATTTTAAGTATTTTGTACATATACATATTATGGTAAAATTACAAATCCTGCCACTCTCCCTTTTTGATTCCCCCCTCCCAGCCAGTTCCCATTATTCCCCTCAATTAGTTCTATGAAATGATTGTGATCTGGGTTTCTCATATTAGAGAAATGATTTGATATTTCACCTTCTGCTTCTGACTTACTTTACTGAGCACAATGGTCTCAAGTTACCTCCATTTACCTACAAAAGCCTCCAACCTATCTGTCTTTATAGACAAGTAGTATTTCGTTATGTACAAATACCACAATTTATGTATCCATTGGTTTGTTGATGGGTATTTTGTTGTCTTCCACATTTTAGCTTTTGTTTCTTATATCAAGCTTTCTGACAAGGGTGTCCTATTATAGTTAGCAAACCTAAGCCCTGATACTAATGTGCATGAACCAAATATAGTCTGGTGTTTGGTATCATGATACTAAGAGACTAGCATGACGAAATTAGCATAGATTCTGAAAAACAATGTTATTGAACATCTCAGTTGGAAAACTTGCTTTCTACTGGATGTTATAGCAGAAGAAATTACATCAATAAAAGCTACTGATTCCGAGTTACTTACATTTATGTAAATTTATAATCTTCAAGTGCTAACTAGGCTTCTGGTTTAGGCAAGGAACAAATTAACATACTTTCCCGATTAAAAAAGTGTTCATAGTAATAAAAAATCAACACTCCATTTTCCTCATTCCTCAAGTTAGGTATTTAGATTCAGGTAAAGTTATCTTTCCATCTGAAATTTATCTTGATTTTGACATTGCACCTGCTTTAATGATACATATTACTTGATCCTTGAAAGTAAAGTGAGGAGGCGCTTTACAGTTGTGTGATTGACCTTAGGAAGTTAAAAAAAATGCCCAAAAAATGACCAACACCCTGTTCAGAAGTCTTCTGAGACCTTTTTCCTCTAAACACACATCAATATACAAAACCTACAGCATCACTCAGTACATATTCAAGAGTTTACACACATAACAGACAGAACAGAAAAAAGTGTAATAACACATTGGTGAAACTAAAACCAATAAAATCAGATTAACTTGGAGTATTTTAATATTTGAAAAATCACTTTTCTAGAAACCAAAGGAATTGTTTGCTCTGATATACTGGTTGATATAAAATTAATATTAAACAAGGTATAATTGCCACCTATTCATGACTATTATAAAAATACAAAAGCGTGCATCTTCTTTGATGACAAGTTAGGATATTTATTCGAATTTATTCATTATTTATTACATGACCACACATATATGCATATATACACATATATATATATACACACACTCATATATATATATATATATATATATTTGATATCAAGTAGCTATGTTTATTTCCCCTCAAGATATCAGTTACCTGCAAGTTTTAAAGACTCAGTAGTAGAAATAGTTCGAAATTTATCTTCAGTGCTAGATGCAAACACCTCCATTATTCGTTATTAATCTTTTATCTCAGTACATTCATATGGCTCTATCCAGAAAGGTATAAAGTATGAACCATCTTCAAAAGAGAGAAATCATTTGTATAATCAAAGTTAAACTTTATAATCTACTTACCATCATTTTAAAAGTCTAACATCAATTCACAGTATGTTTGATTCTAGCAAAAAAGAAGTGTGTTAATTGTATATATTGCCTCATTTCAAGATAATAGCACTCGAGACATTAGTTTCTAAATATCTTTACCAATTTTTAGGCTATCTTCTCACTGTACCATTTCTTAGAGTAATGTAATTTCTTAGACTGTGGGTTTCAAACAAACAGAACCTGGGATGTTTGATTGAGTGGCACTTACCTAACACTTAACATTGTGCCTGCAGCTCATTATTATCTATTGACTATTCATGTTAAAGTCAAATTATCACAGAATCACCTTTGTTCCAATCCTATCAACAAAAAAGAATAAGGCATCATCTTTTTTGAAGAATTCAATAACCTTTAATGTTATTTTCTTTCACAAAAAAAAATAGAATTGCATACCTTGAAGGAAACTGTGGAGGATTATATACTCAATTCGCTCATACCTGAATATCTTAATTTTCCAAGCAAAATTAAAATTTTACTGTGCGTCTCAGATTAATCTTGATTTTCAAAAGTTCATATTATTATCAGAATAAAAATAGTCGCGATTATATTTTTACTTACTGAAATACCAGCTCTAAGCAGCTTGTAAAGGGTTGAGCCATAGTTTCCCTTCACATTTACTGTTTTGGTGCAACTAATGGTTTTAGGGTTACACATTATCAAGTTAGCAGAAGTACAATTAAGGAAAACACCTACATCAATGTCAGTAGCGTACACTGGACACTTTAACTTAGTTGTTCTAAATAAGCTCTATATTAAATTAGTAGCTACCAAGCATTTTCAATATGTAAAAGTTTCCTGAAATAGAATTAATTTTTATTGCATCAACATCACAGTCCCTTCCTCTCCGTTTTTTAGACCTCCTACACTCTCCCCAACCCCGTAAGTCCCATTGTCACACCCATTTGGTTCTATGGAATGTCTGTATCCTGGATTTCTCATATTAGATATTCAAACTTCTGTGTTTGACTCACTGCACTGAACATGATGGTCTCAAGTTGCATTCATATATCTACAAAAACATCTAATCTATCTGACTTTGTGGAAAAAATAGCCCTCCATTGTGCACATATACCACAGTTTGTGCATCCATTGATCTGCTGATGGGTGTTTTTGACATCTTGCACATTTTACCTTTGTTAGTTATGCTGCTGTAAACATAGGCATACATATAATCTCTGCTATATGTGGCTTTTGAACATCCAGGAGATGTATTACTGGATCTAAAAGAATATTTATTTTCAGCCTTTTGAGGAATTTCCATACTGTCATTCATAGTAATTATACCAGCTTACAGTCCCACCAGCAATGTAAGAGGCTTTCTTTTTCTCCACAGCCTCACCAGAATCAACTGATGTTTCATTTCTTGATATAGACCATTCTCCCAGGGGAAAGATGATATCTTCTGATATTGTGATTTGCATTTCTGTGATGGTTAAGGATGTTGAACATCTTTTCATATATTTACTGCCCATATTAATTTCTTCATCTGAGAAATGCCTGTTCATGTCAGCCACCCATTTTTAATCAGTTTTTTTTTATTTTGAGCATTTTATTTTATTTTTTCAGTTTCTTTATAGTTACAGGTAGTGAAGATTTTCCTATTCTGTTGTTTTTCTCTTTGTTGATAATTTTCTTTGCAGTGCAGAACTTTTTGGTTTGATATAACTCTATTTATTAATTTTGGAAGTTATTTCTTTTGCAAGTGTCTAATTAAGAAAGTCATTGCCCACATCTGTATGCTTTATATTTTTGAGTATTTTGTTCTCCAAAAGATTCAATTTTAATATCTAAGTCTTTGACACACTTTGATTTGACTTTGGTGCATGGTGATAGTGTGTCTAGAGGTTCATTCTTCTGCACGTGGATGACCAATTCCCTCAGCACCATTTGCTCCCATACTAAATATTCAAACTTCTGTGTTTGGCTCTCTTTGCAGAGGTGCTTCACTGCCTTAGTTAGGCTAACTTCTAAGGGCTTAAATTTTTTGAGGAGCTATTGAGAATGAGATTATTCCTCTGAATTCTTTCTCCGTGAGTTCATTGTTAATGTAGAGGAATGCTATTGACTTTTTTGTTACATTTGCATCCTGCAATTTGGCTGAATTTGTTAATTAGTTCTAAGAGTTTTGTGGTTGAGGTCATGGGGTTGTCTACGTAGATAAGCATGTCATCTGCAAATAAGATTAGTATAATTCATTTCTAACATACACAATTTCTATCATTTTTTAGCCTCTGAACCAGAGCTCTCATATTTTTAGCTAAAGAGTCATAATTTGTGGAAGACAACTTTTCTGAATGGTAAGGGAGTCACATTAGCATCACTTCAGCTTCATATTGGATCATCCATTAGGCATTAGATTCTCATAGACAACACAAAACCTAGATCCCTTGGTACCTGAGGAATTCAGACTTCTGTGAAAATCAGGTGGGGCTGCTGATGAGTAAGAGAAAGGCAGCTGGGTATACAGGTGAAAATTTGTATCATGGCGATCCTGCTGAGTGATCCAATTCCTAACAGGGATTAGTATTCCTCTGTGGCTGGGGACCCCTGAAACTGTTTAAGGCTTTCATTAAGCAAATAGTCTCATTTTAGATTTCAGACATGAACTTGCTATATATTTGGAATCTTGTATCATAAATTATAAATAAGGACATCTGGGCAAAATGGCAGCCAAGTAACACAGCTGCACACTATCTCCTCGTGGACTCACTTTAAAAAGTTGAGAAAATAATTAAAAACTGCCCATTCAACTATCTTGGAGAGGAAGGAGCACGCCAACAATGAAAAGGAGATCACAGGAAAGTCAGAAATTCTGAAGGCACGTCAGAAACAGATTAAAACAGCAGCCCAGAAAACCACCCCAGTGGCACAAAGCTGCCAGCATCCACAGATGGAGGAATCTCTGGAGTATGGGTCCTCTGATAGAGGTAAGCACAGCTCCGAGAGAAGTGGAGATTGACAGCAACTGGTAGCCTGGCCTCTAGAAACATAGTGCAAAGTGAAAACACACTGAGAACCTCCCCTAGAAAAGGACTCCTGGAGCCTAGACCAGAAGCAACTCTAAGCAACCATGGTGAGCAGTGATGTAGACACAAGCCATTTTTAAAAAGAGCCCAAGCCTGAACTATTTAAAGAGGGCTCAGCACCAAAATACCCATCAACAGACCAGTGGATACACAAAATGTGGCATTTATACACAATGGAATACTATACATCAATAAATTCCAATAGTGTGGAGGCTTTTGCAGGCAAA
This sequence comes from Ctenodactylus gundi, assembly GCA_004027205.1. Lineage (NCBI taxonomy): Eukaryota > Metazoa > Chordata > Mammalia > Rodentia > Ctenodactylidae > Ctenodactylus > Ctenodactylus gundi. Next base: position 777,521 of record PVKB01000226.1, on the reverse strand, counting down.
TGGAAGAAACTTGAAAACATCATGCTTAGTGAAGTGAGTCAGAAGCAGAAGATGAAACATAGAAAGGTCTCTCTGATATGAGAGACCCAGATGACAACTCCTATGGAACTTAAGCTGAAAGACAAAGTGAAAGAAGGGAGTAGGGTGGGGGAGGAGGGAGAGAGGAGTGGTAGGGGGAGGGACAAAAGGAGAGTGAAAAAGCCCTTGTCACCTTGACAAGATACGTATATGCACAAAATACTCAACTTCATTGGAAACCCTGAAATTTGCATGTGTATGTATCAATAAAATGTGGGGGAAAAAGAGGGCTCATATGGGCACACCAGGGCTCTTGAGGTCACTCTTAAACAGTGCCTAGGAAGAAACTGTCACAGGACACGGTTGCAGAGAGGAAAAAAAGGCCACTGACCCCCAGAACAGGTCAGGTGGTAGTGGCAGTAACTTCAAGAATGGAGAGTTCTGCCCGCAGGACAGGTGGGAGATCTTTGTTGAGGATGTTGGGAGTAATCATGACACTTCAGAGGCCATCAGGCTGTTAGATCCTCCCTCACTGCCGACTCCAGGCACAGAACCCCGAGAACATTCAGCCCCCCCCACATGTTCTCATGTGTGTGGAAAGCATGGCTAGGCTTTCAAAGTGGAATCCCTCAACGATAAAAATATGGGAAGAAAACGAGGCAACAGAATACACTCAGAAATGCCCAAAGCCCCAGAAACTAATGGCATGGGCCCAGAAATACTGGAACTCATAAGAACGGAAATTAAAAAGCAAATAAACAAGTTCAAATAGGATATTCTCAAAGAAATGCAAGCAATGATCAGCTCGCTTAAAGAGGAACTTACTAAAGAAACAGTAGACCTAATGGATACAAAGCTTACTTAGCATATAGAAGGCACAAATAAAAAATTGCCTGAGGTAAATAAGGAAATGCAAAATTTGAAGTAGCATTTTGACAGAAAAGTGGAAATTTGGAAAAGAAATCTAGCTGAAATTCAGCATATGAAAAATACATTTAAAGACAGCAGAAGTCAACTCAAAAGTTGTGAGGACAGAATTTTAGACCTTGGAGACAAGGCTGAGGGAGTAGATGCTATAAAATTAGAATTGAGTGAAGTAGCTGGATATAGTAGCTGATGGATGATTCAAAAAGAACCAACCTCAGAATTATGGGTGTGGGAGAAAGAGCAGAAGATAGCACCAAAAGTATAAAGAATTTGTTCACTGGAATCATGCAAGAAAAATCCCTAAACCTGGGAAAAGAAATTAATTTTCAAGCATAAGAAGCTTATAGAATAACCAACCAAATAACCTCAACCAGCAATGAGACTCACTATACCATATCATAATCAAAATCTCAGAAATTCATCCTAAAAAGAGAATACTAAAAGCAGCAAGAAAAAAGTCATAATATTACTAAGGTAAATACATTCAAATTACCACAGATTTCTCAATGCAAACTTTCAAAGCCAAGAGATCCTGGAGCAAATTCTTTCAATATTTAAAAGACAGCAAGTGTCACCCAGGTTGTTGTACCCAACAAAATTATCCCTGAAAATTGAAGTGGAAGTAAAACTTTTTCATGACCAAGAATCCCTAAAGAAATGTGCTACTACTGGTCCAGCATTGCAGAAAATGATTGAAGGAATTTTAGAGAGGTACTGAGAGATAAGCAGCACCAAAGACCGTGGAGGAAAAGAAATATTTAAAGAGATTGTGTGCCCCCCAAAAAAGACATCAATCATTTGAATAGTATCCCATTAAAACAGTACCAACTTTCTCATAAAATCTGGGGAATTTCTTCCCATAATTCATTAGTATATTAGTTTGCAAAAAGTAATAATTACATTCAACATGGGGAATTTGTATAAAATCTTAATCTGTGGAACTTTTCTATGTGTATAAGGTTTATAGATATTTAGCTGAGACTGGAGTGGCGGGCAGCTGTGGTTTTCATTTGTGATGTTTCTACTTTTAAAAACAGTAAGAGTTGGTAAATGTTTCTTGGGGTCTTTTCCATGAAGCTGTCATTGAGTGCTAAAGATAAAAGATCATGTAGCCATAGTCCATTGGCTAAGAACTTAGTCAGTCCTTAGTTCAACTTGCAACTCTTGAATTTTACTTTTCAATTTCATGCTCTGTAACTACATTTGTAATGGTGATCATACTCATTTCTTTCTGTTGCTTGCTGGGAAGCAACTCTTTAAAAATACTGAAATTACTAAGTATGTTGTTAAATCTATTGCTTTATGTGTGATATACTCTTGTGATATAAACTTAAGTTCATTTAATGTAGAAATTCACTTACCTAATCTTTGATAGACACTTAGCCCAAAAAAACTGATTGACGTAAGGTAATTCAAATGTATTTGAATGTACAAACATTTACTTTTCAATAATTCCTACAGCAGAGGATTTCAGTGACAATTAAATGAAGAAAAGATGTCAATTCTCAAATTTATCTATAGACTTAATTTTTCTAATCTAAATCTTGATAGACTCTTTTTGAAAAGGTTAACAATTTAATTTCAGTTTACATGTACATGTAAGGAAATTTGCATAGATACTGAGGTAACTTTGAAGAAGTATAACAAATGTGAAAGGTTTGTGCTAATTAGAACATCAGTACATTAGGACAGAGATGAAGAGCCCCCCTCTGCTACCTGAGCATCATGAGATGAGCAGACACTATGCAAAGCTAGCAGGCGTGTGCACAATAGACATGTGTTCATCCAATACAGTGTGTTAGGAACCCCAAACTTCAAACTGTCCAAATGATCACAAGTAATAAAGTGAATAAACAAATGCTTATGTCTTCAGACCAAGGAATGCTATTCAGTAACGAAAATAAGTTATCTCATTATTCATAATGATATGGACAAGCCTCACAACGCTAAGATAGAGCAAAAGAAGTGCATATAAGATGTCTCCAGGAAGTCCCCAGCAGGCACAATTAGCCTGTGCTATTAGATGCCAGGATCCTTGGGAAGGCACTGAATGAGAGAAAACAAACAGGGATGCTTTCAACATTGTGTGTTTTAATATAAGTGCATGTCAAATGAATGGATTCTGTTGTAGAAAATTCATCACTGTGAACAAGAGATGTACACTTCTTTTGCTTTGGTACACAGAAACTAAATGAGATGACGTGTTTGAAGTTCTTCAAAGGGCACCTTTAAAGCAACTGTAATTACTGTTTTTATTTTGTTTTGTTTTGTTTTGAGACAGGGCCTCACTCTGTAGCCTAGGCTGGCCTTGGACTCATGACAACCCTCCTGCCTCAGCCTTCCCAGTGCTGGAATTACAGGCATGCACCACTATGCCCAGCTGATGTGGTATTGGGGAATTGAACTCAGTTACTTAGTACTTGATTTAACATTTGCTAGGCATTTTTTAACCTCTGAGTTATTACTCCAGCCCTTACTGAGTTATTATTGATGTTCTTGGTGTTATAGTCCACAAAAAAATACAGTAATCCTCAGTCTTTTTCTTAATATACGGAAAGAAGGAAACTTCTGTTACATAAATGATTTTTCATCAAATGGTGGCTACCTTACTGACATAGTCAGAAGAAGTGAAAAGTAACTGAAAAAGATTTGCTTTTCTCATAAATGAATAAATGCACTTTCGGGCAAGGTTCATGGCTTCCTTGCAGTAAATATCTCAGAGTGTGGGAAACATGTAAACTGATCCGATCATTTAGCTGTTGTTGACTTCTCACCACCCTGAATGCTCCTCATAGTGGAGCTCCCCTCCTTCCTACCCAGGGCTTACATCTTCCTTCCTTCCTTCCTTTCTTGCTTGCTTGCTTGCTTTTTATTCTTTCTTTCTTTCTTTCTTTCTTTCTTTCTTTCTTTCTTTCTTTCTTTTTCCTGTCTGAGATTCATTTATATCCTCTTGGTCTTAATGCTGAATAATGTTGACCTCTGTACTCTTCAAATCAGTGGAAACTTGAATCTTAGTGGAAAACGTAAAGGTCAAGAGAAGTGGTCACAGGGGTGTTGGTCTTACAACCAACTCATCTTGCAGCTTAATTCCACCTGGAAAGAGAATGGCCATTTATCTAGAGGATGCGATATTCTCCAGGATTTGCAGAGAAAACATCTTGTCTTTTGTCTTCATCTTTTAAAATCAACAGTAGAAAATGCCAGTGTCAATAACATATCAAGGAATATAGTGAAGACATATGATGATATTTGCTCCTTAACCTTTGTGACCATGTGGCTCTTCATGTACAGGCCAAACAATTACCTACACGACCAAAAACTAGAGAGAAAAATGAAACATTAAGTAGGGTGAGATTAGTAATATCTTAGGAACACATCCTCCGCAAGTGTCTAACTTTACATTTGTTTAGCAAGTTTTCTGAAACGCCAACAGTTATACAAGGAATGATCTCATCTACTTTGGGTTTAGCTTCAATAACAATGTGAGATCATCTTTTAAAATAGCTTCCAAGCAAAATGCATATAGTGTTATGTATGGGCTCAGAGACTGAGGTTATCAAACAAAGCATTGTGTATCAATTTCAAAATCGATGAAAGGAAAAACCTCTAGTCAATGAGTAGTTACCTAAAGTCTTTGAATTATGGAGCTCCGTGTATTATTCTTTTTTCTTTTCTTGGTTTCTCAGTCCTGTTTGTTAAGCCATTTCTCTTGGAGAGTTCAGACACTCTGGGTTTCTTTGACAAGTAAGTGTGGGAACATCTGTTTTTGCCTTGCCCTTGTTGGAAAAAGCATCTGTTGGTCCATCTGTGTTCAGATAGCATCTGGGAAAACTGAAGCAGTGTCAGAAGAAGAGTAAAATGTGTGATAAAAATCTTTTGAAGTTTCTGGAATACTCCAGCCACCTAAGATAGAGTATTGGTACTTAATGTTAAAAGGAGAAGCGAGGTTTTATGAATGGGCATGACTGCTGAAATAATGAACTGGACACGCAGAGAAAACGCATGATATCTTATTTATTTATTTGGTCAGTTAGCTACTTGTCTCTTTGTCATAACATCCATTACCATGTTATTTTCTTCATTCTTTGATCCCTTGGATCCTTGGCTTTAATTGTTCCTTTATCTTTCTATAGCAATACAGAGGCTAGCAGGACTAATTACTTTCTCTGTGCCAAGGACTATACTGAGCAATTTTCATGCGTAATCTCATTTGATCTTTGCAAAAACCCAATATTATTTATTTTATTATGTACATAACAGTAATTGGGGAAATTGCAGCCTAAAGAAGCTAAATAAATCTTCCAAGGTCAAAGGTTCAGTAAGTATTAGAGCCAGAGCAATGATGAAGATATTCTACCTTTACCACTAATTGACCTTCATCTTCCCACCTGAGGCACTCATCAGTTTGCTTTTTCAGTAGAAAGAACACACACACACACAAACACACACACACACACACACACACACACACACACACTTTTTTCACACTCTGTGAGGACACCAGAAAACTGGTTGGACATGTGCCAAAGATCTAAAATGTATATATCAGTGGCAATAGCAGCGCTGTCTTCGGAAACCATTAAAGAGAATAAAGAACACTCTCATGCTACCTTTTGCTGTCTACTAGAAAATCTAGAGAAGTTGGTCTGTTGTCATAGTTTGACAAGACAGAAAGAAATCAAAACAGAGGAAATTAGTATAAGTAACAACCTGGACTTTGTGTTCTTCCCAGTTAACTGGCAGCAGCTATAAATCTCAACTCCAATTCCTATCACAAAGACCCAGAATGTATCTAATAAATGTGAGGTTAGAAAAAAGAGCTGTTTGCACTACCCTAGAAGTCTTAGTAAAGCCACTTAGACAACTCTAAATCTCAGTATCTGGGACATCCTGGACTCATCAATTCTATCCCTGTTATCCTCTGCAAAATAAATTCTCCAAAAGAGCCATGCTCAACAAATAAAACAGTTTGGACTTGGTCTCTTTTCACTAAGGAAAGAGTGATACTTATTCTCTTAGTATAGAGTAGCCTACAGACAGTAGAGGCAGGTCTTGGAGAAAAGAAAACCTAGCCAGTGGCACTGGGCTTGCAAAAAAGAAATGTGCTGGCCCACTCTTGTAGATGGCTTCACATCCTTTGAAATCACTTTTTTCTAGAGGTACTACTGCTCTGAAGAATTTTTTTACAGGTGTAAACTGATAGCATCATATGTTTCTCATCATATGTTTGAGGATTCTTGAAAATAGTATAGTAGCACAGGATGGATGTAAGTATCTATTAGTACTCCAGTGGAACATTTTGGCTAAATAGTGCATAAATCTTGCCTGTCCCTTATCATCCTTCTCTTGGTGTACATGACAGTTTACAAGGCTTTGTCTGGGTTGAGCTTCAGAAGCTGTCCCTTTCAGAGAGCAACATGGCAAATTATCAATGACTCGCTCTCTTTGGCTTCATTCTCTTGTCCCTCCTTTGTGTGTTCTCTTTTCTCGAAACCCTATCTGCACAAAAGACTCTGCCTCCATTTCTGCTCTTGGTTGGGTAGATAACAAATTTCAGTCTTGCACCAAAGCAGAGGAAGAGAGAATGGCAAGTTAGAAAGTAGAAAGGACACGAGTAAGATGAAAAGGAGAGTCAAAAGTCAAAATTACAACAATTTCTCTATTCAACTTTTTGTGCAATTCTAAAACTTGACAAAACTTTAATCTATAAGATAGAATTGGCTTTCATTTGTGAATCTAGAACATGCTAATGGTTCAATCTATAAGACAGAATGGGTATCCTGATACCATGAGCAATTTTTGTAAGGTTGAAAAGAGGGAGCAAAACAATCAAAAGGCACCAGATTACTCTAGGTGATTATTCTTACAAGTATGAAAGCACAGGGTATTAAACTTCTCATGATGTTGAATCAGGCAAAAAAGGCTCTTGCTGATTGGCTACTGTGAATCTTATTTTAAAAAATGACTGGTTAGATTTTGAAGACTTAACTAATTCCTTAAACTTCACTTTGAATGTGTGCCATTTACTGTGAGTGACTCCATTTTTGTTTGGTCTGTTCTCCTGGGGCTCCAAGAGATTAATCCAAAACATCTACCTGACCGTAAAAGATTCAAGGGAAGGTGTGAGAAAATTTATGGTCATGGGATCTATGTAACAAATTAAAGCATTAACACAAGAATAAAGGCAAAACTGCACTGTGATTGAGAAAAGATTTATACCAAGTTCCCACGTTTGGATAGAGTGCAGCTCTGAAGTGAAAACTTCACACATGAATTTCCTAAAAGTCAAGGAATAGTAGAGAAAAATAACTCTCAGTGCTTAACAGTAGACAGCAAACTGATTAAGCAGTAGATGTAAATACTTCGCTGATACTGTATTCCAGGAAAAAGTATAATCATGCTTTTTCTACATAAACATTGAATAATATATAAATGTTATTCTAAATAGAAAACATAATTTTGCAGATGCTGTCCATGGGAGGTTCTTCATATACTCTTCATCGCCAAGGATATGATATGTTAAATGCTAGAATTTTTTCAAACAAGTATTTTTCATTGTTTAAAATGCCCCAAAATATACTCAAATATCAATTGATTGAAGTACAAAAGAAATGATCACTTCTTGAAAAAAATAACTTGGAAATCAACACTCAAAAAAACTATAGTAGTAGCCTAAAAGCTAACTTCTAAGCAAATGGTGAGATATTCTCAGGTAACTAAAGAAACTACATTAAACAACATTTTTCAATCCTACAAAAACGACAAATTTCTTGCAAATGTGTCCACTTCTCCCTTGTGTATGGCAGACATCGGCATTCTTTCCCCCATGATCTTAGAAACAGGCTCTAAGCTTCTTCAAACAGTGTTTCACACACGAACAGAACTAGACACCCCATATGCACTGAATACTATAAGCTGTCATTTGTGTGTTTTAACCACCTGGGTGAGTAAACTTTTCTGCCAAAGTTATTTTTGACTTACAAGAACAAATATCTTCTTCTCATCCACCTTATGTGAAACACATATCTTGAAACTTCAAGTGGTTCTTGGGCCAGGAAGTGGAATTTGTTCACTGTGCTCAACACTGAAATAAAGCATGTGTTAATATGATGGGAGATGTCTAAGAATCTCATTAAGTTTTCACCTGGTTTAAAACATGTTGATACACAGGAACATCAGTCAAATCAGATCTAAAGAAAGAATTGTTACCTTCACTGTGAATCATTTTGCCTGAAAGATCAGATCTACAAACTACCGACTTGAACGTCCATCAAGCATTTCAAAATCTTTTAATTCCTCACCAAAAGAAGGCGGTGTGATAAGGCATATGTACCTTTTGTTCTGAAGAAGAATCCTTCCCAGCCCACTCTCAACTTCTTCCATCAGTTTAGCAATGGGTTGGTGTGGTATAGACACTTGGAATTCTTGCAGTTATGGTTGACAAAGGAAAAGCACCATCTACAATTGTAACAAAAGTAAAAGAATGAAATCTTCCCTAGATCAGCTTGACATTTTTGTCCTGATGGTGTTAGGGCAGGACCTCCTCTGTGAGATGTAGTCTCATGGGTTATCTGTGTTTCATCGCCAATACCTGCCATATAAGTCGCTGCTACTATTGAGAGAAGTGGCCCTGGATTTTGTCATTAGTGACACGCATAAAAAAGGATATACTGTTTATAGAATTTATACAGAATTCTTTCTGTCTTTAATATGATTAGGTTAGTGAGATTTTTTTTTTTTACAACAAGAGTATTTGATAGTATTTCACATGATGTTAGTTTTAAAAATATGCAAAACTTGTTTGTAATGCTGTAACAAAATATTAATCTGGCTTGTAGATGTTCATTACATATGTGAAGAGAAACACGACATATAATGAAGCCAACAGGATTTTAGGTTAATAGAGCTTCATGAAGGAAAATAATACTGTCTTCAAATAGTTAAAGGATAATTAAGTTTTATCACTGCATCCAGAAGTCTCTTTTATGAATGGTATATTAAAATATTGTTATTGTTTCAGCAGCTCTCATCTGTTAGTCTAGTAATAGCGGTGTATTTTAAGTTTAAATTTCTTTCTGGAACAATTTTCAGGGCTATTAATTCTTGCTTCCTGAATTTTGTTGATAAGAAAGGGAATAAATTGCGCCAATAGAAAAAGAACCTGTTATTTCTTCCTTGAAGACAGAAGGCATCCATTTGTTTAGAGAAGTGTAATTTGGTGTGAATTATTTAGTACCCACAGTCCTGCACTGTTAGCACCAGAAATTTCCTTAGGGATTTCCTAGATCAAAGGTTTTCAAAAGATATTTGTTGGAATCCTGGGGCTTCTCAGATGTGCCAGAAGCACACCCACTGAGCTCCTGACACATTCACCTCTACTCAACCAGTTACATTGCTTACTGTTTTAGATAATGATGTGTTTTGTATGGTTTCACCTACAAAAGCAAAATCTGGTACTCAAAACAACTGTACCACCTCATGTAATCAGAGCAATTGTGGGATTCCATGATGAAGAGAATTCATCATGTATGCGAGGAGAGGTGACGTGCTGTTCTCTCTACTCATGTGTAATGTTTTCCTCGACAGAATTTATGGAAATATTTCCATTCAAAAGTTGATTTTTTGAAAGATTCAAAGCTCTATTAAAGAAAAGAAACAGGTGAGTCTTCTGAAGTTGGGTCTATTTTTATGTTTGAACATTAATTGTTTCAGGAGGCAGAAATATTTGGTACTTTGGTAGTCAAGCAAATTTGAAAAAAAGTGGTGTAAAAAAAGAAAATGAGGTGGGAGAGGGAATAAAAAAGATGAATGAGTAAGAAAGGCTCAGAAAGAAAAGCAAGAAACAATTATGCGTTTTGATCAATATGAATACATTTGGGCCTGATCCCTTCATATGCATTTTTACATGAAGTCATTAAAACGTTGAAGTTAGTTTTACACAACACTACATGGATAATAAACATTGGGTGAGAATATCTTTAAAAAGGGCTGCGCTTTTAAAAAATTCTTTGCATCATCTTCCCCATGAATGATGGCATTTAGCAAAATGAATGACAAGATGTTCTAAAGGAAAAACATAGGAAATGCTAGCATAAACTTCAACATCCCAGCTTGGGCATCTCAGCCGAGGAAATTTCTAAAGCAATAACCAAAATTTAACCTCAAATGAAATTATCTAAGAATTTCAAGGACCATTGTCATTTATTTATGAATTAAAACTTGCAAGTTTTTTTAAGTCTGCACACGTGCTGCTAATCTCCCTGTGCAAATCAGGTAGCAGAATCTATGCTGCTTATAATTCTTTTCAGTTTGCCTCGGTGTTATTTCTTTCCTTTTTTTCTCTCTTCCAGGGGTACGAGTTTCTTAGAATAAAGATCTTACCACTCGCTCATTGGCTTTTTACATCTAGTAACCCTCCTGGCCATGTAGTAGATGAGACTGAAACGTGAATGAGTAAGCAGGAGAGGCTGCTGGCACGGGCAACCTGGGTTACTTGCACTCTCTGTTGTCTCTTTTAAGACCTATGTTGTTAAACTATTCTCACTTGAATAAGTCGTGGTGGCAAAAACAGAATTGTATGTCCAGATTCTTCGCAATCTTCTAAGCTGTTCGAGTGACTTTCAATGCTGTTGAACATCCAAGTTCACACAGATTCTACATAATTTCGAATGGCACAGAGAAGCAGACTCCTGCTCCAAATACTCTCAAATAAGGATGATTGGGTGATGTCTTTTGTGCCTCTTTACTTTGAATTATAAAACACAATAAACAGATAGAAAAACGTGAGCACACGTATACATGCAGGAGGCTAAGGATGGTACTTCAGTTTTTTTTTAAAATTCTTCATTGATTATTTCTTTTCCTCCAAAATGACTCTTTTTGTTAGCATGTATTTATGACAAATGCTAAATACATTCGGTTGGAGGATTTGTGCACATCCATGTAGCATCGTCATCGTTTTACTCACCTTTCCCTTCCTGGTAGCTCCCCCCTCCAAAGAAGCCTCCCCTCTCCACTACGATAATCCCCTCCATTTCCTACCATCACTCTTACTTTCACTCACTTGCACTGTGGATTTCTCATATGAGAGCAACCACGTGGTATTTTATCTTCTGTATCTGATTAATTTCTTTCAGTACTAAGTCCATCTCTTTTCCTACAAACGACACAAATTTATCTTTCTTTTGGACAACATAGTATGCTATTGCATATGTATACCACATTCTTTTTTTATTCATTCATCTATTGACAACAATGAGCTGTGTTGAGGGTTTAATTATTGTTTGTTGTGTTGCTGTAAACATGGATATGTGTGTGTTATTGTTATATGATGTCTGTCTTCAATTCTTTTGGAAAGGTACCCAGAAGAGATACAAGGGTCAAATACAATTCTATTTTCATTTTTTGAGGAGTCTCAGGACTGATTTCCACAATATTTGTCTCCAAGTCTCACCAACAATGTAGAAGCGTTTCTTTCTTCCCTACTACCTCACTATCATTTTTTGCTCATTTTCTTGAGGTCTTGTTAACAGCTATTTTTATTGGAGTAAGATGGAATCTTAGTGTTATTTTGATTTGCAATCCCTTAGCAGCTAATGGTCCTAAAATTTTTTCATGCATTTATTGACCATTTGCAATTTTTAATCTTCAATAGCTGATTTTTTTTTTGATTGGGTCTCTAATTTTTGAGTATTTTTTCTTTCAGTTCATTGTACAGTTTAGATATTAGCCCTGTGTCTGAAGAGCAGCTGGCCCCTTTTTTCCACTGCTTTGGTTCTCTGTTCATGTTCACTCTGTTGATTGTTTCCTTTACGGAAATTTCTTAACTTCATGTAACCTTATTTGTTGATTACTGTTGGTTATTTGCTACAATCTCATTTGTTGATTACCTCATATGCAATAGGTGTTCTGTTGAGAAAGTCCTTGCCAGTTCCTGTGTCTTCCCGGATTTTGACCATATCTTTCATCAGGTTCAATGTGTCTGTTTTAATAATTAGCTCTTTGATCAAATCTAATTTGATTTTTAGTACAGGGAGACAGATTATTCATTTTTGGAAAAAGACAATAATATGTTTTCTGATGAATACATATTATGGGACAAACTATGTAAAGCATTTGCACAAATTGCTTCATTATAACGACATTCTTATAAAGCAAGTCTCACTCACAGTTATTCCTATTATACAGTGGATAAAATAATAATACAAGTTAAGAGAGATTGTAGTTCCACATAGTTCTTCCATTGAACTACTTAGTTCAAATCCAGGTGCACCTGACGCCATATATTGTAATCTAGTCTTGCTCATTTTTATGTATTACCTCGCATTTATCAAAAACTTATCCAGAGCATCACAAAACTAAGGTTTTGTAATGTCTGAGACTGTTTGGAAATGCCTTGCTTCAAAAGAGAGCTGCGAGTCCAAAATCCTTTCTTCCTTTTTTTTCCTTCTAGCCACTTGACTTCAGTGATTTTCCAACATACAGAAAAGAATACTCATGCGTATTTTAATCTCCAGTTGACATTTTAAGCCAGCCAGGGTAAACAGGAGGACTGTCCCCACATGTACTACCCTCGTCGTTGTAGTAGATAGCTCAGTTCTTCTGAAACAGTCCTTTCTTTTCTTAATGTACAAATTTTAAACATCAGGGAAGTGTGAGAGTGAGACAAATGTGAGACTACACGAACAGAGGCAGAGGTGCTGAAGCGGGCAGACAATACGGTGTTTCTCAGCGTGAGCGCTGCTCTGTCCTGTTACTACTGGGGACATCTGTGCCTGCACCAAGCTGCCTCAGAGAAGGCTTCGAGCCAACCCACCACGCAGGCCTCGTCCTCCACGCATAGCTGCGGCAGTTCTGCTGTTCAGAAGCACCTTCCCACAAGCACAGTTGGCTCCCTGGTGCTGAAGCACTACGGAATTATGCACTGTCTCCGTCTAATAACACCTCGCGGGCCCTCGCAGCAGGGGCTCTGCACACAGCTCTTTTAATCTTCTCAGCCACCGTGGGAAGTAAGAACTGTGATTTTTTTTTCTTCCTCTCACAAATTAAATCGTATTCCCAGGTAGCAACGAGGGCAAGGCCAGCTGAATACAATTGATGGTTGGTGCAGACAGAAGAATTCCGGTGCCCTCCGCTGTCTTCAAGGGACAGAGATTTTATTTCAAAAGCAATAACTCAGGGAGACTTGAGCCCTAGTACTAGGAAAGCATCCTGATGTTGCTCACTAAATATAAGCCAGGCAGTGCATGGAACAAGTACCCGCTGCTAGCAATGAATTTAGGTGGCTCCGTTAACGACCAATCCAAGATGTCCCTGTCCTCTCATGAATCTGCATAGTTGCTTTCATCCTCCATATTTAGATTTCACTTATGTTTTAATTAATATCAATCTTAAAACATAGTGTTGCATTCAATTAGTTGAATATCCTTAAGCACAGACATTCAGGGAGGTACACAAATGACATAAGTAAGGCATGTTGTGTGAACCATTTTCAGATTGCAGAAATCCTGCTGTTGCTGCTGACAAGAAGTTGTAATAAAAGGTTGAATAATGTCTTTGGAATTCATAAATTATGGACGCCATCTTTTGTCGGTGCCCTGGTATGAATACTGCTTACAGTCTTTCAGCTGCCCATAACTCAAGCATACAATGCTAGTGTCACCACACTATCTTAAATTACTGTAGACACTGATATATATTTAGCCAAAGTAAATCCCTCGGAAGGCTCATGCTGCTTAATATGGTTCTTTGAAAAGAAAACATTATCAGAAAATTTTCTGTGAATCGGTAGAGCAAGATGTGTTCTACTACAATATTTTTAAATGAATTCATAAGGAACTGCGTTTCCTCCAAGTGTCGTGAAGGATGCATACTCCTTGAGGATGACCATTTGAGGACAGAGTGGAAACAACCAGCAGCAAAGGCTGTTGCCACTCAAATGTTCTCAGTGGGCTGTGACAAGGAGGGAAGCCCAACATTTTCCTGCTGGGGCATTACTTTGCTCCACCCACTAAGAGAGACCAAACATGGTCTTCCTTCATTGTTTCATTGTGTCATACTCACTCTACTCTTGTATTCTCGGGGTTAGGCACCACAGTGGGCACTCCGGAGGTACAGCTTGTTGAGGGAATGAATGAATGAATGAGTAAAAGACTCTGCCTGTGCCTCCTTTGAGTATGCTTGCCTACGATACTGCATTTTCTATTTTTCAAAAAGTAAACAGACAGCATTAGAGCAGATGCTTCTAAGCCACCACTGTGGTTCTGTTCTCTCCATAACTTGTAAATAATGAAGTCACATGTGCATTTCAAAATGTCAGGCTCTGTTGCTGACTGTGTTGTTGCCTTGGCAACATAGACTATGACATTGTGTGCTATGGTCTCTGCCATGACAGCTATTTGAGAGTTCTCCTGCAGAATTCCACAATACAATATTGTTATTAGGGATCTTTAAACACCCCCAGCCTGAACTTTCACGTGTATGTGCCTGAGAAAGTGAAGTTTACCTTGTTCTAATCCCATTCATCATTCAAGCCTAATATTCCAGCTGCTAAATAATTATTTTATCTTCCTCCTTCATTTGCTTCAATTATCCTCACAGTGGATGGCATTATTATTTATAAAAAATATCCTCAAGAGTGCTGAGGATCAGTCTGAGACTGGAATATATCAAACATTAGAGAAACATTCATTATTGCTAGTAAAAAAACAAAAATAAAAGCGATTACACATTTTTCTTGTTGTATTAGAGTGAACATTTTGTCTTCAAAAAGAAGGAAGGACAGTTTTAAAATCAGGAACATCCTTTAACTCAAGATCTATAAAATGGCAATCACGTTGTGTTTATTTATTTCATTACATTGTAGACAGATCTCAATCTACTGACTCATATTTGAAGACTTTTTCTGAAGAGAAAAGAAAAATTAAAGTGAGTATAAAATGTAAGAAACTTCATTCTAGATGATTCAGTGTTTGAAACAGCCTAGAATTCTCTATCATTGGCATCAAGGAATTCTGGAGGAGGCATGCTTTACATGTCAGTCACCAAAGCATGTGGTTTCACCGTCAGAGCCACTAACCTTCGTCGGACTCCTTGAACTTCCAGCTCACCTCTCCACTCTACTTCTCAGTATACAGCTTCCCCGCCTCTCTTGAGGAAATTATGGTCCTAAGTTTCCTGACTCTACATATACACTTTATCTAAGTCTCAGCACATTCGCTCTGGGCATGGACCTTCATTTCTTCCTATGTGTTTAAATTTTTCAGGCACTTCACTGAAATCTGGATCATAGCCTTCACTTGTCCTTCACTCACTGCTCCATAGTGAAGTACTAAATCTGACGTGTTTGGTCCATGTTTACTGCGCTTCTAATTTCTGTGACATAAAAGAAATGCCATGGGTATCCTTACACTTCTTGGTGCAGTTCATGCTCATGTTTGAGAGGAAAACAGATCACACAAGGTCACCGTGCACAGCCACAAGCAGAGGATGGAACACATTATGGAGGAGGTGGGCCTGCAGGAGCAGCCCAGGAGGTGCTGCTTGGGATGCCCAGCCACACCTGTGCCCTATCCGTCCCTGCTCCTTAGTTTACCACAAGCGGGACAAATCAAGCAAGACAAATGCTTGTGGATCTGAACATATGTGGAAGAGGTCTGAAATCCATTGTTTTCCAAATTTGTTATTTCTAAGAATCTCTGAATAAAGCTTAAAATGTAATTTCCATCTGGCTTTTGGTTCATTGCCTAGAATCTTGGAGTGTTACAGTTGAATAGTAAGGCTAGGACACGTGCCCCATTCCAAACTCTAATCATCCGACATCCCTCAGCTCAACTTCCTGTACACTCGCTCACCACCGCTATCTGGCTTTACCACCCACTAGGCACCTCAATTACTCTGGCAGAATTCTCCACTGTCTTGCTAATTGTCAAATCTCATGACATATATCAATCTCATAAAGATTTTTTACATCTTAAACATTTTTCTTTTTAAAAAGTAATATAGAAAGTATTTTATATATTAAAATCTCGACAACATTTTGACTCTTACTTTATTATCCTGGCTCTGATACTCTTGACAGTTTTCTCTTTGGAGTTTCTTTTATTTTTTCCTTCACTTTTTCAAATTTTACTCTTTTCTTTCTTGTCACTTCCTCCAGGTTCCTTCATTAATTCCTGTAGAAGGTAATATTCTTTCAAGTTCTAATATTGACCTTTCTTTAATTTTGTTACTCTTCTCTTCATTATTTCTCCTACTAGGTTGACTTTCAAGTAACCATAAAGCCAGCTGAGGTCTGTGTTTCTAACCTCCAGGTGCGCACACATGATACTTGACTTACGTGAATATGAGTTCCAACAAACCCATTGAGAAATTTCTAAGTTGAAAATGCATTCAATATATCTAATTGTCAAACAGCAACACACTATCCTGTAGGATATTGTTTGTTCTTATAATTGAGTGGCTGACTGGAGCTCTGGGTCTTCGTCATTGCCGGTGATAAGAGGGAGTATTGCATAAAGTATTGACCCAGGTAAAGATGAAAATTAAAAATCAGAAGTACTACTTCCTCCAAATGTGTGCTGTTTTTGTATTAAGCTATAGTAAAGCAAAAAAAAAAAAAAAAAAAAGAAAGGAAACTTGATATTTTAAGTTGAGGTTTGTCTATATATGAGTATCTCGGGATAGCTGTTTGAAAAATTAGCCTGTCATCGCTACTTTGGCCTGCTTGTTTTTCTGTCTTTCTCTCCTACTTAACAAATTCTCTTAACTACTCAAGTTCCCTAGAAGTAATTCTAAACTCCTCTCTTTATTTTTCCCCAGTGTCTAACTCTTTACCAAGTCCAATATGGCCCATTTCCTAAAAGACTCCTAACGTCTCCTTTTCTTCATCCCTTTTTTAGGCCCTTAATTCATGACCTCATATGTATGATTTCTCTTGATATGTCTCCCTGTGATAAAAGTTGAGTATGTCAATAGATGAGATATTCTTGAAATTAAGGGAAGAAATTAATAGAAAGGTACATTTACTGACATTTTAATAAATTTCAATTTTTAAATAATGACAGTGCTAACAACAAGGCTGTATTCGGATCTCTGTTTATATTTTCTCTCTCCAAATATTTTGTCTTTTTTAAAAGACTGATACATTTAAACTGAATAGGGAAGTAGGGAGATCATCAACTCTAACTTTGTGCTTTTAATATTATTCAAGGGAATCATTTTATTTTCTCCCTCTCACTACTCATTTACTAATAATAAAAAACTTCTGTTTATTTTACTTTAATAGCTCAGGAGTTAGCATAATGTCTATATCTCTATACACATGTAAGTATAATTGTACAAAGTGACAGCATGTAATAACTTGTCGAAATTATAAAACATAGAAAAGGAAATGTATATGGAATAAGTAATTTGGCCAATTTACTAATAATTTTCTACAAAGTAAGATATTGTAGAAGTGAAGGAGTTTTATTATTATGGGAACAAGTTCCCTGTGAAAAGGGAAATTTGTTAGATGACCTGATCTCATGAAATGATTATATATCAATTGTTGAATCTTTTATAAATAAATAATTCTGAGAGGATGACATGCAAATGACCATTAAATACATGAAAAGATGTTCAACTTCCTTAGCCATTAGAGACATACAGATCAAAACATCACTAACATAACAACTAACCCCAGAGAGATGGCGGATATCAAGAACACAAACAGCAATCAGTGCTGGCCAGGCTGTGGGGAAAAAGGAACCCTCCTGCCCTGCTGGTGGGATTGTTAACTAGTGCAATCCCTATCAAGGGCAATATGCAAATTCCTCAAAAGACTGAAAATAAATATCCCCTTTAATCCAGCAGTATCTTTCTTGGAATCTTTCTGAAAGAATTAAAAGCATCATATAAAAGAGAGGTATGTATCCCAC
This sequence comes from Ctenodactylus gundi, assembly GCA_004027205.1. Lineage (NCBI taxonomy): Eukaryota > Metazoa > Chordata > Mammalia > Rodentia > Ctenodactylidae > Ctenodactylus > Ctenodactylus gundi. Next base: position 759,657 of record PVKB01000226.1, on the reverse strand, counting down.
ACTCATAGCGGTACAACTAGCCATAGCTAAAATGTGGAAGGCAGCAAAATACCTACCAGCAGATCAATGGATACATAAACTGTGGTATGTGTACATGATGAAGTGCTACTCATCTGTTAAGACAGATAGTATTGAGGCTTTTGTAGGTAAATAGATGCAACTTGAGACCATCATGCTCAGTAGAGTCAGACACAGAAGGTGAAATATCAAATGGTTTGTCTAATATGAGAAAGCCAGAGTACAGCCACGTCATAGAACTAAAGGTGGGGGATGGTGGGAGTTGGGAGAATGGGGCGGGTATGGGAGAGTCAAAAAGGGAGAGGGGAAGGGTTTGCAATGCTGACGTGATATATATTTGCACAAAATACCCAAGTTCAATGTAAACATTATGTATCACATACATACATACTAATAAAATGGGAAAAAAGAATAATATTTTAGAGGTGGAATAGGTCATTATTTAGAAACAAAGGACACAGAAGGAAGAGTTCCCACTATTTGGAAGAGGGTCCCAAATATGTTGCCCCTGAAAAACATTTTTATAATGTGAAATATTTTCTGCTTTTCAGGAACATAAACTATGCAATGTTGAGCAGTTTGAAAATACGACTTGTCAGAACAGATGGCAGATGCAGCAAGTTCAAACTCCTACTGACTTAGGTGGCTTTAACGACAAAGCCTAGGTCGTGCTCAACATAGGTGAGGAATAGGGGCCTCAATTTGGCAGATATGGGGACTATGTTTTCCCCTTATCTTGGAGTGACACGACACAGGGAAAATGCTGAACTCACCATGGCCATTCTTACCCACAGCCGTGTGCACTCCCACCTCAGGTTAACCATGTGTGGAGATAGTATAAAATGAAGTTATGCAGAATGAAGGGATACAAGTGATGTTATGATAAAACATCTCTCAAAGCTGAAACAACATGTTGTAGTCTTCCCTGCATAGACAACCTGTCAAACAGACAGTGTTTCGAGTCCATATACCCACACTCTTCCCCTGAATGGAAAATGGAGACCTCGTCTTCAGGAATTCATCTTCCTTACATGGCAGTGCACACCACGCATTGGTTTCTTATACAGCACACATATTAATTGACGTTAGAAATAATAATTGTGATCAGCCTAGCATCTTTCACTTTCTGCATCTGATTAGACTTCAGTTTGTTTTAGCTGAAAAAAAAAATCAAATTTGAGAGTCCAACACTGAGAGGTTTGAGTCTTGTGAATTTTTCTCAGCCCTTCAAATTTCAGACTCTAAAGTCATTTATGCACTTAACAATTTGGAACACACATAGTTCTCTCAGTTTAGAGTATGTCACTTTCAGATTATCAATATTCCTTTACTTTCTTACATTTTGCAAGAGAAACATTTCACTATATATTCTAATAGACTAGGGGCATAATTTGACCTTCAGTTGCATTAAAGCCTCATTTTCTATAAAACAAAGCAAAGTTAAAGAACTATACTCTTTAATTTATTTATCAGGTTGGGGAATGAATCCAGGGCCTTGTGTATCCTGTATCAGCGTTCCACAACTGAGTTATACTTGAGCCCTTGTGTATTTTAAAATGTGCTACTATGTTTAACCATGCAGTGCTTAAAGATAGGAATGTTGTTCTAAGAAATGTGCTGCTAGAAGATTGCATTATTGGGAAAACACCACAGAATATATTTGAATACACTCAAATAGTTTTGACATGGCCATGTAGAAGATTATTATTGAGACTGCTTTTGTATGTACCATCCAGTGCCATCTAGGACATTATTAGTAAGGAAGATTTATATTCAAATCTATATTGCATAATTAATAATCATTTTGTCTTAGTTACTTTTTCGTTGCTGTGACTCAATACCTGACACCCACAAATTTAGGAAAGGAAAGGTGTATTTTAGCTCACAGTCTTGAAGGTCACAGTCTATTCAGGGGTGGCCGGCAACAATCGAAGTATATGGCAGAGAGAGAGGTGGAGGCAGCTTCCCCGGACAAACAGGAAGACAGCGGAGGCTAGTTAAGACTAGTCCCTGTCCTCCAGGAAGGCAGGTGCAGCTTATGTATCCTTTCAGGTCTCCACCCAGTACCCAGTCCCTCCTGCATCCAGGTGTGGGCACTACACACCGTTAATCCTAACTGAACTATAATCCACCCCTCCAGACCAGACCCCAATCCACCAACATTGCATGGTTCTATCAAAATACATGAGACTTTTTGGGAACGCTCCAGATCCTAACCACAACACGTTTCCATGGATACTTTACTAAGAGCCTACCCAAGCATTTAATAACTGCGTATGATTTTTAATCATCTCTAACAAGAGATTCTTAGTCTAAGGTAACTATCTCACAATATGTCAGAAAGGATCAGTTAGTTTTATCTAGGACAAACAACCCACGCAATGATACACAATTAGCCAAAATTCACATGCTTGAGATGAGTGGTATTCCAGAAGACATCACTCTCAAATCTCGCCCCTTCAAACAATTTTTTTCTGTATTAATATTGCAGAACATCAGGATGCTAAAGAAAACAAGTCAATGTTTTGCCAAGATGTGACTGGATGTAACAAAAGACAGCAAGTGGACAGGATTGAAAGCATGAAATATGTTCAATCCGGTTAGAATTGATTTATCTTCAAAATAGATCAGCAGTTAAGATAGATGTACCACTTTTGTTGTATTTCTCTGACACTTAGGCAGCCTGTAGAAGACTGGGTGCCCAATTCAGCCATACAACTGGAGACAATTTGCTCCTCCATAATGAAAGGTCTGTGGTCGCAATCAGTGTATTGAACCCTCTAATAGTTATTTGCTACTGACTAAGGTTTCTGAGAGAAAGGCCTAATGTGTAAATTAGTCTCTCTCTCTCTCTCTCTCTCTCTCTCTCTCTCTCTCTCTCTCTCTCTCTCACACACACACACACACACACACACACACACACACACTCCCCATCCCCAGTGGGGTGTGGGAAGTGTTATGCCACATCTTTGAACCTAGATATGTATATGGGACTCCTGACGCTGGCACTTGTTTGGAGAGTTATTGTTACCCTTCTAGTTTAATACCCAGACCAAGATTTTCCAAACTTAAAGAGCACTATTTATGAAGAATAATATGAATAATAATGTTCAATACTCACACGTTATGTTTAATATTCAAAACTCAAATAATGTTTTGGAAAGTGTGTTAATGATGAGGCGTCTTCTTTAAGATATTCCACATGCATTAAGATGTTGCTGTACACTGTAGAGATTCACAACTGACATATTAAACACTCTTGCTTTTTAGCTGTGGGAGTCCCATTAATATCTAAATAAAATTCTGAGTGGAAAACAATGGAAATTTTGAAAGCATAAACTCTGGACTGTTAGGATCTTTTATAAAAGTCTCATTCCCTATCTTGATCCTTGAGATTGTTTCTCTTAGTGGGGAAGTAACAGAACATAAGCAATGTAGACTGCTTACCTTGACACCTTCCTGGCCGATAGTTCAGCACAGTCCTAAAAATGATACTTGAGAGCAAACCTTTCTAATGGGCCCAAGAGACCATGATCTGCAAACAAGGAAAGTAAGAAGTGAGGAGAGCATTATAGCAGTGGCAAGAGCTCCTCAGCACAGCTTTTCATGCTGAGTCTCCACCCACATGTGCTTACTGGGCCTTCTCCTTCCTGCATTTCCATTTGAGGAAAGTAGAGTCTTGCGAGACAGGAAGTTTTTATCATCCATTGCTGGTCACAAGATTGTCAATAAAAATGTACTCAGTTGTAGATTGTGGATTACAGCCATGGCGTGACATTATTCTCACCCCTGTAAAAGGCAAACATGGCAATTTATAGATACCTTCCTGTGATATTTTACTTCATTGATATTTTCTTTTATGAAAAGAACAAAAAAAAAAACCCCTTGAGATATGGAGATAAACTTTGCAAATGAATACATTCTACCGAAAATACCGAAGAATGTTCCATGAATATTAGACATCATCTGAGGCCTTACAGAAAGTGCCTGCTGGCAAGCGATATTCAAACTTCTTGCAGATTGACAGAAAAAATAATTATTATGATTCAACTGTGTACAATGTGCATGGAAACAAGGATCTGGTCACATCACACTTCGTTTTTAATAAGGATCCCTGAACAGATTAAAAGCAAATAACAAGTGAATTATAAATTTTATTTTTATTCAGCTAGGCAGGTCCCAGGGAATGCCTCTTTCTGGAATACCTTTTCTTAGAAAATAATAAGATCTATCATTTGAAACAGGCTGGTAGAATAGGAAGTGGATTCATTCTGGACTCAAAAAGGTCGGGGTGCGGACACTATCTTTACCACTTTCTAGCTACTTGTGTTGCACAAGTTCATTAACCATTCTAAGCCCAAGTTTGCTTATCTAGAATATAAAAACAATAACATCTAACTCAAAGTGTTAGTCTGGGAGTGTCATTTTGTAATATTTCTGGCTCACCAGAGGCTTTCTATAAAGGGGATCCTTTCTAGGACAGAATGAATTCAAAGCAAACAAGCAAAGGTACTAGTGAGAGCTATAAACCACGGGGTTATTGTTATGCCACAGTAAAATTTACTTGTTTGGATCATGAGTCATATCATAACAAATATCTGACAAAATGTAGCATTTATATTGTTTGAAATGAGCTATGTCCCTGGTACTGACAGCTAACATGGTCAAGAGGTGAAACTCCTCATGTCATTTGGTTGGATAGGAAGGAGCCTTATCCAAGCTGTAGAGGGTTCATGGCAGACAATGGGTTCACTATGTTGGCAGAAAAGTTTCCTTTACTTTGGTTTTTATTTTGCAGCCAGTCTTGAAAACAAAGTCCTCTACTCTTGTCCAAATAAGATAAGATACAGGTGCCCTGAAATTGCAAATTATGACTGAAATGGTAGAATCAAATATCCTAGCAGCGCGTTTAAAGGCCAGTTTCAATTCTTCTTTGACCACTTCTACTTGCAAATTTGGGGCAGAATAGGCCCCAGGCTTGTTTCAAATAGATCTGTCCTTTTCGTGCGGCCCTGAGCTCATTGTCTTGACACATTGAACATTCAATTTTTATAAAACAAAATGGTACTGACTGACACATTAAAGGTGAAATACAACCAGACTGCTGAAAAGTAGATATACATTCCTGAGAAGAGTTCAAGAATTAAAATGTCGATTGGGGTACCCACTTTCAAGTAAGCATTTGTCAGAAAACAGAAAACAGAAGGATTAATGCCAAGGTAAATATTAGTGTGCTCTAACATTGGTGTTTGTGTGAAATATATATATATATATATATATATATATATATATATATATATATATATATATATATGACCACTATATATGTCACTGAAATAAGAAAATTAAGACAACATGTGGGAAAGCTAGGGAAATAAAGGCTTGGCAGGGTGCAGCCGGGGGCCTGAGAAACAGTTCTGAATGCCTCCAGCCTGAACCTCTGGCGTGCACAGGAAGCCAGAGCTCAGGAGTCTGAGAAGCCATTTCTTCCCTCCCCACGACCCACATGAAGAAACCCACAGAAAGCCCTGTGCCTCCCTGCTCTGTATCATCTAAGAACATGGCTTCCTCTTTCAGGCTTCCTTCCAAATTTCATGATTCCCCACATTAGCAGCCTCTAATCTAGAATTCCATAGAAAATGGGGATTTAAAGAAATGTAGTCCCTCATTAGAAGGGCAGATTTACTAGGTGAGTTGGAAAAAGACCACCCAACTCACCTGGTCACATTCTGTGATGAGTGGTCCTGCCTCCTTCTGGGGGGCAGTGGGAGCATTACAGAACATTTGGGAAGAGGCTTGTGCAGTAAAATGGCTTTTAGCTTTTTTTTTGTAAGAACTCAGTTGGCAAAAATAGAAGTAGATTGACTTAGTATAATTACTAAATCAAGATAAGAGAAACAGAAATTATGGAGTACCTTTGTGTGACAGGCATTCAATGATTTATAAATATTACTTCACCTACTTTCATACTTTTTCATTTTACAAAGAAAGGCAACTTCATTTTAAAGGGGAAATAAAGGTCTTCTGAAAAATTTAACTGCTAGATTAAAGAGTAAGTGGAACGTAAGTTTGAACATGTGTACGGTACTTCTTCTGTCATGATATCACGTCATATGTAGTGGAAAGAAATTTTAACATTGCTTATAATAAAACACACATTTTTTAAAAAATTCAAGACTACACTGACATTTAACCTTCTTCACATATCTTGTGGTCTACTAGCATCATAACAGCTGGGAGAAACCAACATTTTAATTTAAACTCTCTGGGTGACTTGTACTTACTCTATTGTTTGTAAGTTGCTAACATACATATTTTCTCAATTATTAGGGTAATTGTAGAATTACCTCAGGGAAAGAACTTATTGCAACTAATATGGGAGGACATATTAAAAACATAAAAATTGTAAATGTTCTGTAATAGAAGAGAATTAGGGGTGGATTTGATTCCTGTCTTCTTTGCCAGTGTTGTTGTTTTGTCTTCTAGGAATTAAATAGTGTGTTACAATTATTTGCAAAAAAAAAAAAAAAAACCCCTCAAACATTACAAAACTATTTCTTTCTAGGAAAGATTCATATGGTGATCAAAAGCCCTAATATATTTAAATACATGTTCTTTTCATCCTTATCTAATTGTCCTATATTTTGAGCACAGCTAAATTACTAAAATTGGTTCCAAAGCACACTCGAGTTCATTTTGGTTTCCTACGTAATGACCCAGTACACTCGGTGCTGCTGTGACCTTGGCAAGCACATCAGGAGTTCGGAAGTACTTACAGTCATCGGTTAGGAACTCTTAGTACATCCTGTACTGCCAGTCCTGATTTCCAAGTAAAACCCGATGAAGTTAATTGGACATATACCTCTTCTTTTATGGAAAACTCTTCACAGACTGAGCTTGTGTTCCAAATGCATTCATTAATATGAGGAAAATTATATTAAGAAAATAGCTGTAAACTTTAGGTTTCTCACCTAGAGGTTTTAAGGAAGAAGCAAATGCCTAAAGATGCCATTGTCCAAGTAGCTGAACAGCTATGTTTCTGACTGTAATGTCTGGTAATCAAAACATTTTTGAAAAAATTGTTATTAGACCCAAGATGTCAACCCAAAATAAAAGTACAAAATATTTGTATTTTATAAGGAGACTGTTAGTTAATTATGGCTAACTAAAATTCTTACAATTGAGAAATGTAGCAGAAATGATTCACTTCAGGTCTTTATGAAGAAGGTATAAATTCAAAGACATTCTTATAAACATTTCAAATAGGAAGAAAAACAACAACAACAAAACCTGGTCTCTCTGAAGCTGTCACTATTACCCTTACTTTTCCACTCCCAGATCCCTCATGGGTTTCTACCACCCAGCCATGAGCACCAGCACCTTCCTCCAGAACTACCTTCCTGGTCAAGTCTCTGGTGTTGATTTGCATTATGCACATCTATGACATGTTCCCTAAGTTCCTACAATTTTTATTTTTCTTATCATTTAATCTCCACGTCCTATATGTGACTTGTTCACCTTTTGGCTTTTTAATAACCACTTCAGTCTTCTCAATATTCTTATCTTTTTGCCATATCTTCACAGTGTCTTCTATCTGTGGATATCCTTGTAATTTCTCCAATTGCACCCAACCACCTCATCTGTTATAGTCACACAAGAGTTTATCCTTGATTTTTGACAGATACTGGGCCCACAACAGCTGAAAGAATCAACTATTAAAGTTTGACATGGTATCATGTGCCTGTAACAACAGCATTCTGAGAGGCTTAGGCAAAAGAACCCCAAGTTCTACCCCAGCTTGCCAGCTTGGCTAAAGCAATTTAGCAATTTAGTAATCTGAGAGACAGAGACAGAAAGAGAGAGAGAAAGAGAGAGAGAGAGAGAGAGAGAGAGAGAGAGAGAGAGAGAGAGAGAGAGAGACTCAATGCAAAGGGTATGGTTCAATCCTATGTACTAGGGAAAAAAAGCAACAATTGAAACAGTGAGTGTTTTTTTAGACCTTTATTTTCCTTGAGTTTCATGTAGGAGATTTTTTTTTAACCTTTTTCCTAAAATTGCCTTAAGAATTAAATGAAAAGCCACACGAAGACATCCAGTGTCTACACATATATAGCACCTGCCAGTTGGCGAGTACTCAGAACTAAAGCCAATTTTCCCCCATTTTGTAATGCTTATTGTATTTTCACAAATACAAGTGTTTAATTTTTCTATTGTTTATGATAGTTCATCAACATTTTCTAAATAAAGGCGGCAGTAGGTACACTTTTATAGTCTCTAGAGTGAGAATTTATATTCTATTTGGAGCCCTATGGCCTAGCATCAGGCTGGGCATGGTAGCGCGTGTATGATAAATAATCACTGGAATGAGTTAACCTGATTGGGGAACTGGACCAGTCTCTGTGGCAATTGCCAGGCTGCCTGTTACATGTTATTCCTGACAGAATGTCTTCTGCGAATTAATGGTTCAGAACACCAGGTAATCAGCCAAAACTTCCTAAAAAGGGGAAAACAGACAGGAGGAAAGGAGAATTTTAGTAGGAAAGCTTGTTTCATCACAGCGCATTCGTAATCTCCCTTTTGCTTCCAAAAGCGGCAGCTGGTCTCACAGCTTCCTTCCAAATGTCTGTGACAAGGCAGAGCTGCTCTGAGGCTCAAGGCACCACGCCGCTGGCTCCTTCTCAAGCCCCTCCTGCCCACCCTGCACCCAATCTTTAACCATGCCAATGATTCATTTGCATTTAGACTAATCTTAGCAGACACAATATTTGTTTTAAAAAAAACACCTTCAGCTTCTTTTTTTTTAAAGTGGAAATTAATGGAAAACTATGAATGAGTTTAAAATTCCCAATAATTCAAATTTGGCAAAAATGCAACAACTTGAAAGAAAAATTTTACTGGTTCCAGAAATTTCCTCTGCTTTATAGCCATGAACCTTTGATGTCCTGGGGGTCGTAAAAGAGTGGAAAGATCAGCTAAAAACTCTGGAAATTTGTGTTGAACTCATGTTCCCTCAGATAGTGAGATCAAAACTGTGGATTTCTTGAATAAACATTAAAAAATTAATACTTATTTAAGTATGTACATGTAAATACACGTATGCTTTTTGTATTGAAGTGCTATATACTATGCATAAGCATCTCAGTTTCTCCTCTCATCACCATAGCAACCAATGTCCCAAGAACCTAAGAGGCCTATCAATGCAATCTTCATCTACGATTTGAAGGTCTTACGTTAGCTTTTGGAGTGCCCTTGCATCTTATTATGTATAATATCTGTTCATGAGCATGAATATTTTCAGATATTGCACATTTTTTAAAATTTCAGCTTCTATCTTTTGTATCTTGCAAAAGTAGGCTAGACATAACAAGGTCACACAAATTGTACATACTGACCTAATAGGGGGAAAAGTCAATAATACTATTAGTTATCAGATGAGAATATATGGATTATCACTAACTAGTCCTATGTGCTAGTTAAGAAATTACAGTACTGTGGGGAAAAATTCGCTGATATATATTTGAACAAAGACATATAACACTTAAGTGAAGGTTCAAAAACTTCCCTAATTCTATTTGAATCACCTTAGTCAGTAGGAATTTCTTCTGCAGATATATTAGTTTTTGCATGTTTTTGTATACTCCATTTAATGATGCTATACTGGTAGGTCTTAAGGAGTATTCTGAATAGAATGCAAAGAGTGAGCTATCTCTAGAGTTAATATCTTAGCATTTATATTTTCTAAGTAATGCTGTTACTCAAGTCTGTTTGAGGTATTGATACTGAATTTTAATTCTTAAGTGAGGGCAACAAAGAGTAGTAAGTTGGACAAATACCAACTGTTGTGAGGGCATACAGCAGTTGAGACCTTCAAACATTGATAACAGAAATACCAAATGGTATAGCCACTTAGGAAACAGCCTTATAACTTTTATACCTTTAAATATGAATTTATTATACCATGAGAAATTATAATTCTATGCATTTATTCAGAAGAAATAAAAACATACTTTGTACTGTTATGAAGAATCGTAGTTCAAGGGCCAAAACTTCATTACTTCTAATAGCAAAAAAAAAAATGGAAGCAGCCAATTTTCTATTAACTACTGAATTAATAAATATATTTTGGTATATTCATAAACAGGATATTACCTACTTAGACAAACTGCTAATGCATGGTACATGCTACATGAATCTTAAAAGTGTTAAGCAAAAGAATGAAGTTATATACAAACGATTATATATATGTATATAGCAATAGTTTATGTCTTTTCTAGAATTTTATATATATGAAATTTATACATGTACTTATAACATCATTTTATGTAATTATTTTAATGTAAATATATATTTATATGTATGTATATATGATTTCATTTGTATAAAATTCTAGACAAGTCATAAACTATTGTGACAGAAAGTAAACTGATGATTTCTATCAGGCAGGATAGAAGAAAATATATTAATATTAAAGAAGCACAGGAGAAATTTTGGGATGATGGAAGTGCTTCACAATCATGATTGTAAATTGTGCCTCTATGACAATACAGATCTGTGAAAAGTCATCAAGTCAGACATTTGAAAGCAAAAAATGTTGCTGTTTGTAAATTATATCTCAGTAAAACTGGCTACAGAATACAGAGCAATAATTTGCAGAAAAATAGGCATGAATTTCAAAAGTTCATCTTCAAGTGTCTCTAACTTGTGTGGCTTAGGGTCCCTCAAGCAATGCTTCTCCAGGTCTACATATCCAGTTATCCAGTCGGTTCTTCCCAAATTCTATGTAGCTACTACTAATAGGCATGTTTGGGGTGTGAAGGATCTACATAATCTTTTGGAGATGTAGAAATAAAGATAAAGACAAAGAGAAAGCATACAAAAATCGAGTTGTTGATAACTTTCCCTTAGATTTCTAACTCATCTTTTTGAAATCATTATTGTAATTTTCTTATGTTCTCTTTTAGGTGGGGCATTTGAAATATTTGAGGATATGTCATTATGATGAACTAAAAATATGTAAGAGAACTGATTGTTATTGGGCTGGTGACTTATTTTAAAATAAGTATAAAGAATAAATGATACTAGATTTTTATTTTAATTTTAAATATATGTAGCATACAAACTCTAAATTGCTTGATCAAAGATGATCTCACAATTTGGCAATATGTAGAAAGAAGAGTACCAGTATCAGTCTGTAAGTTTAGATTTTCACAGGTAAATTTTTATTATTAACTTTATTTCTAAATGAAGTCCTAATTTTGAAGTTATAGAGTTCTTCTTCCTTTCCTCTATCTCTGATCTCTTCTCTTTTCTTTGTAAGAGTCATTTCAGTCTCCTGAGGCTTCTGGAGTATTTTGGTGTTGTTGTTCTTTGTTTGTTTTTACTGTGGTATTGATAACTGAACTCTAGGCCTCCCACTGGGATGTATCTCCAGCCCCTTTTTATTTTTTGAGACAAATTCTTTCTGAGACAGATCTTTTTTATTTTTGAGACAAGTTCTTTCTACCTTGGGCTCAAACTTACGATGATTCTTCCTCATATTCCAAGAAGCTTCTGGCTTTTTTTTTAAGTAAAGGAAGCAATCTATTTTTTCCTTCGCTCACCAGCTAAATATCCAACAAAAGTTAATTAACTATGGTAGACTTACTCAATGGAACAATAGTTATTCATCAAAATAATATAAATATAGGACACAGGAGGATTTGGAAAATACTGTTACTTTTAAAAATCAAGTTATATTTGATTTTATATTGAAAAAAATAATACATGCATATTGAGCAAAATATACATTGAGTATATGCACATTTCTGATGATGTAGCTCTCAAATTTAGATCACTTATCTAAACTCCAGGTCTATGTATCAAGTTGCCTACTGGGTATTTCTTCTATGAAATCTCACAACACCTCCAAATCTACCTGCCTGTCCAAACACCATCTCTTGTTTTTTCCCCCTCAATCCTGTTCTACCTTCTGCCTTCCCTTTCTCTGCTAATGACTCGCCTACTGCTCACAGGTATTGTTGTGACCCCGAGTCTTCCATCTACCTCCCCTGTCCATGTGCAAGAAACATCAAATCAGCACCTACAGTTTAGTTAGAATGGCCAAACCTTGTGAGCTTGCATGAAAAAAAAATCATATTATCCATATTCATGAAGCATATTGTCTAGTGGAAAGCAGACATTAATTATAGATAAATAAAATTATTACATATGTTGATCCATCTATGAAGGGATAGAATAGGTGCTCTGTCAAATCATTATTAGCACTAATTTTAAATAGGGTGGTCAGGAAAGTCCTCTGTGAGAAGACAATATTAAGCTGAGACTTGGAATTTTAGTTATGAGAAGGTTGATATGGCCTAGAAGAGACAATTATTGGTTAAGAAAAAAGGAAAAAAAAACCCAGAAAGCAATGCAGAATCAACCTGTTTACTTTTGACACATTTATTCAATTTAATTCTTTTGTTTCTTCTTCCAGCTTCAACTCTTTTCTAGATTGGTGTTTACCTCTTGCCTAAATTATTCAAACATCTCTGCAATGGCATCCCCTCTTCCGGATCTGTCCATCCATCTTTCACTTCAAAGCCAAATTGATTCTTATGAAATGAATTGTTTTAGTCTCCCCCTGCTTACTGCCCTGAGGATGTACCAGCACGCTTGGCACTAGCACAGACTGTAATCTGTGGTTTGCAAGACTGTGCCAAGACCTCACTTTTGGGGGGGGGGGGGGTAAAACAACTGTTTCCATCAACCACTTTCCATCCAATACTTCTTCCATACCAAACGTCTTTTACATACTTCTTCACATAACCGTTTTACTTCACTGTAAAGTTTTTGCCAAAGCTGCTGTCTCTTCTGGAAGCATTTCTCCTCACTCATCTTACTCATTTTTGTCCCTGTGCGCCTTTGTGTCTCATGTGAGGCATCATTCACTGGTGTGTTTTCCTTAAAGTTTGAATAGGTCCCCTTCTTAAGTGGTCTAACAATACATTTCCCTTCCTTTTACCCATACTTCATATTGTAACTACCTGTTGCTTCTTGGGTCCCTAGACTACAAATTTTACAAGATAAAGACTTGTATTTACTTTCTATATCTTGAAAATGTAGAATAGATCCTAACATATAGGAAGTGCTAAAGATAGACATATAGACTCTTAAACATAATGAATGAAAAATATTTATTATTGAGTGATAACAAATACAGATGGCTTTTGCTTGTTCTGAGATTCATCATATTTCAAAGTTGATACAGAGAAATTATTGTTCTATGAAGAAAAGAAGGCTTGCTTGAGATAATCCACCACATCCTAGCATAGAGATGGCTCAGTCTTCCTTAGGCTAAGCTGAGCCTAGGAACAGACATAAAATTCAAGGTCCTGGAAGTGAGTCAGATCTGAGGCAAGGGTGCCAATCCTCCTACATCTGTGCAGAGTGAATGAGCTTGAGAAAGGAGGGTCCAAGGGAGAGGAAGCTTCTAGGGAGATACCTAATGCAAATTCAGAGAGCTTGACCATCTGATTCTTGCTCTCACCGGGATTAGGCAAATAGACTGCACCCAACTGTCACCCGACTCTCACCCAACTGTTAAGAATGTTTTGACCTGGGAATCCATAGAAGGGAACATGATACGGAGTGTAAAGCAAACTGGAAAACACTTCTGGAGCAAAGGTCACATCAGTTCTCTAATTCATAATCCTCAAAAACAGTGGAGAGGAAATGTTTAATGTTACTGACAGCAGGAAGGTCATGATATGGTCCAAAGACCACTAGGGTAGTGGTCATGAGCCAGTACTTAGGCTACATGATATACCTCTAGAGAGAAGTATGTATCTTCTGGGTCTTGTTTTTTTCTTTTGTAATATCAGTGGGCTAGGCCAGGTGATATCTCAAGGTTTTTTGGGTTTTTTTCCTGCCTTTAGAACATTGTGTTTTCTCTCGTTCTGGGCAGAATGCCCAAGGTGCTCAACAATATAAATTTATTTTGGAGCAGTATAGAAGGGAATTGACTCACCTTTACTTATTTCTGAAGCACAGGGTGAATTTTCTTTCAGATAACACCTTGACACATTCTTGGTAGTTTCAGAGTAAACTTGCTTCATATGTGATGAAATATACTAAATCTAAATTGATTCCAGTTTAATCTAAGAACCATAGCAATCTGACACATTCTTACCCTTAGAAAATATTAGAAGGATTTCATTTATGGGTAGTGCTTAGTGATAGAAATCTTTATTTTATGATTTATTTCTATCAATGGGAAAAACACTTTCAGTTATTTTGCATCAGTGCTATGAAGAGAGTCAAAATAATTATAATAATACTGAAATTTTTTCTAAAGAATTAGAAAAAATCACATCTAAGAGAATGTTCTGGGCATATTCTACATTGGCTCTTTTTCTCCCACAGCCAATGTTTCTCAGACACAATTCCATTCTGAGGTACCCACTCTCTGTCTTGAAAGGAGACAGAGGAGAGAGGCTACATCCATGTTAAGGCTCTCATGCTGCAAGCTTTCTGATCCTGGTTATGTGGAGACACCAGCTCCAACATCTGGAGTTTTTAAATCCCCTCTCACTTTGCTTTGCAATAGTCAAAATTCCCTCACTGGAGTGTCCCTCACTGATATCCCTGACCTGAATATGCTGTCCTGTCTGGGGTTGTTAGGATTCTCAGCTTCTCCAGGAGAAATGATATACAGATTGTTCTCTGCAATGATGAACCCTGGTAGGAATTCTTTCCGTAGTATGACATGGACTTTAATGTTACATTGCACCTAGGACATACAAAATCAAACTCTGCAGTACACATTGCGAGTGCTGGAGCAGTAGCTGAGCACTGCCTGCCAGAACAACTGCTATGCCTCTTCCTTATGTTTATATTAACTTAAACAAGAGAAGATGGTGTGAGTGTTTCAGGTCATTACCACTTAACAGGCATCTCAGAGGCGACTGACCTGTCTTTAAGTTGAAATTAATAGAGTTATTTTCAGATCATGTATCAAAACTTGATGAAATCTGAGTAGCAAGAAAGATAGCTATCAACAATAGGTAGCAATCACAGTGAGCCAGAAGAGAATTTGGGCATCTTACTTCAAAACGGAGTGAATGATATAAATAAGCAGAAGTTGGAGCTTTATTGTCCTTATGACTGATGAGCTTGCAAATGAAGAGAAAGTACAGGCAATACACAAGACAACAGAAGCCACTGACGATCCCGGTATGTTCACCCATTTCATACAGGATTCATCCATCCTCCTCTGGGAATTTGACAATCTTGCATGCTGACTCTGCTTTGATACACTTAGAGATAAGATCTGTAAGATCTGCTGTACTATATCTGTTTTGTAAAGAGGTTTCTCTGAGGATAAGCACTTATGAAATTCTGCTCATGTGTTTTAGAGCACAATTTACTCTATATGATATTATAGGAAATTGATACAGTCTCATTAAGATTTAAACTATAGCAAAAAATAAAAATCTACAGTTTGCTCTTTACCACTGAAGTATGGAAGTGTTTTAACAAGAGCTATATTCGAGGTTTCCTAAATCAATGCTGCAAAAATGAATTGCCAGCTCCAAAACATTGAGCCTGGCCTCACTCTGTGAAACTATTCACTTCCATAGTAAATTTATCACATGGATTGAGGCAGACATTGGAGAAATAATGACAGAAGACTTAAAAGCCTTTAAAACATGACCTTTAAAGCATTTTGCCTACATCCTAGCTAAAGTAACTATTGATACATCCAATTGTATCACTTTTCTGCTGCTTAAAACATTTAAGGCCTTCCTGTGTTTCAAGGATGAAAAATAAAACTGCAAACAGGAAATAAAGTCCCACCCGATCCCACCCCAGAATAATGCCGGTCCACTCCTCCCTTTGATTATGACAACCAGACACATTGCTCTCTTTTTTTTGGTTTTTCCCTTCTTTGTCCCAGCTAGTTGACAGTTATTCTCAGAATTTTATTTGAATATGACTTTTAAAAGGAATCCTCTCTGGTGCTTTGGAATGCGCTGACTCTCTTAAGACGGAAGTCTTTAACTCCCTGGCTATGGGCCAGTACCAGTCCATGAGCGGTTAGGTACCGGGCCATATAGCAATAGGTGAATGGGAGTCTTTGTGTGAGGCTTTGTCTGAATTTGCAGCCACTCTTATTGCTCCCATTAGTACCTGAACGCTACCTCCTGTGTGATCAGAAGCACCATTAGATTCTCACAGGAGCGTGAGCCCTCTGTGAATTGTGCATAACAGAGAACTACTGATAATCTGCCCACTTCTTGTGAGAACCTAAGGCCTAATGGTCTGAAATGGAGCTAATACCATCACCACCACCCAACTCACATCCATGGAGACATTGTCTTCCACAAAACAGGTCCCTGGTGAGACAAAGATTGGGCCCTACTATCCCAAGATACATTCTCATAACTGTCTTCATTCCTTCCAAGGTTATAGGACTAGACAAATGTATGACCATACGGTATCTATAAAGTCCTTCTGAAGGTAAAAACTCCTTTCTATTTCACCGAGCACTGTAGTCCCAACACCCAATATAATTCTTCTTGTCAGTGGTTACTTAGTTGTTATTTTAAATGGCTAAAAATAAAGTAATACTTTTTTAAAATGCTAGTATATTCATTTTTTTCCTCTTACATGCACAAAAAATACCTATTACCAATAATCCTAAAAATTGCTTGTTAAGACTCGGCAGACCTGATATATCATTCCTACCAGCCTTTAAACCCTGCAAAATTTGCAAATTGCAGTACGTGTAGTTAATCATTGCTTGTCATCTTAAAAGCAGTGAAGGTCAACACCAGACATTTTGCTTAGGAAAATACTTCCCAAAGACAGTCGCTGATGCCTTCTTGTTTTATGAATGTATTTTTTGGTGTCTGATTCTCATTTTGCCAAAAAATTAGGCAATTAAAATTAGTTATACACGCATACATAAAAGTGAATGTGAATTAAAAAAATACTGTTGGGCTTATGGTCCCAGCTAAGCAGGAAGCTGCCATCTGGAGAAACTATTTTCACGTGGCAGTGACTGGAGCGGCCTCCTAGCACTAAGCGTGACATGCCTCCTTCACTTCATTTCTAATTAAATGCCATTTGCTTTGAAGAAATTTCTAACTAAAAATATAATTCGACTGATATAACCCCTGCAAAATATAGTTTACCAGATGGAAAATAAGTGGAAGGTAGTTTTATATAATATCACCATCTCCACACAGTGTGACCAGCCAACATGTGATTAATTGGTATCCGTTATTTTAAGTGCCTATTTGTCCTGGGTATGTACTCCTATCAAAATTGTAACTTGAAATTCTTAGCTCATCGCTTGCAAAAGAAAACAGCTAGCAAGTTTTAGTTTTCTACTGAACAAATATAAGTCATATCCTCTCCTGAGACTGCACCCATGTAAAGGAAAACCATTGTCTTTGTTTCTTCTGTGAGCATCGATGAAGAAAAATGGATGACTGGGATTGCATTTGCCGATTCAGCATGGTAAGCTTGAGATTGGGTCAAATGTGTCCCTAGTAGCAATTTGAAGGGGCATATAAACGTATACGTATATTTACTTATATGTGTATATGTGTATTACTGTACCTATCATGTGTTCATGTGTGTACACTTGGTACATATGTGTGTGTGTATATATAGTGTGCATATATATGACCTTCAACTCAAAGTATTTTTCTAACATAACATCTTTGTTTACACCAGTTACGCTATTAGTTCAGCTTCTGCTTCAAAGACTTGAAATAAATATGGAACACACGTCGTAGATACTGTTCTCTATTGTGTAACAGAGGTACGGAATTTGCAGCTGATGTGGTAACTCCACAGTCCCCAGGGCCTCACAGCACCTCATAGTGCAGCTCTGGAGATTTTGACAGTATGCAATAATAGAACAGTGTCAAGTATTTTGTGCTAACAACCAAAAAATTGACCAATACAGTAGCCCAAGCTCACCACACCCTTGGAGCATGTTTCCATTGTCAGCTGTCCTTGTTGGCCTAGATTTCTTCTTGATCTCCATGTTAGAAGTAGGAGATGGGAGAACAGTGAGAGCTTCCTTAGAGTTTTACCTAAAGACATTCTCTTAAGCCTCGTGTAAATAAGAATTCTGAGAAATGTAGTTTATGGCAAGGAGTTTTACCCAGGATTCTGTAAGAAGAGACATAAATTGGAGCAGGCACTTAGCCATCTCTGCCCATTGTGCCTGCATTTCTTCTTCAGAACCAGACAGGTTTTTGTGTTTGAGTCCAGCTAAGCAATCTGTTAAACCAATCTGACTTCAATCTTGAGCATAAGAAGACAGATTTCACAGAAGTACTGGTTCAGGCCCATTAATCCTTTTTTTCTGAACCATAGCACTATTTTCTATGCTCATTAATTGAGGTGTCTGTGTCTAAGAACATTCTTTGTTAACTGAACTGTGTTTAGAATGTACTAGAAAAGCTCAAAAATTCAATCTCATGAAAAACTCTTAAAATTTTCTGTTCATACGCTAAATTTCTTTTAATGATAAAATCTTTTTTAGTTCTTTTTTCCCACAATTTAGTAAAAGGATAGAACACTAGCTCAGTAGCAGAAAATCAATGTCAGTTAAATTATTTATTAATAATGTTTAACATAGATGTGAAGATACTGAGCTCATGTATGCATGTGCATCTGAGGAAATTGTCAATGCCAGAAGCCTAGCAGGAATGTACATGCTGTTTCTCCCATGCTCCAAAAAATAGCACAAAACGTATAAAAATATTAATGATTTGATGTTGAGAACTTGAGAATTTGAAAAAGGGGGGTCTTTCTACATCTTTATTTTCAAATATTCCTTCCTTTCGTATCTAAGTCTGTAAATAAAGGCAGTATTGCCTATGATGATAAGGTAATTCATTTAGATGACCAGGATATAAAATGTTATGAAATACAGACTATAAGATAAAAATAAATATCTTTGAAGACCATGTCTCAGGATAGAAACTGAAAGATGACTGAGATCAGCTCTCTCTCTCACATGTGGCTCATATTTTTTTCTTGAGAAATACATGCTTTTCTTTTGCTCCAGACAAATCTAGGAATTCTGTGTAGACTCAGAGCAGTCAGTTCTTTTATGACCTGTCAAAGTAACAGGCAGCCTTTTTCATGAGACTTTCTAGGTCTGACTCAGGACTGAGGACACAGGACAGAGGGAACAAGTTCTAGTCATTGTTTTCTCTTGTAGAAATAATTCATGTTGTGTGTGTAAGTTTTAAAGTATTTTAAAAAGTAATCTTTTTTCACATGAAAAATAAGTTTTCCAGGTACTGTCTTCTAACTAGGCCTCTCTTTTCCCAGAGATTATAATACTACCTTTCAATGCAGGTTTCCAAAGATATGTGAATATTTTAAAATTTCTATTCTAATCTGGGGACCAATATGCTTGTTTCTGTTTCAGAATTTCACTCACTTGATCGCTATAGCTATGTATCAGCTCAATACCTAGAAATGGATAGTTCCCCATTGTAACTTTTTCCTAAAAGAAGTTCTTAATTTTTCTTAGACTTTTATGATAAAAATTTAGTCAACATCTCATAACCATAATCAATTATTTGAGGAGACTCCCTTACCTCTAACTCCCATATTCTAGAAAATAAGGAAGAAAGAAGTCTCCACAACCAAACTTCTGGATCCAACCTCTATTTTTTTCTTAAAGTTATAGTCTTCTCCCCGCCCCCCTCAATAAACTCTGGCATGGGAGATATGGAGCAATAATTTTCCCCCTCGTCTCTAATAGACTAGTGTTAAGAACTGTGCATATACAGACGACTTGTGACTTAAGTCTAAATAAAAATAAAGGTCAGATAAAGTCATGTGTTCAGTTTTACATTCCTTTTGGTATCACAAATGAATTATTACAGGGATATACAATGTTCTGTGTCTTGCTACATCATAGGAGTTCAACAAGCTTCATCTTCACAGATAAAAAAAGAACATTGTAACACAGTAAGTGTCCAACGAGGTTCCTGATTTATTTTTTAAAGATTTGCCACTCTATCTCTTGCTTTTCTCATTTAAAATTATGGTCAACAAATACTAAATATTAGACACACATAATTGCACAATGTCCATTTCTAGTAACCCTGCAGTGAACAACAGTCTCTGAATAGGGTTTTAATTACCTTATTCTTGTAGAAGCATAATCAAATTATCACATTCCCCCAGATGTAGCTAGTTGCCACTTTTTTCACCACCATCATTTTTTTCCAAACCCACCTTTATTTGCACTTCTTAATATCATTAATTACTTTTCACTTTCAACTCTTACTTGGTGCATTAGCTCACCGTGGCTCCTTCTTTTCTTCTTTTATTAGAACTTGCTCATGTATTTCCTTCATTGCACCATATATTTTTCAATTCTTTTTCTACAACAAATTGAGTTCATAGAGTCCTTCCTCAGGAGCAAGCAGACTAAACATTCTTTATATCTCAGATTCTAGCCCACCTCAAAGAACGTGGAAATCCAGAATCTTTTCAGATTTTCACAAATCACTTCCATTAAGGATTTTTAAAAAAAATCACCTACAATATTTTAAAGTATTATTTAAATATTTTGATTTGGAGCTTCCAGACCACTTCATTTTCAAAGCACAACATTTAAAACTCAATTCATCATTTTTTAACCATACTTCTTTCTCCTACCAGATATTTTGCTTGAACTATAATATTTAGCCATGATTGTTTTAGTCAGTCCTGAATCATTGTTTGCATTTCCCCCTTATATTCTGTCATTTATCAGTAACTGTTGATTGTGGTTTTGTCTAGTCGTTCTTATCTCTTTCTCCCCCCAAAAAAAATTCATAGTAAAATCGAAGGTATGAATGTTTTCATTCTTGGCCCAGAAACTAGAGCATAGTGACTCATGGGCACTTAGCAAATGTTCATTAGTAAGTGACCGTATTTATATTTGAGAAGGACATTGGGTGACCATCTTATTTTTGAAGAAATGGGAAGATGTGAGGATATTGTACACGAAGAGATTCATGCTCCACTGGCTTCAATTATTTCAACAGTCACAGACTAGAGAAACAAATGTGAGTCACTGAGAATGTGCTCACTATGGCTAATCTTAGAACAGAGTATGAAAGTTTGCTGAAGAATGAAAATGCTATCAAGCTAAGCAATTGTATTAGGGTTTCAGGCTTTGTGTATTTACCCATCTCACCTATGGAGCCTCCCTCTTCTTCCCATGTGAGCTAAGCCACACCTGCTCCTGTCATATCTCTCTTCAGTTATCACTGTATCCTGGGATATAGCTCAAAGTTGAAGACTTTTCCAGAGTTTTCTCCACTTACATTTGCCATTTTCTTGTAAGAGAAAAGCTAATCAGATTCATTTACTTACCCATTCTGTAAATTTTTAATGAGCACTTAGTGTTGCCAGGATTTTTATGCACTGAAGGTAAAGACTACCTCTGACAATGACACAGCTGGCTACCCTGCTAACTCTTCCCTGTGGTCCCTTCAATATGTCAGATTCTTAGACAGGTTCATAGTTCAGAGCATGATTGGAAGACAAACTGTCTAGGTAGCTCTCTGGGTAGTTGCAGCTCTCTCGGTAAGTGAAATAGTGCAATTACTTCAACTTTCTGTGCTTGGAGAGTATGACGTATATCTATAAAAACTACTCTAGACAGTGTAGTCATAGGCATTGTAATAGGAAAAGACTACTATAAACTCTTAAAACAACCCCAGTATATATTAAACATTTACAAACGTAGGCTACAAGAACAGGCCCTAGTATTGTGGATATTTCAGGTCATGATATCCAAAGACCATGGCAGAAAGAAGAAAGTGATGCTGAGATGTGCTGTGCCAGGTGCAACCTCTCTTTCTGGGTTTTCAGTTAGGCCAATTGATATTGATTCTTTGATTGATTGGCTGATGGTTTTGGGATAGTGAGTTTTAGTAATTAAATTATACAGAAATTAAGCACAACTGACCTTTGAAATTAGACAGAACCAGATTAAGGTCTTTGTTTGCCACTCTATGCTGCCGTATGATCTTGTAAAATACAGAACTAATGATTCTACTAAGAACTCTTTCCTTTAGCCAGTGTTCACGGAGCACTTATTCAAAGACATGGCCAAGTAAGTATGGCTTAGGCATCAGTGGTATCTCCAGTTAGGTGAGCTGAGTAGGGGAAAACATGCAATCTAGTAAGCATGAGATAGTTTTAGCCACTTTCAAGGGTGATCATGAGGACCGCAGGTTCTGCAGGACTGGAAGTCACTACTGTGGAAGAAGTTGTTAGTCCAAGCTGGAAAACAGGTGCATTTTATACAGAAACAAAACAATGACAACTGAATGACTATGAGGAATGGGAAAAAAGTGAAAAGAAGGTAGATTCTGGGCTGAAACACAAGTCGTAGCAGGGAAGATGGAGACAGACAAGCACAGTAGTGAGCTTCTTGAGACCCAGAGTCACAATCCAAGGCTGCCACTCCTTTCATTTTGGCCAAGACTACTGAGCAAATGATTTTCCTTATCAATTCGTGTTGGCACATTAAATTCCTCCTAAATATTTTCAAGATTTCCCTTTTCCCATAAATACTCAAGACAACGTTTTTTTTTTTTTGATGATGATGATGATTTTTTTTTTTTTTTTTGCCTTTTCAGATATGGTTAGTTGTGGGGGATTCGGGTTGGGTTGAAGCCTATCCAGCACAAGTCCAGGACACATGGGTAGAAGCAGGCTTCACCGCATAGCTGGCTTCCCAGGCAGGCCTCACACCCCCATGCCCAGTGACAAACTGCTGATTGGTGGCCCCATCCTCCTTCCTCCATTCCCTCCTTCCTCCTGGGCGACCCCACTAGTTAAGGCCTTACTAACTGGCTCAAGGTAATTTCAAAAACCATGTCGGGAATTCTAAAAAGTGCACAACTGAGTTTTGTATATGTCTCTAGACTCCTATGAAAATCTAATGGATTTATAGAAAGGTCATTTTTTTAAAGATATAAAAAATCGGTGTAGAAACATTTGTGACTTTGTCTTCTGTGTGGTAGATCAGAACCTAACGTAAACTATTAAAAAAATGGTTAATTTGTAATTAACAAAAACTATAACCAAAAGAATTTCTTCTGGTAATAGATGCCAGATATGTTTCTGTTGTTTTGATGTTGAATTCATGAAAGAACTCTTATGTTGATTCTGAGACCTTGTATTTGTGCATGGCTTTTCAACTTTTAAATTCCCCTGATCCATCAGATATCAGTTTGATCACTGCACTTGAAGAATGTGACAAAATGTAGACCAGTGTATTTCTAGCTTTTAAAAAATGTTAGTGGCCTACGTGATTGCTTGCATTTTTTCCTGTGTATTTGTGAAGACAGGTAGATTGAGAGAGAGATTTTTTTTTGAGACAGAGTCTCTCTCTGTAGTCCAGGCTAGTCCTGGACTCACTATGTAGCCTAGCAATGCCCAGGGCCTTGGGCTTGCTAGATAAGCACTTTTGTGGGACCCTGACTCGGCCAGGAATAATGGAAGGTAGAAGGCGGCTCAAACTCAATAATCTCATCTTGAGACAAGCAGGAGTGGAATCACTGGCTCTTATCCCAGGCCCAGGATGGCCCGCTCAAGTTTCCCTCTACTCAAGCTCCTAATTTCCCCTGCTCCAAGAGCCTAACCAGAAACCACGTGACCATGTTTTGAAAGACCTGCCATGCAAACTAGGCGACTTTCAGACCCCAAAATTTCTCCAATCAGTGAATGACGCTTGTCCTATTACAGCTCACCCTCCTCCCTTCAACTGTTTATAATCCTGCCCCCCGGCGGACAATAAAGGGGATGTTAACACGGACTCAATCTCCAGGATGTGATTCCGTGACGGGACATCATACTCAGAGCCGCTGGAAACCCCGCTTCCTAAGACTTTGCTAATTTCTGATTGTTGGTGGCCGCTGGTGGCCAAGGATCTCAGAGACCCCGACACACTTTAATCATTGAGCTATTCCTCCAACCCTCTCTGACCTCTCATGTCCTGGAGAACATGTACTCCTGGCTGAGTGCATTTTTGTCATCTGTGTCACCTGACAGCTCTCTCCCTCAAGCTCCAGCCCACACCTCTAACTGCCTTAGTTTCCTGAAACTCTTCTTATTCAAAACCTAAATGCACCAAACCCTATACACTCCCTCATTAGATTAATGTTCTACTATTTAGGTAGCTACAGAAAAACATAATCCCGTTGCTTCCTAGTAGTTCTTGAATATGTGATCATATCCGTATTCTAGACCCCTTAATGGCCAGATGCAATAGAACAAGGTTGTAGTCAAGTAGATCTAAATATTTATCATGAGAAAGTCCTTTGATTGGAGTGACATTGTCACAATTATCTGAAGGGTTGTGATGGGCTGCTAAAAAATTGTAAATATCTCAATATTAACTAGTACCCCAATTGAAACAATCCATTCGAGGGCATGTTATATAGTTTTAAGGAATCAGCAAAAGAAAAATTTACTATTAACTAAATCCCAGACTTATTTGAACTTCACCAGGTTTTCCACTATTGCCCCTATTTCTGTTTCAGGGTCCAGTCCTGGTGATGGCTTATTTTAGTTGTTCCGTTACATTGAGTCTTCTGTTCTATGACAGTTTTTCAGCTTTTCTTTTTCTCTTATGATCTTAACTGATCAAGGTATGCTAACGAGGCACTTGTATATTGTCTCTCTTCGGAGTTCATGCCACGCCTGTAAGCCTGTAACTGTTGCTTTAGGTCCCTGAAACACATCTTGTCATGATCTGAATTTATTTATCATTCAAAATTTTCAAAAAGCTTCATTCGCTTTTCTCTTTTGTAGTTCTTTAACACATAAGGAAAAATGCACCTGCTTGAATATCTTCCTGGAACATCAAATACTTCAAAGTCATCTTAAGTCAATCTACTCAATATCAAAATATAACTCAATCTAGTGCTACTTCATATAGAATACTTACATCAATATTATGATTCATAGTTTTAATGCACTTGAGTTATTATTGTCATTGATTGACTAGATTTCCTAGAACTTATGAAAGCTAAGTCATATGGACAGTCTTCATTACATGAGTCAATCAAGAAAACTCCCAAAAGCCTCTACCTTTAGTATAGAAAGGCATGTGTAATATATTTATAATATATTTAATAAAGTGTCTAAAGTTGTAACAAAAAGAAGTATATGTGGAGTATAAATGACACATTTTGACCTTCTTCATCCAAAGGAAAATATTAATATAAATGCATAACCTCAAATTTTCTGTGGTCAGTGAAAATATATATGCAGTAAAACATTATTTGGGACACATTACAAGCCAAAATGTCCATATCGACCCCCATTCTCACTAATGGTTGTCTAGGTCAAGGTTTTATAAACTGTGTCCCCCTGAGCTATCTCTGTACACTTTCTGAACCTCTACAGTGGAGTAGAAAGTTTTTATACATGGCTACAACCTTACAGAAACCAGGTCACGTAATTGGAAGGTTCAGTTTATATTCGCAATCACAGACTTGCCCCTATTCTTACATTTTGACAAATTGCTCAGGAAAATTTACAGCAATGTCTTCTTGTCCCTTTAGAATGTTTGTGTAACTGCAACAGTATCAAGAGTAAGCTTCAAAAAGCAGAATGTGCATTAATTATGTAAAAGGGACATTAGTTTGAAAATAAGTATCAGTTGCTGCTAAAATGTAGCCATATCTGGTGACAGACTTCTAAGCATCAGTTTCATTTAAATTTCTGTTGGACTCTGGAATGCAAGGCAGCACTTTGATGCTTGGGAGACTATGGCATCCCTCCAGCTTTTGAGGTAATAAGGCATAGCTTCCATCAGGAGTGTGGATCAAGACCAGAGCACCCCTTGTCACTAACAAAGTTCTGTGATGTGGGCTAGCTGTGGTTAGGGGGCACTGACATTCCCCAGCTATCAGAGCATCAGCTAGTGGCTGAGCTGACAGCAACAGCGTCCCACTTAAGCTGCGCTGGAATTAGTGCTAGTTTGTGACTAGACAAAATATTAGCACTTGGTAGAGGATAAAGAAGTGAAGAGACCCAAGTTCATTCCATGGGAAAGCCACATTTTCTTAATTACCATCCTCTAATCCCAGCTCAGAAAGAATCATATGTGCCACTCGTCTCATTGTCAGGAATCTGAAAAGTGATGCTGTTTTCCTAAGTGCACATGCTGACACCAGCATCTAAGATGGGAATAAATGTTTAAACAATAAAGAAGTTGGAGTCACCGCTCTATTCCTCCAGCTGTATTCTTCAATTATTAAATACTCAAATGGCAACAAATGAAACAAAGCATCTTGAAACACGCCCTTATTTTATTGTGTTTTATTTTCCAGTGTAAGATCCATCAAAAATGTGAAGAGCAGTATATTCAGTGACCACACGGTGTCAGGAGCTAGCTGTTATACTGCACTTATAAAATGACTCACTTTTCAATCTGGAGAAGAAACACAAAGAACACTTTTAAAGGACTCTCCTTCCTAACTTTCTTCAAATTTGATATTTTGAAAACTTAATGTTTTATATAATTTCCAACAACTCTCATTCTTTTCATCATAGAACTGTTTGTTCTTATTCTATTGATGTTGACATGACTAGTAAAGTTCTGTTACAAAGTAATTTAAATTTTATGATGCTTAGTTTCTGAAGTCTAATTGCAACAAGTAAATACTTCAGAGATATTTGGAGCAAATATTTTTCCTGTATCATTACAAGTTAGCTTTTCAAAAGCAGAGTATAGTATAGAGCAGTTAAACAGACCATCCCTCTTATGCTAACCTCCTGAATCTTCCTATTCTGGTAAAATGCTCAAGACACGTGCTGTCTAAACACTTCAGTGTATACAGAGAAATGTACTTACAGTAATATAAGAAGTAAATAAGAATATATATTTATTAAAATGTACAAATAGGAAAGAATGAAGAAGGAAAAATGGAAAAAGAAAAGTATGAAAAGAGAGAAAAAAGAAAAGACAGAGAAAAAGATTTTTAGATTTTTATCTAAAAATCAAATGTGGCTGAATGTGTTATATTTTACATGTCACACTTACATAGCTGTGTTTGTAAGAAATGATCATAATGGATTTTATATGGCTTTTCTAGAACCTCTAGGGTAACTGAAAAGAGTTATATCCATTCTCAAAGAAAAAGATGATATGAGAGATATCTTCCATGTATCCAGAAAGTCTATGGGCAAAGCATATTGAAGACCTCTTATATAATATTTTTAGGCAACATTGAAGGAAAGTGCCATAAAACAAAATAAAAAGAAAGAACTTGAGAACTTCCTTTTTTGTTGATTAATAGAATGGCTAGAACTACAAAGCATTTAACAATAAAATTAATAAAATCATTAAATCATTAAATTTATGAGAAATGTGGAAATTGATAAATCATTTCCAGATTTCTGGGTTGATTGGACAAATGAAAACATGAACAAGAAGGGGAAGGGATGGATTTTGACAAAACTGTTGGATTTTATTTGTGAAATATGGGTGTTGAGACATCTGGTGGGTAAGTCTACTATACAGCAATTAATAAACTCATGCATTGTGAAGCTTCAAAAAGAATCTGTAGAAATATGATTGAAAACCAAAGCCATAAAAATGAGAATACTCAGGGAGGTAGAATATATGAAATGTGAATAACCATGAACTAATGGCAGAGCCCTGGGGAAAACACATGCATTTATGGAAGAATTAAAGGAAAAAAAATCACACAAAGTACACCAGGAAGAAAATGTAAAAAGTAAACTAAGAGAAATTGTGTCATAGGAGAAAGACAGGCAAGCTTCCTAAAGGAAGTACTCAATAATGCCAAGAGTTGATGAGGTCAAGTAAGGTGTAACATTTAAAAAAAGTCACTGAATTTGACAAATGGAATGTCATTGAAAATGTGGGCCAAATATATTTATGGAAGCAGCAGAGCCAAGGCCTGATAGTGGTAATTTGGCAAGTCACAGAGGTAGGAAGTGGGTAAGTGGAAGTAGGTCAATCAATGAGTCAAGTAGGCTGGCTGTGGATCTCAGGAGGAACAGGGTACTTAAAGGAGACACAACTGAAGAATAAGGGGACAGGAGATTGAGGCCTTCTTGTTGCTCTTGCTTCCTAATAATAGAATCATGATCGTGCTTATGAGTTGATAGAGCAAGGGCTGAAACCACAGAAGAGTGGAGAGACAACAGAGAATGGTTACAGTTCTTACAGTAACAAAAGGTGGAGAAAAAATCCCAGAGGGACCTGTAATCCCAGCACTCGGGAGGCTGAAGCAGGAGAATAGCTGTGAGTTTGAGGCCACCGTGGTGTACAAAGCAAATTCAGGATCAGTATGAACAACAGAGTGAAACCCTGTCCAAGAGAAAGAAGAAAGAAACAAAGAAAGAAGAAAAAATAAAGAAAGAGAAAAAAAGAAGAAAGAAGGAAAAGAGGAAAGAAAAGAAAGTCAGAAAGAAAGTAAGAAGAAAACTACAAAACCACAGATGGAAACATGCAAGTTTCAAGTACTGTTTTGTGTAGTATCACTAAAATAAAGCAAATGAAAGTCAACAAACTGCATAAACCAGAGAGAAATAGAAAGAGACAAATAATATGTGGAGAAATAAATGGTGCTACCCTTTCAGATTTGACTATACATGAACACATACACCATTAGATAGGTTTGCAAGGACTGACTGATGTCTAGAGAAAGAATGCGTCCACCAGGAGGACTCAGGCCAGGCAGCACGGCAAGAGTGAAAAGAGTGAGAGGCGCACGAACCCCTGTGCCAACCCAGGCCGGGGAGAGGAGCTCAGCTGCTCCACCTGGGCATGTATTACCAGTGAAATATGACTGAGGGAACCCAGTGCCTTTATGATTCAAATGTTTAAAGGAATTTGCTTGGTTTTTGTTTTAGTTTAAGAATATTTTTCCAACACTACTCATTCGGTATGGATGTTTATTCCACCTTCAACTTTCTGATTTCAAATCGATAATTTAGCATTTTCCAAATTATTTTCAGTCAACTACATGAAGATATATTACCAAGAGCAAGTGAATCAAATTTGAATGCTCACCTTGCACACCTGACAGCTAGATACACTTTGCTAAATGAATGCAGCCGTCTTCTGTGAGGCTGCCTGTCAACAGGATAAGCTCCTCGGGAGACATCTTCATCCAGCACCACAAACCTTATGCTAATTCTGCTTGAAAATCAGTCCTTATAGATGTATGTCTGGCTCTCATGCCCATTCTTAACTGAGGGAAGTAGTTTATTTACACGGTATAGAGTAGAGATTGGATCTCTGAAACTTAAAGCAAGTAAATGAACTTCCTGTTACTTTGATTTCTTCACCTTAAAACTAAAGATAACATTTCTCTATTAGTATTTTTAAGATTGAATAAGTTGATGCACATAATTGTCTTAGTGTGGTTTTTGTAAGAACACAGCTATAAGAAATGTACTAAATTAGTCTTAGTCACTTTCTTGTGACTGAAACACAATACTCAACACTCACAACCTAAAGAAAGAGGGATTTGTTTGACTTACAGTTTCCCGTGGGCTCAGTCCAAAGTGGGCTGGTTGCAAGGCAGAAACACACAGTGGGAGAACAGGATGGAGGAAAGTCGTTCACCCCGTGGCCGCCAGGAAACAGGGAGATAAGAGAAACCAAGATGCATCCTTTCGTGACATGCCCCAGGGACCCACCACATCCACCCAGTTAGGCCCTCCTAACAGCACATAGGGACATGAGCTTAACTACCAAAGCTCCTAGAAAATAAAGAATTTGAGAAAGGATATCTTTTCAAGAACAACATTTTTTTTTCGGAGAATTGCTTTTAGCAGATGAAGAAGAAGCAGTTATTGTCTTATTTAGCCTGTAAGCAATTCCTTTCTAACTTAACTCCCTCATTGCCAGGACTGCCTGCTCCCAGCAGCATCAGCTTGGTAGAGAGCAAATGTTGTGTATTGGGGCAAAAGCCTCACTGGATTGTTAGCAAGAGGTAAATTGAAACAACGCTAAAATCTGACTTTTTCTTTTAAGCATTTGTTTTGTTTAAAGTCGTAATAAATCAGGCATTCCAATACTCTTGGAGAATACAATGACTTAGATCTTTTTAAATGACAAATTTTTAAGCCAAGCATCGTGGTGCATGCCTATCATCCTGGCTGCTGGGAAGTTAAGGCAGGAAAATCTCAAATTTGAGGCCAGTTGTGCAATTAAAAGACTGTCTCAAAATAAAATGTAAGGGCTGGAGGAATGGCTCAGCAGTTAAAGTGCTTGCCTAACAAGTGATAAGTACCAGAGTTCAATTCCCCAGAACCACATACACTGGGTGTGGTGACTCATGCCTGTAATCCCAACACTTGGGAAGCTGAGACAGGCGGATTGCTGTGAGTCCAAGGCTAGTCTTGGCTCCATAGTGAGTTCAGAACCAGCCTGCAGACCTAGACCTTGTCTAAAAATAAATAAATAAATAAATAAATAAATAAATAAATAAATAAATAAAATGTAAGAAGAGCTTGAGATTTAGCGTAGAGATAGAATATTTGCCTGGAATTCACAGGGCCCTGGGTTCATTCCCCAGTGTGAAAGTGCAGGATAACCACATTTTAGAATCTCACATTAGCTACTGCGATCTGAAAACAGCCCACGTTACCTTAATAGTCTTGCCTAGTTTCACTGTCCATCAAAAAACAACTATTTGCGACCAAAACAAAATATGTACTCATTTCAGTTTTTGTTTTTCAGCAATCCTTTTCCATAAAAAGGAAAGAAAAGAAAGTATAAGGAAGTTGTTGCCTCCTCACTAATGTGAAAAGATGTTTAATAAAAACAAAATACAAAATACATTGTGTGTTATGCAGTGTTATATGTGGTCCAAGGTGTGAACGCTAAACCACACTTGCTTACATTTGCAAAGGGAATGTCTGGGAGGATGGGGAAGCAATTAGTAAAGGAAGAGAGCTTGGCCTTGACACAGGATTTCACCAAGCTGCTAAATTGTTCATGCTGGGACCGAACTCTTGATTCTCCTGTGTACTAAGATTACAGGCCAGTGCCACTGGACCCGCTAAAAATAAAAGATTTCTTTATGGAAGTTCTAGTCTTGGGAGTTAGTTATAATATTAATATCAAGTCTTTTCATTATATATTTTTTATTTTAATTTTTTTAAAATCATGTACTGAGACATGTGTATTATGTATCCAACTATTAAAATAGTGTAATCATACTAAAAAATTAAAATAAAATGAAAGGTATGAATCTCTATTGATTTTGTTAATGGTCCTCTATAACATAACTACTTGCTTTTAACCACTCAAGCAAAGTATAATCGCCCTCTCTTTTACAATTTAATGAGCTACATAATTTTCCATTTAAATGGAAGAATAATGCTAACTAATGTGATTACTTCTTTATCTTTTATACTGGCATAAAAATAAATCCAAAATAACACTGCTTACACTTTGGAATGAATAATATTATCATAGCTTCTTTTGGCAACCCTCCTCTGGATGCATTTCACAAACATGGCACTATCAAATAACTTTGTTCTTGAATCAATAGGACAGTTCCTCATTCTGTTGTGATTTTTATCAAATTTTTATGAGATGCTGTGTTCCAAATTTTTACATTTGTTTTTAATTTAAAGCATCTACCACTCCACAACTGCAAGATTATTACTTTAACCACAGCTGTAAATATTTCTTCTTACACATCAAGTTCTAGGAGCTAGTTCAACTTTCCCAAAAGTTTATACTCAAAGCCATGGATGAGAATATATTGTAACCACTGTGGCAAACACTATTCACCAGTATCTGTTATTCCCCATTTGTTCCAGGATAAACAGCCAAATGCCTTTTTCCAAACTTTTTTTTTTTTTTTTTTTTTTTTTTTTGGTGTTTAACATAATCAGTGATGTGTTTCCTTGTAGGCCTGGCCCATAGAAATCTCTCACAAGGATTTTTCACACTTTAACTAACAAAACTTGACCTAAAAGAGGAAGATAATGAATTGATAAAAGACTTGATCCTTGAATAACTGCAAAGGGCAGAATCTGCACAATTCCTCTCTGGTATCTTTTACTGGGATGAGTTTTCTATTTAGTATTAAGCCACTGATAATTTATGGTTGTCACAATATTAGCATGCCTAATAGAGACCCCCAGCTAGTTTAGCCAAAATTATTTCGAGGCTTATTACTTTTACAAATGATTGCAATATTGTCACAAAAATAAAACTTAGGGAACCCTGCATTCTGTATTATCACTGAAAGGGGATTCATTTTCAAATTTCAGATATGGTTACAATTAGCCAACTATGATATGCCAAAGAGGTTATAATAGAATATTTGATAAAAGTACTCAATTTTACACATCTTATTCAAATTTAACTTTAGTAAGAATGGTGCCCTGTGAGAACTTGTCTAGTTTTTTTTCTTTTTTGATTTACTAGCCTATTTCTTTATGTTATATATATATTTTCTATTTCTACTATATGATATGACATATTTGCATAACAAAATGTATTCAGCATTACAGAATATTTCAAAATCTAAATTTTGGTACATCTTAGTCTATTTATTAATTTCCTTATTTAAGTGTTGGCTTTACGATGAATATACAAAAAAGGATGCAAGCTGGAGTTCACGTGAACATTCCCTTATGAATTTCCTCTCCTATTTGTTCTGTATATCAATATTTACCCAGCTTCATAAATAATTAGATCTCTAAGATAAGAAAAATGCAAATTTTTCTGGGTGACATAAAAGGGGACCCCAGTGAACACTGGAATAATGTATTATTAAGAAGTTTGTGTTTAATTACTTAAAAAGTTACTTTAATGGTTTTATTCTATTTATTTTTTTCTATTTGGGATCCTGGAGACTGAAGTCAGAGCCTTCACATTGAGGCACAACCTCAGGTCCCTTCTTTTTATTATCAACTTGAGACAGAGCCTCACTGATGCACTCAATGGCCCATGCTGGGCTTGAACTTAGCCTTTCAAGGTGCTAGGATTATAGAACTGTGCCACTGTGTTCAGCTTTTAAATGTTCCCTTTAACTGCTCATTACTTTAGGCTAACCCCTCTACAAAAAAAAAAAAAAATTAAAGAAATAGGAAATGATCCAATAATTCCACTTCTGGAAATAAGAGAAGATAACTGAAATCAAGATTTCATACAGATATTTCCAATTTCTAGCTCATTGAAGCATCGTTCATGATAGTCAGTATACCGAAAAAACTCAAATATGCACTAATAGACAGGTAAGAAACTATAATATATAAATACAATGAAATAATTGTATTTCATACTTAAAAGTTAATGAAAACCTACCATGAGGGCAAGACCTAGAGGAAGTAATGATAAGAGATGTAAATGAACCACAGAAAAAAAAAATACTGGGCAATTCTACTTCTGTGATATACCTAATATAGTCAAACTTACAAAAAAGAAATATAACAGTCAATGGTAGGAGAATGAGTGGGTTATAAAGCATTACAAAGAAACAGAGACTTTGTGTAATATTGAACCGAGCTGTTAATTCAAGCTAATTATGTATGTGTTTAACAAGTTAATTGAGGTCCTTAGAAAACATTAAGAAAATGAGTAAGAGAAAAAGAAATGAGGAAAGATGCAAAAGGACACAGTACAAATTATTACTTAAAAATAATAGAAGGTAGTCAAGGAGGAATGGAAAGAAATTTAAGACATATCAAAAACAAATAGCAAAAAGGTAGAAGCATGACCTATCCTGTCAGTAATTATTTAAAGAAAACTAATTAAACTTAGAAGGGATTAATGAGACACATAAAATCATGGTCCAGATGCTTACATAAACTAACTAAAAGAGAAAAGGTGAGTAGCTAATGAAGAGGTGGGGTGGCTCGTACAAGTAGAAAGCAAAGACTTTCAGAAGAAAAAGCTAAAGACATCAAGAAGAAGATATAAAATGATGAATATGTATGAACCTAAAAATAGAGGAAAAATTTGACAGAAATCTAGACACTCCACACCTATAACTTTAAAATATACAATGAAAAAGTACCAAGAGAATCTAGCACCCACTTTTCAAATTCTGTTGAGAAGATTCAGTCATTTGACCTAAAATGGAAAATATAAGGGATTGCCTGTGTGTTTAATAAGCAATAATTGCCTCTTCTGTGCCTGCTTTCAGAAACCTACTATCTCATATATCCTTCACACTTGCAGAACAATTGACTGAAAGTATAATTTATTACTTTCGAAGTAGTCAGTGATTTCTCCTCCTGGAATCAAATCCAGATTGTGTAGTCTGTCACTGAAGGCCCTTCAGAGCCAGACCCAAAGGGTTCATAGTCTCGTCTTCTGCCTCCTCCAGTCATCAATGATGACTATTCCAGGTGTGTGCTGGTTAGTGTTTATTGGAACACATTAATTACACAGAAAAGTGGGAGTTGCTCTAGCACATCCGTGCGTCACATAACATAGTTGGTCATTTTTCCTCCACACAGTTTCCCTCACTCTGTCTGCCCGGCTTCTCTCAGCCTCCTTCCCTTCTCCAAGAGCCCCTCTCGTCTCTCAGACCATGCCATCTCTCCTTCTCCTTCTTAGATCCATGTCATTCACCTTTTGCCTTCACTGTCCTCCTTCAATCTTGCACCTGTCGAAATTCACCTTGCATTTCTTTGGACAGTTGCAAAAGGTTCTGCCTTGTCCTCCTAATCCTACTGATCACTGATTCTCTCCATTGTAGCCTGCGTGCTCTCCATTTATAATTCAAATATAATGTAATTCTAGTTTTATTTGTGTAATTATCTCATACTGTTCCACTGTTCAAAGAAAGTTTTGTGGCATATTTCACCTTTCACTGGAATAAAACAACAGCTAGGAAGAACTTCTTGCTCAGGACGATTTACTAAGTCAAAGCAGAGAAGTATGGGAAGGAAATGGCACTTGAGTACTCTTGGAGGCATGTATCGGGTAAATAAAAAATAGTGGAGCATAAGAAGGGAGACATGAGTTTGGTAATAACAAATTCATAAGTTATGTAGGGAATATATAGGCTTAGACTCCAAGAAATCAGATCATCTGTGTATTTGACTTTATGCATTGTATAGAGAACGGTAGGCAAAACTCCACTTATATCTGCATACAGATTTTATTTAATCAAGCCCCTGTGTACACAGTGAATTGTTAACAAGTGATATAAAGAAATAAAATCATTTTAAGACTTTTGCAAAGAAATAATAATTCTAGGACATAAAAGAGCTTCATTGTTACTGAGATAATTTAGTTTCTTCAAAACAGGTACCATTATTAAAGGAATTTATTAAATGTCTACTTCTGAATCATAAAGCATAGACTTTTATAGGCACTGAATAAATAAGATGTACATTTAATCTGGAATCACAGCAAGTGTTGAATTTTTCTATGTTATTAATATGTTATTAATATTTGCGTAGATCTCAGTAAAATTCCAAAGATATTCACTTTTATTATTTGAATAATCATATTTTGTTGACTGAACAATGAATATTCAGTATTAAAATTAAATTGCATTAACCCTGTGAAAAATGGCAAAGTACAAGTGTGATGACATGAAATTCTTTCCTAGATTTTCGCTTGATCTGGGGACCACCTAAGTTGGAATTAATTAAGTCCATGAAATGGAATTTTTGGAGATTCTACTACAAAGGTTTTATACTCTCAACTTATGGGACATGTGAGTAAGGAATAAATACATTCTCCCTCTCCTACTAGAGAAGAATGCGGATCTGATGTGATGTTGTGGTGCTTTTCAAAGATAAGAATCTACCTTGACTTTTAAGGTCTTACATTCAAAAGGTAATGAAGAATTCATCCAGGAGTGGGAGAAGTCAAGCTTTGAAGTAGAAAGAACGCTTTCCTAAGTGGAAGGAGAAGATTGCCCACTCTGAGCCTTAATAGATTCATAGAGTCTTTCTTCAGGGTCGGAAGAATTTGCCTACTTCTGTCTCTGCATAATGGAAGGAATTCAACACTAAGATTAACCATGTTTTTCTTAACAGAATCTAAAAACCTACACAATTTCCTAATGATGGAACTTATTTCCCCTGACAGTTCTTTACTATCATCCCAACTGATAGTACAGTGTTAACATAGATTGCATATCCATAAGCACTGGCCGTAATTATATGCATTTAATTGCACATTTCACTAGAATTGTTGCAAGGATCCAAAAAGTTACTTTATGGTAAAAATTTAGTGTTCTAGTGATATGGAAATGTTTTATGCCTTTCCTAAGTTCTTTAATTTGAGGTACTGACTCCATTCGTGTAGCAGTTCTAAAACAGGCTTTGGAGAGGGGCGTGCCAATGTCTGGATCCTAGTAGTGTTACTTGCCTGCTTGTGATCTTGCTATTAGTGAATATGACAATATTTCAGTGGGTTGTGGGCATGGTAACAGGTAGCAGCACGTGCAAAGCCCTCAGCGCAGTGTCAGGGTTGGCATTCAGTACACGTAAGGCACTATTTGCTGATTTTTTTTCCACTTATCTATTCCTACTAATTGAGCTTGCCTCTGCTTCTGCTTTCTATTTGCTGTTGGTATTTCTCTTCAGCTCAGATGTTTTCCAGCTGAGGGTTTAGTCAAGAAAAGAAGAGATTCTCTGGTTCTGTTTTGTTACTTTATTTTATTCCTTAACCTACAAATAACTTTCTGTTAAGTTCA
The DNA here is from genome assembly GCA_004027205.1 of Ctenodactylus gundi. Lineage (NCBI taxonomy): Eukaryota > Metazoa > Chordata > Mammalia > Rodentia > Ctenodactylidae > Ctenodactylus > Ctenodactylus gundi. Next base: position 722,941 of record PVKB01000226.1, on the reverse strand, counting down.
TACAGATATGTGTGTAATTGCATTCTGGATTTGGTTGATGTCCAGAACTTTATGATATATTATTAGATTTTAACACAATGATCTCTGACTGTAAACCCACTTCTTTAAGTATTTCACATTAAATAACAGATTCTTTGATTTTTATAGAAAGAATAATTATATTGCACAATTGTTAAAAGATATCATTACATGCATTTACACTTTTTCTATTTAAGTTAAATTATACAGTAATCATAATTATTTTAAAAATTCTTGTATGTTCATATATATATATATATATATATATATATATATATATATATATATATATTCATTCTAAGCAGGCTTAGAATAAAATAAACAAAGATATCCTGTGATTTTGAATAAGGTGACAGGTTGTCCACAAAACAAATATTATTTCTCTGGAAATGCATTCAAGGGTATTTAACACAACTGTCTTTAAAAAGTATTTCATTAGTTTTTCGGTTGCAAAGTAAGCTGTATTCTTCCTCTATCAGCCTTCTAATGTCTCAGTGTCTATTCATACATAAATGCTGCTCTTCCACAACCAGAAACACTTGTTAAGAATCTAACATAGCTTAGGGTATCAGTTCAAAAATATATATCACATAGAGAGTGAGAGATTTAAAAAGTGACACAAAAGATTATTGAATACCAAGGGTGAAAAAAGAAAGAACTACATTTTGTGGGGAAAAAAAATACATAGGCTCCAGAAATCCTGTCTTATTCAACTAGATTTTTCTTGGTTTAAAATTTTGGAAAAAAATCTTGGTTTCTTGGTTTCAGTTTTTATATCTATGTCATTGATCCACTTTAATTCAATTTTGGTACACAGCAATAGGTATGTGTCTAGATTAATTTTTCATCATGTGAATAACCAGTTCTCCATCACCATTTCTTGAAGAGGCATTCCTTTCTCTAGTGTATGTTTTTGGTCTCTTTGTCAAAGATCATGGAACTGACGTAACTTGAGTTTGTCTCTGAATCCTGTTTTAATCCACTGGTCAGCCTATCATTTTTGTGGTATTACTGCATGATTTTCATCAATGTTGCCTTGTACTATAACTTTACGTCTGGAATCAAAATGTTTCCTGCTTTTGTCTTATTACTCGGGATTGCTTTGGCTATTCTGGGTATCTTTTGGTTCCATATGAATTTAAGAATTGTTTATTTAAATTTTGTGAAAAAAAAGTTGGTGACAGGAAGTGCATGAAATTTGTATATCAGTTTTGACAGTATAGCCATATACTATTCCTATACAGGAACAGAGATGCCTTTCAATTTTCTAATGTCCTCTTCAGTTTCTCCTTTCAGCATCGTATAGTTTTCTTTGTAGAGGTCCTACACTTCTTTAATTAGGTTTACTTCTAGGCATTTAATTTTTTGATGACCTATTGAGAAAGGAATTATTCTTCTCAGCTCTTTCTCTGTGAGTCTATTGTTACTGTAGAGAAATGCTATCAACTTTCTATATTCATCTTGTAGTAATTTTGTGATTTGGTTGAATTTGTTGTAAGAGATTCATGGTAGAGTTTTGGGGGTTTTATGTAGATAAGTATGTCATCTGCAAGTTTGAATTCTTCTTTTCTGATACATATTTCCTTTATTCTATTCTCTTGCCTAATTGTTCTGGCTAGTGTTTTGAGAACTATCTATAAGATACAAGTGTGCTCTAGGAATTTTTTTTTTTGAGACAGGGTATCGCTTTGTAGTCTAGGTTGGTTCTGAACTCACTCTGTAGCTCAGTATGGAATCAAACACACAGTAATTCTCCTACCTCAGCCTTCCAAGTGCTGAGATTACAGGTATGTGCACCATGCACAAATTATATAGCAGTGGGAAATTGAACTCAGGGCCTTGAGCTTGTTAGGCAAGCACTTTAACTGTGAGCTATTTCTCCACTGCTATGACTTTCTTAATAAGACACCAGATTAAAAAAAAAAAAAGGAACAGCCCCCTGAATCAAAAAATGGGATTGTATCAAATTAAAATGTTTCTGCCCAGCAAAGGAAACTATTAGCACCTCAGTACCAGTGAAGAGAATACCTACAGAATGGGAAAAATGCTTCCACCTATACCTTGGACAAGAAGCTAATAACTAGAATATATTAGGAACCAAAATAACAGACCTCTCAAAATGAAAGACCCAAATAAAAATAGATAATTGAAATGAATGTGAAGTTCTCAAATGAAGAGCTTTTCATGTACAGCAAATACATGAAAAGATGTTCAACATCCTTAGCCATTGATGAAATGCAAACCAAAACATCACGAAGATACCAGCTCACCCCAGTGAGAATAGAGTATACAAACTACTTGAACAACAACCAATGCTGGCAAGGCTGTGGGGGAAAAAGGAACTTTTTTACATTGCTGGTAGGACTATAAACTGGTACAATCACTAGGAAAGCAGAATGGGGGACTCCCTAAAAGGCTGAAAATTAATATTTCATCCAATCCAGACATGCCTCTTTTGGGAATCTTTCTAAAAGAGTAAAAAGCAACATATAACAGAGATACACATAGACCCATGTTTATAGCAGCACAACCAAAATTAGCTTAATTGTTCAAAACAGCAAAATACTCATCAACAGACCATGGATATTTAAAAAGTGGCATCGGTACACAATGAAGTACTATTCTGCAATAAAGACAAATAAATTTGAGGCTTTGTCAGTAAAGGGTCACAACTTGAGATAATCACCATTAGTGAACTGAGTCAAATTCAGAAGGTTAAATATCATATGATTTCTTTAATATGAGAAATCCAGAATACAGACATTTTATAGAATCGTATGAGCGTGATAGTGGGAATAAGAGGAAGTGATGAAAGAGGAAGTGGGAGGGCTAAAAGAAAAAGGGAGAAGGAAAGGGATTGTAATGTTGACACAATTTATACGTGCATGAAATACTCAAGCTCAATGTAACCATCATGTATTGCCATATGTATATATATATATATATTAGTAAAAACGGGGAAAAGTATATCGTCTCTTTTTTTCTGATCTTTTTCATCTTCATCTAATTTCTAAATATTCTTCCCGATAGTCTTTTTTTCTTGTATCATTGTTACAATTTAGATCTAGAGTGTCCCCCTAACATATTTGGATATAGTGAGATAACTGTGGAACTGTGTGCTGTTGAGAGGTAGGGCCTGGCTGGAAGGGGTTGGTGTCTGGGGCTTGATCTGGAGGGATTACGCCAATTTGTTGAGATAAGGGGGCGCCGAAGACAGAGTGTTTAGGTGTGTGTTATTGGCTTGCGTTCCAGGAAGTGAGGGAGGGGCACCCATCCTGGATATGAGGGGTAATGGGAGGGGCCAACTAACTGGCAGCTGGAAGTAATCAAAGGAAGACAGAAAATAACACTATTACAGTCTCTTCAACTGAAAGCTCTGGCCTTGCCTGAGTCTCCAGACATGTTCCTCTCTCACTTGACTTTCTGTCTACAATGCCAGTAAGCAGCTCTCCAGCCCTTGACCATGCTTCTACCATTGTCTGCTGCTAACGAATGGACCACATGAGACCTTCTGAAACTGTCAGCTAAAATAAACCTTTCCTCTTTCAAGTTGTGGATGTCACATATTCTATCCTAGCAATGAATAAGTAACTGAGACAATTATCATCTTTAAGTCCCCACATCAGCTGTGTCCTTGAAGATGTTTTGTGAGAAGAAATCTGAGCTTTCTCTTTATCCATGGAGACTCTGGGACTCCCCTTGACTTGGTCAATCACTACTGTCATCTCTGGGTCCATTCTAAGCGGCAAACACCAGGGAAACTCTGGAGAAGCACTGGAGAAGCATAGTCGAACAAGTTTAGTTAGCCTTCTTTAGCTTGAGATAAAATAGTTACGCACTTTCAGTTCATCTGACATTATCTACCTCTCACATAACAAAGATCTTATTTGCCCCACTTCAGAGATTGGGAAAGCAATTTATAGAAGTTCAATCATTTTCTCAGTGACCCACAACTAGTAAGTGTGATTGATGAATAATCCGAAGTTGTGACCACAATGCCTAAGGTATTTATCCTCATTACTAATTTCCTGGACTTATGCTTCATATCTGCTTGTGTGACATGATTATATCTGTGTCCTATAACACCTTCACTTTGCCCACATGGAACGTGAGTTGTCCAAAGTTTTGTTTCCACCAGAGACAGAAAAGAGCAGTAATTTCATTGAGGATCAAATCTTTAGTATAGGTCTTCTCCTTATACCACTTGCTCCCTCCTTCCTTCCAGATGAGTTTTACCCACTTTACTTTTTACTATCTTCCTAGCACACACAGTTAAGATGATGGTCCTCATGCACTTTGCATAAAGTGGGGACGTTCCACAGTAATTGATTACGTTGTAGGACAACATCAACTATTGATTTTAGATTCTCAATGTTTGTTTTAAGAGAGGAAGGGAAATATTGACATACAAGATTATTATACAGTGATTTGCTAAGGAGGCAACATTATTTGTTGTTACTAAGCTCAGTTTTTTCTTCACTTATTAAAAGTTGCGAGTAATAACTGTCCTTCCTTATAAAAATCCACTAGCCGACACCCCATAGAAAATTACGTCCAAAGCTTGTACTTTTCTCTCCTGTGTGAGCTGACTTGTCCAGGTCCCCAGTGACTGCTCTTCATATCAATTGTTTTTCTGAAACATTTGAGTTATTTTAGAAACCCAGTTTCCAAGGAAGTTTGATTTGGTTTTTAGCAGAAGTAACTGTAGTGCTTTCTGAGAGCTTGCTAAGTGCTTGGCTGAAGTCCATATTTATCTTTTATTTGTTACCTTGATCATAAAAGATATGAAACTTGGCACACAAGAAAACCTGTAGAAAAAAAAATAAAAGGTAGCTTAACCATAGGGTTTTGTGATATACCATTAATTTTAACTTTATATTTAAAATCATATGTATATAATCTTGTAAGAGTAAATTAAAAATCATCAAGATAACCTACTCTAAATCTCGAGTAAATATTCTTTAAAGCTTTCATGTGTTTCATTTAAAAATTAAGAAATTAATATAAATGATATATATAATAAAATATTTTACCTAGTGATCTATATCTGCCATAGGAGTTAAGTTCCATTAGAAATTGTTCTAGCAAGAAAAATTTAGACAAAAACCACATGCCTGATTAATGAAACTAATGGGCACACTAAGAGAATGCCTAAGATTGCTTGATGTCTATTCCTGAACAAATCCTTAACTATTTTAATTAAAAACATCAAAACATCAGCTTAGCTTTCTTACTTCTTCAAGACTCAGTGTAAATATTCTATAGTGTCTATTTCCATGACTTTCTACAGAAAAATAATTACTAAGGAAACCTGCAAACTAGTGGAAGAGATTAAAGAAAATATAAACAAAGGACATAATGCAAAGCAAAAGACGGTAATTATTATGAGAATTTATTCAATGTTGATTAGATGTTCAAAGTCTGGAAAGAATGCATTTTAGCCTTTATAAGAAGGTAGAGAAAGAGAATAAGGACGGTTGGTGTGGAACGGCCCTTGAAGCTGGACTTGAAGCATAGGCAGGCCAGTTGTTATTGAAGGAAAGTATTCTGCCTATTTTCAGGCTCAGAAAGAGGTGGCTAGGAAAATTAATATTGAATCTGGAGCATATGAAGTAGGCTCCTGGTTGAGACCTGTGTCCCAGGGTGAATAAATGCAAACGAGTGAAGATGAAGTAACTGTTCTTACTCCTCTCTCAACCTTATGCTCTGTTAGTCCTTCCCTGGCTAAAACCAACATGAAACCCAATGGCAAGAAAGCCTTAATGATACAACCTATTTGCACCATGTCCAATATAAGTTCCTATGGCTTCTTCTTATTTTTTAGTTCATTCAGAGATACCTTCTTTTTCTTTCTTTTCTTTTCTTCGCCTGAAGAACAAGTGCTATCTTGTTGTCATCATTTAAATCATTTTTTGAGCGTCTAAGTGTTTCTAAGCACTGGAAATAGAACCATCAACAACAATAACAACAAAACAAGGCCCGTCATCTGAGTGAGCAGATAGGTTAGTGAAGAAAAGGAAATACTCCAGGGCTCCATCAAACCCCTTTTGCAGAGAGAAAGTCATAGACTTCATGCTTCTAGAGAACCCAGAAAGGATGGAATCCCTGTTCTGTGGGATTGGGTTCAAGTAAACCCAAGCTGCATAAGCTATCCAGAACAGCCCTGAGATGCATCTGCGCAGACTCCACCTGGCTCTGGCTCTGTGTACTACACACAGGCCAGACCCCCTCCTGGCTGTGTTGCTGTGGCGTTGCTTATCCAATGGATTGTAGCCTTCTGAGGAATGTGCAGATAATCTTTCTTAATTTATTATTAGTGACACAAAACCTTGTTAAAGAGATTACTTTCTAAATGAAACAGGGAAACTTAACCAAAGATTCAATACAGCTATGATAAAAAAAGAGAGAATTTTTTTCAAATAGTGAATCATGAAAAGAAAAAGAGAGAAACCACTTCAGCAGCAGCACAATAGGGACCCAATCTCCAGAGTATTTTCTTTTGGGTAGTTTTATAAAACAGAGCGACAAATAAAACTTTTTATTAAGTATTTTTCCATACTTATATTTTCAAAACATTAACATTACTCTAATTTTCTCTTTGGAAATAAGTAGGTGTACAGACAACTCACAAGAACCCATGCCTGCAATTCGTCAGGATGTTCCCTGGTCTTCTATTTATACATAGAGTGCTCCTCTCACTAATTTTAACCACAAAACTGTTGACAAATAAAATCAAACCTCAAAAAAATTGTCAGAAATTACAGGATCTATCTATTTATTTTGGCAAGCTAGGGAACTCAAACCTCAATCCTTTCTTGCCCAAGTTGCACTTAAGAATTCATTATAAATTCATTATCTTTTATGAATAACATAAATTTTGTACTTATATACCCATAGGCCTCTATGAAACCATTTACAAATACAGCCCCTGTGAACTGACGGCTGCAGAGTTTAGGCTAGGATGGCTCAAGCAGGTGCCTGTCAAAGCTATGATAAAGGTATCACTCTTTTTAAGTTCTTTCTAAAACTTATATATGTAGTGATGTCATCTGAAACATGCAACTAGCCCCAGAGGTTCAAACAGGAGCTCAAGTTGTCAGGTTCATCAAATGTTCTTGTGGATCCATCTTTCCGTGAAAATAATTTTAAAACTGTTCATCAGGAAACTATGAACATGAATAATTGTTTTCTCATTCATGTGTACTGTATAGCATGACTCTACCACGTGTGATTGCATCATACTGTCAATAGTCAATATTTAATTTTACTCTTAAGTTATGTCTATGCAAACAATTTATTCTTTTTTTCTTCCACATATTATAATCAATATCTTTTGCACAAATAACACCACATAATCTTTCTATTGGAAATGTATAAAAACACATTGCTTCATTCTGTTGTGCAGCAGTGTCAATTGTTAAAACAAATTCTTTTAACAAATGAATAAAATATGGAGGTCACTTAAGGAAGGTATTGTTAGCCTATCAACTGCTATCAACTGGCCTCTGTCTGCATGGCAGCCAGACTGAGCTTTATAAAAGGCAAAATTAGTCGTATTACCTTTTGCTTAGTATCTATCAGCACTGCTCAATGACTGTTAGGATAAAAACACTTTCGTGGACACGATCAGGTATTTCCATTCCTGTTCTCCGTTCAGGATTAATATAGCAAGGGACGGCACACAGGTAGCAACAAGGCAGCCAGGCTTCCGCATCACTGAGACAGGAAACTGAACAGACTGGGAAAACTAGAGAACAGAAAATTGGGGAATAAGTTAGAGGTTCCGAAATGACATGCACGGCACATTTCATATAAAAACGAACACTTATCCCAACATTGCTCCAACCCTGGGTTAAAGGGAGCAGAGAACCAGTGGAAGAAATCGCAGAGGGAAACCCCTAGGAAGACGCCGTGATTGCAAGATGGCCCGGGTTCCGGAACCTCGCTTTCACGTGTCCTTTGTAAGACTCCCAAGCAGTGGTCTTTCATCAGGAAAACATCTTATTGATTTAATTCTTGCTGAATGGTTTTTTCGTTTATGTTTATTCCCCTATTATTTCCTCAAAGCAAAAAAAAAATCAATTCTGGTGAATTCCATATACTTCCTAGCCACATGCTCATTCCATCCTTCTAAAAATGAGTAGATTTATTTGTGATAGTACTATGCTATTTTCATACATAAGTTTACCTTTCTTTCTTTTCCCCCCACTATTTTTATTAATATACAAATGTAATACATAGTCTTTACAATGAATTTGGGTGTTTCATAAATCTATGTATCACATCGACTTTACAATCACTTCCCATTTTCTACCCTGTATTAATACTTGGTCAACAGCTAACAGCTATTTCCCTGCCTGGCTCTTCAGTCTTTCTGTAGTATCCGCAATCTGCCAGAAGATGGCAGCGTTACAATTCAAACTGACGTGCTTCTGACCAGCCTAAGAGCAGGTGAATTTTAGGTACAAGCTGAAAAGCTTTTGAAATACCCTAAAACTCCAACTAACGGGCATAGGTTTCTATGTGCCTTTATGTTTTTTATTAGTGTTAAGTGTATTTCATCTATTTGCGCCTTATTGAGATGTTATCAGCACGGAGTGACTAATGGTCAGCCTTTTCTGAATACCTGAAGCCAAGCAGGTGGCTAGACAAACAGATCATCCAACTGTGGCTTTGGAGCTCTACTGACCGTATATGAATTTATTTTATACAGGAATCTAGATTTCTTAATACAACCTCATTGTCATATGGATACCTTTGTGTGTTTGTCAGGTTTTTACTAAATGTGTTCCACGTGTGTGATAGGAGATACTTGCTAAGAGAACAAAAGGTAAAGTGACGACATAGAAACAATCCTGGCCTGCTGTTTTAACCTGAATTGTGTGATTCTTCTTCCTGCCCCCCAAGAAGTTATACTGAAGTCTGCATGAGAACCTATTTGGAAATAGGGTCACCGTTAGGATGACTCATAATAGGATAGGATGGGAAACGTGACTGATACACAGGAAGAAGACGGCCACCCCACGATGGAGATGATGATGTGAGTGACCCAGCTATGAGCAAAGGAAGCTAAAATAGCTAGCAAGCATCAGGCGCTGGAAAAGGAAGGAAGCGATTTCCCGTATCAATTTCAGTGGGAGCATGAAACCCTTTGACATCTTAATTCCAGACTTCCAGCCTCCAGAACTATGACCAGTTCGTGCAACCCTTGGGAGCTAGCACACCCCACCAACGACTGTGCAAACAGGAACACCTAATACAATGTGTAGGTGCTCTTACAAGTGAAGTTTGGAGCAATGTGAGAAAAATGCTCATCAGAGGAGATCAGAGAAAGTATTTCAACTCAGCAAGAAAGATGAAAAAGTAGCAAAGAAATACTCAAGTAAACACTCATGAACCAACAGGGACAGCTTATGAGGGGTGATCAAAATATACAGTCAATATTGACATCTTTTTAAAAATCACAGTAAAAGACACATTGCCCTTAAGGTCCCTTAAAATACTTTCTGTGGCTTTGCAAACATCATAATTTTCATTATCTGAGTCAGTTCTAGAACTGTTTTCTCTGAATATCTTTATGATGTGATCAAAATATATTTAATGCCGCAACGGAAAGGCAGGCTAATAAAACACCACCCTGTGTCTTCATGCATACGTCAGTGTTTGTCTGACCTGGCATGGTGATGCTGCTTGATCCTCCTCAATGTCAAAATGGCCATGACAGATTAGCCTTTTTAACTGATTCAGGACATCAAAAGAGCTATGACAGCACAACTAAAGACACCCATGGCAGACAACTGCCAGACCACCTCGGAAAGGGGCAGTGGCGTGGGAGAAGGGTGCTGGAGAAGAGGGAGTATGCTGACGCAGATACATGTCATAGTCTTTTATTGTGGCATATCTTTTTTAAAAATTAAATCTTCACCACATTTTACCGTCACATCTTGGATAGGTCGAGTGCAGCACCTGTTTCTTTCTCCCACCTACTCCCTTCTCTGTCCAGTTCAAAATTTGGTCAATAATCTAAACATTATCAGCTGTGAATCCCAACCTTGATGTTCTGAGACTCTAATTGTATCAGTTTAATTTAAGTGACCATTTTCATTCCCTGATACTATGTCACTAAGGAAAGATTAATTTCCTGCATGCCTTTAGTAATTGCGGAAACCAATTTAGAGTAGAGCCTTGTAATTCTACTGTGTCCTCTCCTTCACCTTCCCCCACAAACCTTCCAGGTCCCTCCGTCTACCTCTACTCTGCCCTCTTCATGCTGTAGGCCGCCGCCTTCCGGTTCCTTCGACTTTTCCTGTGCATCTGATTTGACAGAATTGTTCCTGACTGGCTCCACCACCTTCTCAGTGCACTCAGGTTGTGTAGAGGCTCTCGCTGCCCTCCGGCGGGGGGGTGGCCCTGGCTTTGGCCTAGCCCTTTGGGGGCTAGCCCTGGCCTCAGCCTAGCCCTTTGGGGGGCTAGCCCGGGCCTGGCCTCGGCCTAGCCCTTTGGGAGTTAAGCCTTTTCCTAGCCTGGAGGGTAGCATTGGACAGCAGTCGTCCTAACCCTTTGGGGGCTAGCATTGGACTGCCCTCGGCCTAACCCTTTGGGTGGTAGTCCTGGCCTGGCCTCGGCCTAGCCCTTTGGGGGGGGGGTTGCCCTGGCCTGGCCTCAGCCTAGCCCTCCGGGGGGCTAGCCATGGCGTCATTGCTCACCAGTGCCCCATTTGCACTCCACAATCAGCATCATCTCTCCAAGGCTAAGAGCCATATCTTGGCTTCTCTTCATATTTGTCCCTCCCTCTGTCCTTGCCGGAAGAGGACACCCTGTGAGGGCTTCCAGGTGTGGGGTTATCCAGCCCTCACTGCCCATCTTTTTCACTACCTTTTCAAAGTACTGAGTGGGGAACATGTCCACCAGCTCTTTCGTAAATGGAGTGCTTAACTTCTTTGTTCACTAATTTTAGTAGGTAGTTTGCTGCACGACTCTTATCCCAAGTGGTGAAATACCAACTCTATGGTTTAGCACAGGGAGATGATTCAAGGCGCACAAGGTCGTCTTGCACAGAGGTTCTCACAGGACTTAGTAACCCACAGGGAAACTGGAGGTCTACTGACCAATCCCCGTTTCCCGGACACTTACACCGCAGGATACCCTACTGCTTCTCCCTCTGTGTGGCCCGGAAATGGAAAGCTATTGAAACTGGACTTTTTTAAATGATTTTATTGTAATACTAAAAAAACCCAAGAACAATAGCTAAGTGATTAGAGAATGCAAAGTAATATTATGTAAAATTATGTGAAAATAATTATGAAGAATTTTTAGCAACTTAGCAAATAAAATTTCTTATAAAATTGAGGAAATAAGTAAATTATAAAATAAACACATAGCTAAGATATGAAAGAGAGCAAAACAATCTGATCATACAAAGGGTATAAATCATAACTTTCATTTTAAAAACCCACAGAATATTACTTGGGATCGCATCACCTTAAAACAACTCAAACATTTTAATTATATTTTCTTTGTCATTCTTAGTCCATCATGTACTTGTCCAATTTTATTTTACTACTTTGGCTTGGACATATTGTTCTGTGTCCTTGGATTACCTTTCATTGTATTCTCTAACTAGAAAATTATTTCATCCAGTCATACATGGGCCACTGATATAAGCACCTATTACCTACGAGATGCCCAGTGACGTGTTTTGTCCTTCAAAGCCCTCTCATTGGCACCAACTTTCTGGGGTATTCCCGTTGCAAGGCCTTCTTGGTCTCCCTTTGGATTTAATTCACCATTTTCGCATCTGTACGTACCCTTAAAAGTGAGTTCATCAGATTCCTCAGCAATAATTACCTATTGCATTTCTCCTTAGCTAGAACCTGGAATATTGAAAAAAGACTGTGTTAGCTGTTATCGTAAACTTTGGGCTTGAAAATACACTTGGTTTACAATGGACAGGAAGCAGTGCTAGATAAAGGAAAGTCTCAACGGAGAGGCAGAAAGAAGGTAAGAAGGAGGAATTCCTACTAAGAGTAAACAAGTGAGTGTCACACGTGCGGACACGGTTTGACTAAAGTACATGAAAATAGCGCTTCTGACCATAGAAGTGATGCTCCTGGCCTCGCAAGGGGGCGGTGGGGGGGGGGGGTGAGAGGGGGCATCCACGCCCTGCCCTGGGACCCATTACCTCAGCGCTTGTTGCTTGTTAGACTGAGCAGCCAACCCCATTGTATTGCATTGTCTGTCCTATTTATTTTACGATTAATCTTCAGCCAGAGCCATACAAATAGTGGAGCATCATTATGAGAATTTAATTAGCTCTTATTAATATTAATAGAGATGTTTTGAAAGTAACTCTCTCCTCAAAATAATAAACTCCAGATTATTTTTCTTATTACTTTGTAACACATAGAAAAGATGGGGAAATTTTTTGCTTAAGATTTATTCACAAACTCTTAGTAATTGTTGATTTATTAGTCATCATTAGGATGATCTAGGAAGAAAATACAGCCTCCTCCCCCTACCCACCTCCCTTCCTACCTACAAGAGAGAGGTCTCTTGTTTGCCATACTTACCTCAGCATTAGAGGAAAAACAACTTTCTTTGTCAGGTTTCCCAAGAAATTTGCGGCAGTTCAAAATTCCTTTCACAGTATTTCTGTGTGTGCATATTTACATATTCATAGGTCAAGGATTTCTCAAAGGTTATTAGAAGGCTTTATTCAATTGTTTATTTCTCTATCAAAAGCAATATTTCCTGGTCCTTTCCTATAATGATGATTCAATTTTTGTTATAAAGGCAAATTTTGGGACTTTTTCACTAGATACGAGATATATAAAGACTTCACGATTTTTCAGAGTGGACAGTTAAGCACTCATTCATTTCTTTATCCGTTAATTCATTCAATTTTGTGAAATAAACACTGTGGATGCTTATGCACATGAATGAGAATGAGAAGTATCAATGAATCCTAACGTTGGTCTTAAGCATCTCAGTTTAGAAGGAAAAGCAACGGAAGTAAAGTCAGTCGATTTCAGTACATTTATCACTTTGGCCAACCAAAACCTGACAGGAATACTTCATTGTAGTTTTTCTGGCACCTCCCTAATGGCAGATGACATAGAACACCTTCTTATGTGCTTCCCGGACAAGTGTACATGTACTTTCATGACTTTCCTGCTGAAAAATACTGTAAAAGGTGCAGATTTTGTTGTTTTACTTTAAATACATATTCTGCAAAGAAGTTTGGATTTATTTGTAAGATATATTGCTAATGTTTTGCACTCGGTTCCTTGTAATTTAATTTCTTGACAGCAAATTTTGGAAATTAAAAATCCTTGTTTTATATAGTCTGATTTACTGCTTTTCAGTGGTTTATGTATTTTATGTTGTAACTAAGAAATATTTGCTTACATCTGACACAATGGGGCTCTTCTTTGTATGTTTTCTTATATAACTTTTGTATTGTAGCTTTTATGCCTGCAAAGCACTCAAAGTTTAATTTTTGTCTATTGTGATTTTTATCTTTAGTGTGAAGTTGATTTTCTCCTATGACTATCCATTAATTCTAGCATCATTTGTTGGAAACATTATCCTTTCCCATTTATGTACCTTAGCAGTTCATCTAAAACAGATTTGCTAAATTGGGAAATATATATTCTGTTCCTTTTCCCTGATTTCCATATGTGTGCCTGTACCTGAGATACCCAAGGGCTTTATTCTGTTTGTTTGTTTGTTTGGCTCCTAGGGACCCACCCCAGGGCTTTCATGCTGAACTTCATTCTCTGCCCATTGGTTTCATTTTGAGTTGTTTTTAGTAAGTCACTAAATTGTGCTGGTTGGGCTTGAACTTGCAGTCCCCCCTGCCTCAGTCTCCCTGAGTGCCTTGACTACAGGCCTGTGGTAGCAGGGTTGGCTATACCTACTGTCTGAACTACTGTTGCTTTAGAATGACTTGGTTATCATAATATAAGTCCTCTCGTTTTTTCCCCAAAATTACGTAGGCTATTCAGGATCCTATTTATTTCTGTGCTAACTTTAGAATCAGCTTGTCAACTCTTAACCAAAGAGGTACTGATGAGATTTTGATTGGAATTATATTTAATCTATTTGATTGATGTAGAGAAAAAATCATAGAATCATTTCATTTATACAGGTCCTTTCATTTATTTCAGTAGTTTTTTATAGTTTTGAACATGTAAGACATCCATACCTTTTATTAAATTTTTGTGTATGGAAATATAATGTTCCTAACTGAAACCAAGGTTGACATATTCTCCTCCCAATCCAGCTCAGACTAACTTCATAATAATCTGTAGTATCATCCTTATTTCTTTGTAATTCTTAATTGAACAAAATGTAATATTTACAAAAAAATTTAAGCTATATAATTTTTGCTATTTGGCCTTTTATATATAAAAATTAACTGGTTGTAATTTGCTGCAACTGTGGAGTTAGACTTTTTCAGGAACGTATGTATGAGGACTCGTCTTTCTTCATATTATATCTGCTCTGTTTTACTCTACACAGGAAACAATATGGAACATATTAAACCAAGAGGTAAAAGGATTTGATTTACAGTCATATTTTGTCACTTGCTGTTTATGTAATTTTAAGAAATGTGCCTCTGCATTTTAGCTTTTAGTTTCTCATCCTAAATAATTTAAAATAGTTATCACAAAAGTTGCATATATGGGCAGTATTGACAATATTTTCCAGTTCTGCAACTCACAAGAAATCTTCAGTGAAGGTAGCAAGCTACTCCTTGATACTTTATTGTGTTTTTATTTTAATTGTTGTAAAATACAATAAGTTTTGGCTTGTATTGAGGTCTCTCAGTAAGCACTTGGTAATTGGTTGCTGATTGTATTTAATATTATTTGCACGACTAGGTATTATAAGGTCATGTAATATAGGACTTCATTTAATAGTTTCTAGGATCGGTGGTTTGGAAATAGAGCTTCAGTTTGTCCTGTCGTCTTTGTGTGCAGACACATTTAGTCTTGACTAGTTGACTGTCTCATTTTCAATGAGACTATAAAATACAATATCTGGTCTGGTTCGGTCACACATTTTTATAGCCTGTGACCCACCATCAAGTAGCAGTTTTCTGTGTATTCAAACTGCTGCTTCAAAAAAGTGACTACGGATTTGTTGGCTCATATTATGAAAATACTTTATCAGTGTCAATATGAATAAAACATGTAAATCTAAAAATCTTTTTAGCTTATATGATGAATTTGGGAAGTCGGGCAATGTTCAAGATTTGTGAGCTATTTGTTCTAGAAAGGTGTTTCTTTATGTAGTGTTTAATGGCATGACATAGATTTGTTGGAATCTGAAGGACCTATAATAATAATTCAGTAGGCAACAGAGTAGACATTTTTAGACAAAGAAATCCCAGATTTTGGTTAGTCAGGAGTAGTGGTATGTCGCATTTGTTCTCTGTTACACCAAGGCTTACGAACAATCTCCTTTCCTTGGAAATGAATTTTAGGTAGCAGTTGATCACCTCATTTCTAACTAATGAGCTTCTTTTCTTCTTCCTACGCTTGATGAATATCAGTCAATACAGAAACTAGTACTATCGATTTGTGATTGAGCCTTCTGGAATGATAGACTTAAACGAAGATAGGAGACATTGGCTGTCTAAAATAGATACAAATGTCTCCGCATCCAGTGCTACGTACTAGCTTCCTTATTGTCAACAACACCCGCTTGCCGTGCTAGTACATTCTTGGCAAACGTTCATTTGTCCCAGTCAACAAATATCCTGGCTGGCTTGCTGGAAGTAGAATTCTGAACAAAAGAGGCCCACTTTCTTTAGACTGTCTTAATCACAATCAGGCATTATTCTTTATTCTATTATGCTAAAGTGAGACTCTCCTTTTCTATGGTTCATTTTGCCCTGACTTCTGTGTGCGATGACTATATGCTGCATTCTTGCTGCAACATATTGTAAGCTGAAAAATCAATCTTGTGTCTTGCAGAATCTAGTTTCATGTTCAATAATTTGAGTGTCTTTTAAACTTTTAGATTGCTTTGATATCTTTTGTGTTATTTACACAACAATTGCCTTTGGTTGCTTCCTTTACCTCATATAGCAAATACCAAATGCAGTTAGTTGTTTGCTATGTTTGTCACACTTAAAATGATATTTAAAGTAGATAATTATACCAGGCTCATTCTAATGTTATAAAGACTGTTCTCTTCCCTTTAAGTATGTAGAGAAATATCTATATGTGTGTATACACATACACATGTATAAATGTAAAAATAAATACATACATATATTTACATAACACACATACGTGTTGTCTATACTTCCAAATGTACACATTTATATGTCTATCTAAACTGAGACAACATGTTTGCTCTGCTACTTACTGGTTCTATATCACTATGAAAGTCATTCAACCTTTCATTTTTCTTCTCATATGAATGAAGAGGGCAGTAAATCTTCTCATGGAGCATGTGGATCTCAATATACAGCAGCTGTTATTCACCATTGTCATCATCCAGTTTGGAAATCCCTACTTTGGCCAAATGTTGCTAAATGCACTATAGTATTTCAAACCAAAGTTCCCATATTCAGTAAATATTTGAAGTAGATCAGCTCTACCCAAAGCCTTTCTCTGTGTTTGTCATGGTTATTGTCTAAGGTTTTTTGTTGATGTGGTGGAATACTCAACAAATACAAATTGGGGAGGAAAAGTTTATCTAAGCTCACAGTTTCAGAAGGTCACAGTCTGTTCATGGGTGGCCGGCAATGATGGAAGCACATGGCTGAAGCAGAGGGTGGTGGTGCCTCCTCACAGCATTGCAAACAGGAAATCAAGTTTGAGAAGAAGAGAGAAAGTTGCATTTTCTTTTTCAGGTCTTTGTCCTAGTGATCTGCCCCTTCTGGGTCCAGCTTCAGTGTTTTAACCCTCCCAGGTCTGAGGCCCTAATCCTCCACATACCTATAATACCTGTAATCCACCACCCATATGTAATCTAACCCACATGCCTTTAATATGCAACCCACCACACATCAACAATCTAAGCCACATACCTGTAATCTATAATCTGTCACACCTGTCTTCCACCATGCATCTATAATTTACCTCATGCCCACAATCCATCCCTCTAGACCAGACCCCGATCTCCTAACAATGCATGGTTCTATAGACAATCCATAATATCCAAAAACATGAGACTTTTGGGGAACGTTCAAGATCTAAACCTCAATAGTTGTCAAGTCTGCATCTCAAAATAGTTCTGTGTCATCCCTGGCTCATTATCTTAGTGCCAATCACAGTTGCACTCCACTGCCACCTTCCTCAACTCAGACTCCCCTCCTTTCTAGTCAGCTTCCATCTTTTTCTCCTTTACAGTGTGCTGTGGGAATATCAGCCCTACTATCAGAAAACATTCATTCTGTATATTTTTCCAAAATATTTCACTTAACATACCATAAAGCCTTGCCAAGTGGTAAGAATAGACAAGATTGTGAGGTTTCTACAATTTTGCTGCTTCTCAAAATATTCTTTCAAGTCTAAGATGGGAATGGTGAGTCTTGGATTCCATATGTTGCTTAAAAATATCAACTTAAGAAAGGACACATACATTGAGCAATCAAGTCAGGAATATAAGCAATATTTGTCTGAACTCTAGGCCCACAAATTTCATAGCACTGCCTTTGAAACCTTCTTATGAAGACCACTTAAAATTGTGTTAACTCTCTTAGCTTCAAAGAGAAGATGATAGAGCTCTTGCTTCCTTTTAGTAGCCATTACATTTAGATGTTGGTTCTCTGAGGCCTTCCTCCAAATCAGCGTACTAGTGTCTTGAAATCATTTTTCTACCAATCTCCAGATGTCTACCCGGTAGCCATAAATCATTTTCCAGGATCACAGGTTTTCATTCTACTTTATGACTTTCCAGAAGCTTAAGTAACTTCATTTTCCAAATGCAGGATGCACTAGTGCTCTGGACTCGTAGTTCTTTAGCCTTCTTTTTTCTAAGAGCTTTCTGCTTCATTTTTGCATCATGTTGTTAATGAAACCACTGTCATGTCCTAAACAATTCCATCATCAAAAGTTTTTCTCATTTTAACATCTGGAAACTTGAAAGTTCTCTCTTTGAGTCCTATCCTCTCCATTTTCTCATCAGCAAACAATTATGTCATACTTCTCTCTGATCATTAGTTATTAAAGAAGGCCAAATTAAAACCACAGAGAGGTACAAGAACACATCACCAGAATATTTGAAATCTAAAAAAATGACAAATATGTCAAGTGACAAATCCCAAAGTTGATGAGATTGTAATGTGACTGGAAACTTCTTATGCGGCTAGTGAGAAGAGTTCATATTTAAAATATTCTAGCAGGTTTATTCACAGTAGCTAATAATAGAAATGCCCACCACCAATAGAATAGTTCATACCTTTTGTGGATATTCATATACTGAACACTACCTTGTAGGTAAACGCAGAAGAAGTCAGGCAAAAGAGAGAACACATGAATAAAGTGAGTAGTATTCATGGTTCTATTAATGCAATGTTTTAAAGGTATTATTTCAGTCTAACTTGGTCTATAAATCAAAAGTGTTTTATTTTAATACCTTAACACTATTTTTTCAGATTGGACAGGCAAGCTGATTGTAAGAGTTATGTGTAGATCAACTTCAGCGGTAGGTAAGTGACATAGAAAGGACCTCGCTTAGGATTCTTTTGCCAAGTTTCATTTGTCAATACTCTGCGGTCATACAGTCTGGGATGAGTGAAGGATAAACAAATGCAGCAACATAACAGAGTAAAGAACACGGACAGCAGATTCACACACATATACAAATCCCATGACAGTTGACACTATTAATAGATAATCATGTGGAAAAGAATTAAATTAGTCACATTTCCCATCACAGTGAAAATAAGTTTCAGATAAATTAAAAATGCAAATATTAAATAGTGAATCTTTGGAACTTTTTGAAAAACGTTGAAAATATATTTATGACATCATGAAGAAAATAAAATAAGAACAGCAAATTTTATAATGAAAAAAATGTTAAATCTGATGTTAAACTTTCTGTGGTACAAAAGTTCATAAAGACAAAAACAAACCACAACCTGAGAAAAGACACTTACAAATCAAACTAAAATGTAGAAAAAAAGTTGAATATATGCACAAGCGGTATGACCAAGTCAATTTATAATAGAGAAAAAGCAAATGCAAAATATTATAATAAAAATGCCAAAACTTACTATTAATTAAAAATGGAAATTAAGTGAAAATTGATGATTACTTCTTTGCATCCTGCTTGTATACCACCTGTCCTCCCATACCTGAAAATAATTAAAATCTTTTGCTACAAATCTTATCATAGGAAATTGGGGGCTTGGAACTGGCGTACACTTTTCTGAGAGTGAATTGACAATATGTAGCAAGTTCATAAGTTCTGATTTCAACTAGAAATTCCATATCTAGATACAAATTCTGAGACAACTCTCACATTTATGTGTAAGAAGATATGTACAAAGCTAATTATCATAGCATTGTGTGTAAGGCTGAGAATTTAAGCACAAGTGTTTATCAAAGAATATATGATTAATTTCTCTACATTTATATACTGGGTCCTGGAAAATTTAAATTAATGAATTATAAACCTATGTACTATGGATAAATCAGATAATAATAATAATAATAATAATAATAATGTTAAGGGGAAGAGCTAGTTTGAGATAATAAAATGCAAAAAGTGTAGTACAAAATAATATTACATATTATGTACAGACACATAATTATAAAAGACTAATGCAAAAGCCTATGTAAAATTGTTAAATGTAGTTACAGAAAACCAGGTACTTTTGAAAAAGACTTTCCTTGAATTTTGCCACTACTTCGACTTTTCTCTTTTATGATCATTATTTTCATATAATTGACTCATCTGTAAATTATTTATAGTGTTTTCTTAATTTTGTTAAGAAACATAGCATTGCTATAAAATCAGATAAGAATTATACTATTGTTAAAATTTATAAAATCCATAATAAATTAAAAAAGAAAACCTACGTTCTCCAAACTCAGAACAGTTTTCTTTGTATTGAATCACACTGCTCTTCCCTGTTCTTAACTTTACTTATGAATTGTGGGAAAAGGAACAAAAACTCATAAGATCTTTTGCGCTCAGTATCATGAATTATGATAATTATGACATTTACTGAGCTGTACAGAACTTTCAAAGTCCTGTTACACAACATTATCTCCTTCCGTCGCAAGGCATTGTTGAAGACTAGGCGTGTCAGTAATTTGCGTCTATTATTTTCCTGCATTTTCCCTTCTGCTGACACTTTTTCACTTCACACTGTATGAGAAGAAAGAACAAGTAAGATCAAAATTGTTGAGCTAGAAGACTTAATGAGAAGGGTTGGCTCCACAAAGGAAAAAAATTCTCTAAAATCGATCATGTTAAGGATATATGCCAAAATTTTTCACTATTCCTGTGGCTTAGGTGTTTTCCAGTAGAGACCCCAAAATATGATAGACTGTGAGGGTAGATAGTAAAATAGGAGGGCTACTCGTTTTAGTTTTCCTGTAAATAAAAAGCAGAATAGTTTTTGCTAGGCTGTCCTAACATCCTAGTTCATTCCCAGGGACATCTCCAGGGATGCTATATGAGCATAGCATAGATCAAAGTCTACTCAGTTCTTTTTATTTTTTTTTCTTACCATAGAGATTAAAGAAAAAAAAAAAAGAAGAAAGAAAGAAAAGAAAATTCCCCTGTGCTGGGAGAAAATTGAGTCATTACTCTGTTGAAATTGACTCCAAGATAGTTAAAAATTTCTGTGGTTTATAAGAAACTGTTTCTTCTCTCCTTATCTTTGTCTTCCCCTTTAGATATTGTCACATGAAAGGGCTTTCTTTTGTGTTTATCTTTGGCAAAAGTCCCTGACTCGCAGATCATTTGTTTCAATAACACTTACAGTTCCCACATCACAGCGTAACTCAGGACATTAAAGATTCTGGGGGCAAATTTCAATGTGTGCAAATCATGACAACCAACTGTGGCATCTGCAGGAAATGTACACAGTAGCAGACGTCTCCGCAAGAAGATGGGGAAATGTAAAAAGTGAAAGGAAGTGAAAGAAATATCTAAACTGAGTCATGGAACTTCTGTTGTGATTTTAGGACTGACTCCCTTAACCAATCTCCACTGCAGCCCAAAACGACACTGGGGGGAGGGCACTTTTTCTAGTCAATCTGGGTCCTTAGAAGAGAAGCCAGGCTTCCTGCACCTAGTCACTGGTTCCCTGCCCCCAGCCTTGCACTTTGCCCCTTTCCAGCTCTCCTGGTCTCCTGGCTTAGGCATCTAGGAAAAAGTATTTCAAATATTCCTGTGTTCCAGCACCATGCTATTTGAAACCACCTTTCCCAGAAATATTTTGGAAAACAATACATTTAACCAGATAGGTATTGGGCTAGCAACACAACAAGTTGTAGCTTCTCAGGTGAGAAAGAGATGACTCAAGTGTCAAGGACACATGTCTGAAATGGAGATGCCTACGTGAGTATTCTGGCTCAGACAATCACTAGCTTTTAGGAGGCTGACTTTAGCAAGACACATAGTAATACGCACAGGTATAGTGGCAGGTTACTTACCTCTGTAAAGAATGCTTATTGGGGGTTTATATGTGTTAGGTAAAGATAAACAGTCTCCAAGAAGAATTTTTCATCTAAAAATTCTCTGAGTTTTGACTCACGGTCATAGGCCACTGGTCTAGCTGAATTGTTTCCAGAATTTCAATATTAGAAAGAAAGAAAGAAAGAAAGAAAGAAAGAAAGAAAGAAAGAAAGAAAAGAAAGAAAGAAAGAGAAAGCAGGCAAGCGAGAAAGGAAGGAAGGAAGGAAGGAAGGAAGGAAGGAAGGAAGGAAGGAAGGAAGGAAGGAAAGAAGGAAGGAAGAAAGGAAGGAAGGAAGTTTCAAGGCAAGATATGATGTTTCTGTAAGCAAACAGACATTTTACCTCACCTCTCTGTATTTCGTTTGTCTTGAACATTTAGGTTGATATTAGCATAATACAACATAACCTTAAATTATTTTTATTCTCTACCTTGCAGGAAGACTTTGTTCAACAGACTTCCCTAGAGAACTTCAGGCTCTTGAATATTTTCTTTTATTTTTTCACCTTAATATTATTGGCTTTCTTAGCAGTTGCTTTTTTGTTCTTTTCACAACTAGGATTTTTCTCCACATTGATTTTTTAACGCTGTTACTCGTTATAAAAAATTCCTCTCATATTTTTTCAAAGAATATTATCTTTTTTTCTTTCTTATTCCACCTAAACTCTTTACCTTTTTTTGAGTTACAAACCTCTTTTGAAAAATTTATTGAAGACTCTGAAGTCCTTCAGCATTTGAGTGAGAGAATAGGGAAATATATTTACAAATTTTGCTTTGAGTTTACAGTAATTTGATCCCATTGTCCTATAACTCCTGATAGGCAAACTCACCTATTCTCATGTTAATATTTGATCTGTATTGATCATCCAAAATCTTTTTTTTCAGTTCATAACATTTATTCAGAACTTCAGTCTTGTGTGTATAACTAACAAATGAAATGTGTCCATTTGGAAATTCCATACATATCTCAAACTAAACTAAATACATCTTCCCATTTAAATCCACTATTTGCTGATATATTGTCTGACAATAAATGATACCACCATCCTTCAAGTATCAAAAGTTTATTTCCCTCACCTTTCCTTCCATATGAAACAGGAACAGCAAGAGGCAGCCATCTGTATAGCAAGAGAAACGCCCTCACTGAGAACCTTGCCTCATCACCCTGGCTCCCTGATCTGGTACTTCCCCTTCTCCTTTCCCATCCCCTCCCCCAGACCTCTCCAAATTGTGGGAAACAAATGTTTAGTGTCTAAGCCCATCATCGATTTACAAACATCTGTTTTAGCAGCGCTGGTGATGACGGCAGGGGTTCATCCAGGGAATTATAAGCATTTATGTGTGACTAGAACCACACCTTGGCAGACAGGACCACTTAAGATCACATTTCTGGTTCCTGTCCAACTCCAATTCCCTGCAACTTTCCATGTGATTCTTAAGATCTAGGCGTGTAGCTTATTGTTAGTGACTGGAAATGCTGCATTTCCTCACGACCTTGATCCGGCTGTTTACATCGCTTTGAATATATCGCCTTTGCCTGCCTCACTCCATTTTCTTCTGTAGCTCAGTTCAGGCAAGGGAAGTCTTTCTCCAGCCCTTCATGTCTACGTTAGGAAGGAAGCAGCCCTCCCTACAGCGTAGTAGCCTGTGCAGGAACAGCTCTCCTTGAAAAAGAGGAGCTTGTAAAGCTTGTGTAATTTGTGTTTGTGTTCATAAAGTTGGGCGCACAGCCTGACACACAGTGGGTGTGTCTGCTGCTCCGGGATGATTCTTGATGTTTCCCCTTATGAACTTCTCTTCTCTTCCTCATTTCAGTTCAGAATTCTGCCTGAGAACCTTTTCTGGTATATACCCAAGAAGACTTTTTTTTTCCATCTCTAATTATAGCCACGTTTTAGCAGAAGTTCTTTAAGTGTGTCTCAGCAAGCAAGATGCACTGACAATTGTGTACACGCTCCAGGACGTACGATTCTTGTTCAGTTCACAATTTCTCTAAGAAGGCCACAGCCCTATTTTTTTGTATTTTTTCCTTATATTTTATACTTTCCGGGAGTGAAATAAAATTTTTCTCTGTAAATTTTGAATTGAAAAATCATAATTCATATATTTATGTATATTATACAATGTGTTTTGATACTTGTATCCACTGTAAGCATAATTAGATCCAGCCAAGCAATATACCCATTACTTCTCATACTTACCATTTTTTATAGCAAGATTTTAAGTTTACCCTTCCAGCAATTTTGAAATATAGAATATATTATTATTATTAGCGGTAGTCACCATGCCATGCAACAGATCTCACACACATAATTCCCCTTGTCTAAGTGAAACGTACACCTCTGGCCAATATTTCTTAATGCCCTGCTACCTCACAGCCTCACCAGCTCACCATGTATTGCGTGCCACCTTTTGCCTGTCTTTGCTTGTTGTATTACATATCGCCCAAGCAGCACTGTGAAGTAGATATCGCTATTTAACAACCAGAAGCTCAAACATGTAAAGAATCTGAGTTGCAACTGGAACTTGAGTTGGTGTGGTCCAAATAGCAAGGATCTGTGTCCATGCGGAAGAAACCTTTTCACAAAAAGTATGAATTTAATAAAAGCCAAATGAGGACTTACCACAAAAAATAAACAAAATTTCAATGTAAAATACCCTGAAAAAATCATTGAAAATCCAGAGAATGCAAAAAAAAAAAACTCATAACTGACATCACATAGAGACAAGTTATCTTTTCTGCCTTGATTATCACCTGTGGATACAAATTGGACGCAAATGCCAAATGGAGAAACAAAGTACTGCTCACCAAAAACAACCCTTTTCTTTTCCCACTACCCACAATAAAACGTAAAAATAATTATAAAAATTGGTTGTGATGAGTTTAAGGGTTCTTTACTATACATGGGAGTGCTTATCTTGATAAAGACCTAGAGACAGAGTCTATTTGACAAGTACTTTTTTCCACATGAAAGTCTTCACATTTTCATCATTTTTGATCCTAACTAATCCTAAAATGAGTGTCTTATAATTTGTTTCATTCAAAGTACCTCTGATTGCATATGCTATTCAAGAATTTCAAAGTTGATTATATAATCTTGGAAGGTTTTTTTTTTTTTTCCAAATAGTGTGTTACATTTTGACTCTAAATATCTTTTAGAAATACTTGATAAATTTAAGCAGTTGCACTGTATGGCTTGAACAAGAGGCAAGCAAAGTGTGGTCTCTGCTTCTGAGAAACTCAGTGTCTAATGAAGTAACCTACAAACGGAACTAGCATCTTACGATTTCCACAAGAGCTCACAACTGAAGATTAGCCTTGATTCTCAGAGGAGACTTCGAAATTTGTACTAGTGCTGGAATGTTAAGACTTTGGCAACTCTTAGAGAAGGACTAAACACATTTGGCATAAGAAAGTGTACATGAGTCTTTTTAAGACAGTGGGTGGAATAGTATGGTTTGGAACTAGAGTGTTTCCCAAAAGCCTCATATATTAAGATGCTGTGGAATACCTATGGAACCATGTTCTGTTGGGAGATGGGGCCTGGCTGGAAGAGGCAGATGCTTGAGGCTTTACCTGGAGGATTGTCAACTTGAAGGGATTAGAAAACACCCAGGGCATATTTGTCAAAACCATATCATTATTATATCAACATTAACAGGACAATTGCTTGGCCAAGCTAGTTCAATGATTTTGCAAGTCATATATGAATTGTGGTTTGGTAAGAGGGATAAACTTTACAGAAACGTAAAGCCTAACACATAAGTAGAAGTTTTCTAGCCTAATGGTCAATAACTTTCTGAGATAGACTGTTCTAATTAAAGGACAAATTGGTTATATTCTTTCTACCATGAAAAAGGCAACAAACTCTGACAGGGCTCTTCAAGGTGGCAGCATGTCTCACACTTAAGATGTTGTCTTGGATGCCAAAAGACTGAGACTACTTTAGACTCTATTAAAATAGAAAATAGGAAGGTTAATCTAGGACAAGGCAAAGCCATCGATATGTACTATTTCCTCTTCCATGGGAACACTCACTGTTTCTGATTCTTTTCTCTTATAGAATGGTTGCAAATACCTCAAACCACATAAATATGCTTTAGCAAAATGTCAAGTTTTACACAACAGCTGTGGGCAAAATCATCAATTAGTTGAGCTTTCAGTAGTCTGCAGTTATTCTAGTTTCGTCATGGGCCAGACTAGAGAATTAGACAGAAATGTAATGGATGTATTTCCAAAAAGCAGGATACATTTTTGCCATCAGTCTCCTCTTTCTAATGAAATATTTAATATCTTGGCTGGAGGGGATGATTTCAGCAGTTTCTATTTGGACTTAATTTTGCCATAATTTGAAGTCTAAACAGCCGATGTAGGGTTTGGACCCATGTGCCAGCTAACCTTGATTCTAAACTTGACAGGATTAAGAGGCTCTTGGAAGATTGATAGGGCTATCAGGACTCTAATAACACCAGTGGATTAACCCACAGGTGAGTTCAGAGCTGATTGGCCTGTTAGGTGGTGGGCTCCTAAATGGAGGAAGCAGCTCATGGAAGGATGTCCTTGGGATCTGTATCGGGTCCTTGACACCTATATCTCTGGCTCTTCCCCTGTGTTCTGCTCCCCAGCTACCATGAGCTAACTGACTCTGCTCCACCCTTCGGCCTTTCTATCTTGAAACTTGTACCTTGGAGCCAGTCAACTGGGGACCACCACTGCTCTATAAAGCTCTCCTCCTGCAAGTTGTGAATGTCAGGTATTTTGCCTCAACAACAACAACAACAACAACAACAACAACAACAAAACCTGACCAATATAGCCAACGATCTCAATTAATATTTTTTTTAAAAGACAAAGAAATGAGCACGAGCTGTACGACAACTCTCTGTACCATAGACATGATTCGGAGGCAAACCTCCAACAGAAGCTTATTTGTCGATAGTATGTGCTTGTTAAGTCCTTTCACTTTAAGCAGAGTGCTGGAAGGGGATCTGGTGATGCTGTTGTGGCCTGTTAGGATTGTACACTTCACAGTCTTCAAAATGTTTGGTGGTTTCCTTTTCTCCAGTGTTATGTTACCTGAGTAAATGACATTAAGTCCCTATGAGGAAGAACAATGCTTAATCATTATTGCATCCAGCTATTTTGATTTTTTTTCCCTCTCCTAGAGACATAGCCTTTTTTCAGCCAATGAGTTATAAGACAAAACAAAGCACCAAAACTAAACCAAAACAAACACGTAGCTAAGGCCAGAAACCTCACCAAGAGATCATTACTCTTTACTGGGATAACTCCCTTCCCACTCCTAATTATCCAGCCTGACTTTTTCTAACAGAACAATTAACTTCCAGCCAAAGGAGTTAAAATGCAAACCACAGACTTGAAAGAACGTATACAACAACTCTAAGTGTCATAAGGAAAATTAAATATCTACATTATAGAGAGAATCTTTGCAAATCAATGAGAAGACAATTTTAAAAAGGCAAAGATATTTGAACAAGCATTTTAATAAAATGATAGATATGTAGACTGTAAGCCTATCAAAAAAGGCTTGCAATATAGAAGACTTCTTGGTAAACAGAAATAGCTGATATTATACTACCATCATGTCATAAACAACTCCAAAACTGGAAAAATATCTAAGAATTATTTTCTGATATTAGATAATAGCAAGGGCATATAATCCCTCAGAGAATATAAAACAAGTCACACTCTAGGATTGCCTCTGCTTTCTGCTTCATGGCAATTTTTGGACTGTGCCACAGAAGTAAAATGTTATTAAACAAAGCGCAACAGTCTCAAAGCTTTGGAGACATGCTTGCAATTTTGAGTTGCTGTCTAAGCTACAATTTGCCAGGCCAATTGACAAAAATTGAAAAACGTGTTGAGATAAAATTGCAGAAGTCTGAAAAGAAGTCCCCTTGAGTTTTTAGCTGTACTTCCAGCTGTACATGTACAGGGTATGTACAATGTTGAGAAAAAATAATTACCCAAAACTGTAAGTCAAATAACTAGTGTAACTCACTTTGGATGATAGGTAGTAGAGTTATAGATGGAACTGGAAATCCTGATTGAGCACCAAGACTTTTAATTTTAAAAAAAATAGAAAAATTTAGGCTTTGAGAATGGACATTAGCTAGTCCTCCTAGTCTCACCCTAACAAAAGTTAAAGATAAACCTCAAAGAGATTAATCTCTTTAATAGGTAAACTAACTGTCCTCTAGGGGAAAAATAAAAGTTACTCTTTTGAAGAAAAGCAAAATATTTGCAATATAGAATGCATAATATCTAATGCACAACAAAAATTACTAGACATGCAAATCAAGGCATATATACCATGAAAAAAAAACAAAGATAGCTATCCAGAATTATAGCAATGATCAAAGGAGTAAATAATGACTTAAAACAGCTATTGTGTCTAAGTGGGTTGGATCTGGCAAGATCTTTGCAAGTTTTTGAGATTGGAAGTTGCCAGGGCAGAGCTCTCAGGTCTGTGGTGTCGTCCATTGGAGGAGCAAGTAAATTGGGGATACCTACCATGAACGTGAAAGGTCAACAGGGCAGCTTAGACTAATAAAGGAAGGAAGAAGAAACATTGTTACAGCTTCTTACTAGGAAGGCTCTGGCCTTGCCTGAGATTTTAGATAGGAGTTTGGCTCTTGTATTCTGTCTGTAATGCTGTGATCAGCTCTACAGATTCTGTCCTATGCTTCCACCAATACCAGCTGCCCATGAATGGACTGTGACCTGTGAGTGGACCTTCTGAAACTTCTGAGCTAAATAAATTTTACTCCCTTAAATTGTGGATGTTGGGTCTTCTGTCACAACTAATAAGTAACTAAGACCGAAATTTCGTCTCATTCATCATCATACTTCCTGTGCTTAGCATAATTATGGAACTTACTTATTACAAGACATTCTTGTTAAACGACTGAATGAAAAAACAAATGGACAAAACCTCTCCTACAACTGTGGCCTATGTTCCCAACCAAAAAGGGGAAAGAAGTTCTAATTTTCATTTTCTTGGAAATAACTCAATAAAACTCAGATAATCTTTTTATGGGGCGTCAGAGCTAGCTCCAGAGGAATCCTGCCAATTCTATCCCATGAACAGAAACACTTGACACTGCGACTTTTACAAATCACTGAATGAAACAAGTTTCCAAGTTGATTCAGGTTCTTGAAAGGTATGGCAGGATTTGGGAAAAGAATAGTTTTATCAAGAAACAAAATAATATTTTTGGAAGTGTGAATCAGAGTGTATCTCTTTCTGTCTTGGAATCTCAACTGCTTCCATTCATGCATTACAAGGTTTAAAGTTCTTACTCTGATCTTCAAGGCCCCACATGATCTGGATTCCCAAGTCACCCTGACCTTATTTCCAGAAGTCCTTCCTGTCCTTTCGTATTAAGGCTCATTGGTCTTTTTGTTGATTTTCAATGTACCAAGCACTTCTTTAGGAAGAGCTTTTAACTGTGGCTTCCTCTGTATCACATTTCCTCTAGGCCTTCATGGCACTGGCTCCAAGGCTTCCTACAAATCCCTGCTCAGATGATGCCTCCCCAGGGTGTACATCTCTGGATAGGCACAATTTACTTATTTATTGTTGTGTTATCCACCAGAATGCACATTCTTCAGGGGCAGGATATTTTATTTTTACGTGGTGTGTTTTGCTTTTTGTCTTCTTTATGCTATTTCCTTGATTCTTAAAACAATGACCAGGACAGAGCAGGCACTTACACATATTTATTAAATAAATCAACGAGTGACTGAAGAAATGGATAAATGCTACGACTTGGTGACACTATGACTTTATGTGCAGGCTCCAAAACAGGTCAGAGGAAAGTCTCCTTATGTCACATAAGCAGCATATACTGAATTATGGCAGGCAGTATGAAAAGGATGAGGAAAAAAATCGAACATTTTTCTCTAATATCCTATTCTTCAGACATCTCAACCTTCCTTTGAGCTTGGCCATTGTCTGCCTAAGAGGAATATTGATGCTGAGATCTTGGTACAGCTTTAAAAGATGAGGCAATGGAGGCTAATTAACACTCCATCTAGTCATGCTAATACAAAGCAGTTGATTTATGGGAGAAACTGTTTAAGACAGATTCATGTGCCTTTACTTGATTGGTAGTATTGAAAAATTAAGAGCACATACAAATACTTATCTTTTCAAAAGAGAAAGAGAGACAGAGAGAGAGAGAAGAAAAATATACCCTTTGTTAATTTAGTGTTGCTGAATATTTTTTTCTTTGAAGGAATCATTAATAATCTACCAAGGCACAGAAATATATTTCTTCGGACAATATCAGAATCACTAACAAGCAACAATATACAAATTTTGCATTATTAATGCCAAGTAAATTACCAAAACTCTCCCACATCAATAAATTTCTTTTGGATAAACAAATACTTCATTTCTATATATATCAACATATTCTTTAATTCTTTTTTCTTATCAGAAGATAATTATTTTTCAAGTAAATATAAATAATGAAAATTAAATTTCAAAGAATAGTTTCTGCTACCACTCAGAGAATTTATTCAGTTATAATCTGTGCTAGACCTTATGCTGAATTATTTTTATGCAGTGGACTTTTGTTAATTTAATCCTATGAGAGAATCATTATTCTCATCTTAAAGTTGAGAAATCGATATACAAGGGAAATAAATAATTTAAAAGATATGCTCAAAATTGCAAAGCTAGTAAGTCATAGAATCCAGACAGATAGATGATTCAGATAAAATAGCTAGCGTTGAACTCAGGTGGTGTTAGCCAATACTCCATCACATCGTGACTACCACCCTCTGTGCCTACCCAGAACTACAAGAGATTTGCCATTGGAGGCATTACTTCTGAAAATTGCAGACAAGCAAAGTAAGGCACTATGGATCATGGGTAGCTTTTCTGGAGTAAATAGGAAAGAGACGACCATCTGTATACAGTGCAAAAGTAATGACAAGAAACAACTCGGGATCCAGACCTAATGAATACTGTCATGGTTTTTAAGTTGGTCGAGCTTCTTCATATTACGTATATATTTGTAAATATTTGTAAGTTGAAAAATACACCCTTTGGAGGAGAGAAGAATATGTAACATATCACACAAATATCTTCAAATTAATATTAAGTTATAACTTCAGTTAGATTACTCAGAAGTTTGTGCTGTTATTCATTCATTTTTCCTTTTACGTAGCATGTATGGGGATAAAATTGTTTTATATTTTATATTGAAGGAAAATTGTCAAACACATATTCAAAAACATTGAGAAAACCAAGTTGCACTGAGGTCCTGCCAAAAAGAAAGAATAGAAAACCACTATGCATTACATCTGTATATTAATAAAAATAGTGGGGGGAAAAAAGAATAGAAAACCATTGCAACAGACTTAATGTTGTAATGACACAGTAATATCACTAGATTAATAGACCATCAAAAGGAATCTAGAAATAGATTTTAGTCTGCATGATAAGTAAATTGGTATAAATGACCAAGTGGCTGTTCGGTGTAGGGGTGTGGTTAATTGTGATGTTACCGTGCATCATTAGGCATAAAAAAGAAAAATTAATCTGTGTCCAAATGCAAAAGCTAATTCCATGTGAATTATTAGCTAAAATTCAATAATCTTGGAAAAATGCAATAGACTTAATTGATTAGATGGTAATAAAGACTTTCTCAAATCTGAAAAGCCAGAAACTTGAAAAGAAGTTCCATCTATCTGCCTTTCAAAAATGGAAAACATTTCCATAATACAGGACACCACAGAGAAGCAACAAATAATAGACATATATAAAATTGTATAGAGGATAGAAAGAAGTCGCAGCGCAGCAGCCCACATGAGCAGTCTCATTTTGCCTTTCTATTTGAAAGGCAAGTGTAGTTCATCTGGGGCCACGTTGCTAACCAATAGCATAGGGCATAGGTACGCTGCTTGCAAGCTTTAGAAACATCCTGCTTAGACTGGCTTGGCACAGAACTGTTACTCTAGTGTTCTGGGAAGCTGAGGCAGGAGATTTCATGTTCAAGCCCAGCCTGGGGCAATTTAGAGACTTCATGAGACACTGTCTCAAAATAAATTTAGAGGGCTGAGAATATAGCTTAGTGCCAAAGCCTAGAATTCAACCTCAATCCTGCTCAATCATTGTATTGCCTATTTGTTGTTGTATAACAAATACAAAATTTAGAGGCATAACCTAAGAAGTATTTTTTGTCTCGTAGTGTGGGTCAGGATTCCTGGTGAGGCTTCGTGGGCTGTTCTGACTCAGTCATTGGCTAGAACTTTCATTCCCTTTAGAGTTTTGGCTGGGGCAGGATTCACTTATGAGCTGCTAGCAGGACTCTCTTCCTCATAATGGTTGGACTGGCAGCCTTAGTTTTTTGCTGTCTGGTGGCTGAAGATTTTCCTAAGTCTACTGTAAAATACGTTCTGGCTTCTTTCAGAGTGAACCTTAGAGTGAGCAAGGGGTGGCACAATGTAGAAACATTATTTTGAAGCCTAATCTGATGAGCGATCTCTTAGGATCTATATGGCATTCTGTTTGTTAGATGCAAGTCACTAGGTCTAGTTTATACTCAACCAGAGGGGATGACATAAGTGCACAAGAACCCGAACCACGGGGTCATCTGGGGACTTAGGAAAACCTGCACATCTCTCTGGATCTGTTTTCTTGTTGCAGCAATTCTAAAAGCAAAATGTACCTGTTAGGCCACAAAATATTTTGGAAAGCTTATAAATAAGCGTGTATTACCAAAGACAAAGACATACCATAGTCTACTGTGCTTAGTATCAATTTTAATATGCACAGCACCCAAAGAGCATTGGCTCTTTCTACGATAAAGAGTCACCCACGTGAAAATGAGCAATAGAAATCAGAAACAATTCATAGTTTGCAACAGAAATACAAAAAAGATGCTCAACCATCGCAATAATAAGCAATATTTACTGTTGGCTTTGAGCCATTTTCTCCTTTCAATGCTTTATATCATCTAATAATTTTATATTCACCAAGAAAGAAAGGAAAGAGGGGTTGCCATTTTCTCTTTAATGACATATGAACTAACTGCAGGACAGAGAGGCACAGATGGTGCAGCATGGAAGTGACAAAACTGAAATGGAAACTCAGCAGATCTGTTGTCCAGGCTAGTGCTCCTGACAGCCGAGTCAGGCTGCACCAATGCGCTGCTAGTGTGGAAGATGCAGATATTATGGAAAAATCAGCCGCCATAAGTCTGAGGAAAATTTAAAAGAGCAAAACACCTGCTTATGGCAGCAACAGAGTGCAGTGTTGGAAAACACACAAATCATACAGGGCTGGAGAAAGCAATTCTGAAATATTTACCACTTAATATACATGTGTCCTTGGTTCTAGCAACCCTACTCCTGGGGAAAAATATCTAAAAGAAACAAAAGTAGGCATCAATTTTCATGTTGTTCATTAGAACAATTAACAGGACTGGATACAAAGAACTGCCCATAAAGTTAAAATGATTTAGCATATTATTGCATACCTACTCCACGGAATATAATGTGAATGTCAAGCAGAATGAGTTGGAGCCGTTCCAATTGCTTTCAAGAGGTTTCCATGAAGTATTGTTACATTAAATAGTAACGTGAGCCAGCCTTGGTGGTACACATCTGTAAACTCAGTTTTCTGGGAGGCCAAGGAAGGAAGATTCCAACTTTGATCCCAGCCTAGGAAATTTAACAACTTTGGGAGACTTTGTCTTGAAAACAAAACAAACCAGCTGAAGTTTAATAGTTTAATCTGAAGGCCCTGAGAGTCCCAGCACTCTGGGAGATGGAGTCAGAAAGGTCACAAGTTCAGTTCCAGTTTGTACAACTAAACTAGACCTTATCTCAAAATAAGAAATAATTTTTAAAACATTAATGTATAGAAAATTGTAATTACATGACTCCATTGTCAAAAAACAAAAATGGCAAATGCCCTACAGATGTGTTCATTTTGTGTCAGTCTACTCATTGCTCACAGACCAGTGACCAAACACACCAAAGCCAGACTAGAGGCTGCTGCAGCCAGCAAAGAGAGCTAAAGAAGAATGGCTCATAAGCAAAGCAGAAAGGGTGACAGAAAACACTGTCAGGAAGCTGCTAACGAAGGAAGCCAGCCGAAGAGGAGGGCGGCAAGCACTGCCATCGGGTAGATAAAATACGTCAACAACTTTAGTGACCCAAAGATGGTTCATGTACATATGCCGAAGATTCTGTACTGGAATTGTGATGGGGAGAGACGTCTGACTACGGCGGGACGAAGACGGAATGAGAAATGGCCTGTAGTCACACTTGCAAGCTTGGATTTCAATGCAGGAAAAAAAAAGTGATATAGCAAGTGCTGGAAAGGAATGCTTCACCCTGACTTTTAAGACAGTAGTTGTTTCTGAAGAAATAAATGCGAATAATAATTCAGAAAGGAAAATCAATACTGAAGGAAAAAAGAGACAAATCTAGAGTGAAGTTTAAGGTTGCTGAGTTGAAACGGGCATGAGTACATAGAATAATCTCAGAAGGTATGTAATATCTCCTGTATAATGAATAAAAATGAAAATATTATAAGTAGTACAGCAGTTGGGTACTGCAGAAATGGCAATGTGAACATGTGGAAGATGTCTTCTAATTTCTTACTTTTTATAGTGAAATGATGAAGCCAGGTCATTGGCTGAGAATAAAGATAGGAAGAAGAGGAAATTTGAAGTGATGAGGAAAGATACGAAACAACAATCGAGGAGCAAAGGACTGCAGGCATGCAGCAACATTTTCTGTCCTTCTTAACATTAGGCATTAAAGAGAGATAGAGATTCCTAGCTCCATATTCAGATGCCCGAGAACACAGATGGAGTTGCAGAGAGTTGAGAACAAACAGGGTGAGGTGATACAAAGTCTGATTTGCAGGGAAGATGTTGGCATGTAAAGGAGGTGAAATGAAGTGTAAAGGGGATGCTCAGATCAATCTAAGAAGTTTTGGATTTGGGGTTTGTAAGCCAATGAGCAGAAAATGTGCAAGGCAATGGTCACTGAGCCCCTTACTTGAAATTCAAAACTGTGAAGGGGGTACAATTGTGTTCTTTTTGTTTTGTTTTTAAATTTTGATCATTTTATTGACATGATGTAAGATATAATCATGCACCAGGAAGCTGAGATACAGTGAAGTTCACGATCATCAGAAGAAAGTTAAGGAGCCAGAAAGAAAGAGGATCAGAAAGATCACACACCTGAATGTTGAAAGCATTGAGGACTGTGACGGGGATGGTGTTAGACAAATGAGAACAAGCTGTGTAACAAAAGTTTTAGGAGGAACTTGAGGATCTGTAGATGACTGTGAAAAGCAAGAAAGTAGATGATATGGCAGAATAGGATACGCTCTACAGTTAGAATTTGTTTGGAAGGAGAAAGTGAGAGTATTAAAGTGTCATTGAGGAACAACTAGGGCACTTGTTAGGCTCCTGGGCTCTGGGAGATATAAAAACGAAACCACCCATCTCTGAGTGTGATTTACAAGAAACAGGTTCCCCAAGGAAGCATTGGGTTTTAAATAGAGCAAACAGATGTCTGTAGTCTGAAAAATGGTCCCAAAAAGTACCAGTTTCTGATCCCTGGAACCTCTAAGTGTTGCCTTACTTAGAAAAATAATTTTTTTGCAGTTGTGATTGAAGTTAACGGTCTTGAGATGGAGAGATTAACCAATATTATGAAGAAGGACCATAAATGTAAGCAATAGGAGAGCAGGTGAAAGGGCACAAGGAAATCTGACATAAATGGGAGAAGCATGCTGCCATGGTGATGTGAAGATGGATGAGAGCGGGTTTCAGGTGTATCCTGTCAATTTTGGAGAGATCTAAACAAGCCCAGGCTAAGGAAGACCAATAGACACAAGAAACCACGCAGACAAAGTGATGGATCTTCCCTTCAGAAGGAACTTAGCACTCCAACATAACGACTTCAGCCCAGCAACAGCCATTTGGATTTGTGACCCTGGAACCATGAGAGTGTCAGCTTCTGTGGCTTTAGGTCACCAGGTATGTAATAAGCTTTTGAAGTTGGCAGGGGAAACTAACACACGGGTAAAGGAAAGACTTGACTCAAAGTCGAAAACGAGAGTAATTTTTGACAATAATGTGTCTCTCATTTCAGAGAGCACATAGAATGAAGGGGAAAAAGATGAGTTATAAAGGCTGCATGTAGCCAAACAGAGCTCTTGGGCAGGTCTGAAGTCCTTGGGCTACTTGGAGTTACCAACTACTGTAGTTTGTATTTGGAGAGTCCCCCAGTAGTTTCATGTACTTGGATGTTAAGAATTATCTATGGAACCGTGTGCTGTTAGGAGATGGAAACCTGGTCTGGAAGGATGGATGATGAGTGGACGTTAGTTTTTAGGTGTGTGGGGAAGACAAGCATATGGTACATTAGAATATAGGCATATGTTGAATTAAACATTATAGGAGTGTGGTGAATTAGGGGCTTAAATCTGGAAGGGGAAGAAGCCTGAGGCTGAACCCAGAAAAGGCACATCACTGGGACAGATTGTGGAGGATGGATGCTACTTCCTTCCTTCCTTCCTTCTGGGAATTGGCTTCTTGGTTGTAATGCCATGAGGAGCTGCCTCCACCTCCACTTCTGCTGTGTGTTTCCACTGCTGCCGGCTGATATGAATGAACTGTGAACTTCTGAAACTGAGCTAAAATAAACTTTTCCTTCCCTGATTCCTGTATGAGTCACAGCAATAAAAAAGTAACTAAGACATCAGCTAAACCGTGATAAAGGAATTCTTATTAGATGTGATGACATTTGTCCTGACGACCCAAAAGGCATATTCCCTTCAGTGGGTACTAACAGGAGAAATAGCATATTCCAACGGGTTGGATATTTATGTATCTCAAAAATTCATACATTAGAATTGAACACCCCAAGATGAAGCTTCTGGTAGGTGATTAAGTCATGAGGGTGAAGCTCTCACAAATGGGGACCCCAGAAAGCTCCCTTGCCCCTTCAGCATGTGAGAAAGGTCAAATAATCACTGCAAATAAGCCAGTAAGTGTGTCCTCATCAAACAAAGTCTTCTACAGCAGTGATCTGGGGCTGCTCGCTTTTGGCTTCCAGAAATGTGAAAAATAAATACCTGTTGTTTATAAGCCACACACAGTATGGTATTCTGTTGCAGGAGCTAAGTTAAGGCAAATATGTTAGTAATGTTTAGAATTTTTCAGTCCTTGCTTCATTTCTACATTTAAAAAACACAAAAGAAAGAACTTTTGTGAGAAAAAAAGATACATATTTAAAGTTGCGAATATATGTATATAGATTTGACTATGTATTGCATATTTATATGAGTTTAAATGTATACTTTTGTGTTAGCATAAATCTTCATTTTGTAATACACACACACACACACACACACACACACACACACACAAATAAATGTGTATATGCATATATTTTTTAAAGCCTGTAATATAAACTGGAAGCACAAAAGTTTGGGGAGGATAAGAGAAATAATGTGGGGAAGAGAAAAAGA
This sequence comes from Ctenodactylus gundi, assembly GCA_004027205.1. Taxonomy (NCBI): domain Eukaryota; kingdom Metazoa; phylum Chordata; class Mammalia; order Rodentia; family Ctenodactylidae; genus Ctenodactylus; species Ctenodactylus gundi. The sequence goes on along the minus strand of PVKB01000226.1, from coordinate 685,738 downwards.
AAAATACTGACATGAGAAAATAAAGCAAAGAAATGATAATATATGCAAGGATTATATTTATGTATTTATGTAAAACTATACAAGTCTGTATACATATATAAAAAATTTTATGAGGTTAAATTCATAAAATACAATTTACATACCAACAGAAACACCAAAGGACCTTGCTAAAAATAAAGCCAGATGCAGCATTAGGCTAAATATCTGATCTTTGCTTTTCCTGCTTTTGATCTTTCTTATTTGCAATTTGCTGGATTTATGTTTCTGATTCAGACTTGCAAACAACTGAAATTCTCAGAGCTCTATCTCTCCTTCTCTAAATTACCACCTGAATCATCCCTTGTGTTTCTGGCGAAGGGAGGCTTCTGGAGTGCAGAGGCATCTATGTACCTGAAGGAGCTGCCTGAAATAACCTTAAGGGAGGTTGATTTTGCGATCTTGGTCCATTATCTTAATGTGATCAAAAGGTGGTTGAAAATTTCTTTTGAACATTTTTAGGAATATGGTGTCCACTTAAAAATTACCTCAAGCACCCTCAGCGATTGGATCTTTTACAAAGGTGCCAAAAAACATACTCTGGAAAAGAATAGCCTCTTCGTGAAATTGTCCTGGGAGAACTGGGTATCCACATGCAGGGAGTGAATAAAGACGCACTCCTATCAGTATGCACTAAATCAAAAGTGAATCATAGACATTGATATTAAAATGGAAACAATGAAATTCCTGGAAGATAAAACTAGACAAAACCCTTGAAGACATAGATGTGGGCAAAGATTTTATTAACAGGACACTTGATGAAAAATGAATAAGCCCCAGAGTCAATAAATGCGATTATATGAAGTTGAAAACATTCTGCATGGCAAAGGAAACAAAAGAATAAAGAGACAAATGATAAAATGGAAAAAAAAATTGCCACCTGCTCCTTAAAGAGGGGTCTAAAATTAGAATCCACAAAGAACTAAAGAAAAATAGACCCCTTCAAATCAAAGACTTAATTAAAAATAGGCAATTAAATGAACAGAAAGGCATGGTTTTCACAAAATGATTACGTTGGTAGCTTTGAAAATTAGCACTTCCTCTAAGAAAGGAGTAGTAGAGACAGCAACAACCGAAATAGAGACCTGATATTATAAGTGGAATTGTGTCAGGTACAATTTTTTTTGTCTTGAATCCTTAATCTCAGTAACTCAAAATGAAAGGCTATTTCAGATAAGACCTTTTAAAGGGTGATCAAGTGTAAAAGACCATTAGAGTGGATCCAAATCCAATCTCACTGGTGTCCTTATAGGAAGAGGAAATTTGGACACACAGGAGATACCTGGAATGCACACAGGGGAAAGACCATCACAGTATTCAGGGCAAACGTGGCCACCTGCAAGTCATCTGCAAAGAGAGAATTTAGGAGGATCCAAGCCCATCTTATCTTGACTTTTCTAAAACTGTAGAACAATAAATTCTGTTGTTGAAATCACTAATCTGTGGTGGTTTTTTTTTATGGTATCGTCAGTGAACTAATGCAATTCAATTGCTGACGCTCAAGATTCTCACCACTTTTTTTTTTTCCTTTACATGAGAACTGGTCAAAGTAAAATCATATCAAATGTTTAAGCAAGCAAGGAAGACTTTGTTCAAGACAATTCCAATAGAAGAGACAGCTTGAATCCAACTTGGTTGAAGAAATGTCCCTGGCATGAGAGAGTGAAGAAGTTTCGGCAATTGTTAAGGGACAGAGCACTGAATGGGATGTGCCTGGCATTATGGGTTATTCCTGAGTTTACAAAAAAAAAAAAAATTCTGTAATGAGGCTCTCTGAGTTTACTCAGTGGCACCCATCAAAGCTAGGTCCTCACTCTCCCACAGAGACAGGGAAAGAAGACCTTCTGTCTCTGAGTTTCTATTTCAAAGAGATAGTTTCCACATCTTTAAGGAAACATTCTCGTTTTCTAAGTTGTGCATTACTCTAATATGAAGGAGAATTTGATCTGAGGTAATATTGCAGATTTTACGTAGACATCTAAAGGGAAATTTTACTATTAGATAAGATAGTTATAAAATGAAAAGGGCTGAGAACATTTTCTATACAGAGCAATTTCTCATTATCCAGGAAGATTGGTTTCAGCATCCTCTACAGATATTGAAATCAATGGGTGTTAAAGTCTCTTACATAAAACTCTTTAATGCTTTCATGCAACCCAGACATATTTTCCCAAGGATACTAAATCATAACTAAATTAATTATAATACCTAGTGCAATTTAAATGTCATGTAAATAGTAGTTATTTTATATGTTTTGAGAATAATGACCAGAAAAGAGTTTTTGTATATTTAGTACAGACAGAGTATGTTTTCAAATATTTTTGATCTGCCTTCCCTTGCATCTGCTGAGGCAAAACACAAGGACACAAAGACGGCTTATTTCAAAAGATTGAAAAAGAATTTATAATTTTAAGTTTTCTAAAATAAATACCCCAAGTTAGGGGCCCACTGGCAGGTTCTTCTGTCTGAGGTTTTCAAGCTCAAAGGAGTGCTAAAGTCATTTTAGTCAGTTCCTTTCTTAAAGAACAAGCTGGTCATTTTGTCTTGGTAGAGCCTCAGGTCTCTAGCAATTGATTAGTCTGTGTAATCTGCCAGTTGATGTCACCAGAAACCATTCCTATGAGATGGCAGTGTATCCCACAGTACTGGATTAAGACCATTATGGCCATTCCAGAGTCCAAAGCAGCACAACCAGAAGGCATTAAAACGATCTTTCAGTGTTGCCCTTTAGGACTTCCACTGACAGAGCCTTTGGCTGGATCTCATTAAATCTGCTCTTAGTTTCCCACTTTGGATGGCTCAGAACCCAGCCATTACCCAGTAAGAGCTTCCCTGATAGCAAATACAGGCTTCATTTTCTTTAAGGTCTTGTCTGTTTCTTTGTTTTCTAATAGCTATGCTTTAAAATTGTTGCCACCATAGAAAACAGGTAATGGTCTGCTTTCTTTCTATTTCATTTGCTACAACGTGCTTAACGTGATAGAGAGAAAAAAATCTCTCTGCTTTGCAGCCCCAGGAAAGTGAGTGCCCATATGAAAGCATTCAGGGGTAGATGAGAAATTATCATGTAAGTGCCTTGTACAAAACACCAGTGGGATGCAACTGCCAGAGACGCGCATAATCGTGGTAAGAGTTACAGACTTGAGTAATAGCTGGGGTGCAAATTAGCTGTCTTTTGATGTCTAGCAAGTGGCCAACCTACTCCTCAATAGAGAGAAGGCTTGGGCTTTGGGTGAAAGCTCAATGTTTTCTTACTAAACCCTAGGGGAGAACCAGTTCTGCAGCAATCCAAGCCAGCGATACTGAAAATTTCCTGTCTCCTTAGCATAAAGAAACAAGTGATTTAAATAGAACAACTTATCTTTCCCAGGTGTATCTTTTATGAAGTTATAAAGGCAAAAGATTTTATGCTATTATGCTATAATCCTGTCCTCTCTACTTCGTAGTGAGAAAAAGAATATTGATGAAAAGGTAGACATGTCACTCATTTGTATTTTATAGACATCTTCATTGCAATTGCTGGCTTCCTGTTAGGATAAATGTATTTATACTTTGCTCTGAATGACACCACGTGGATTTCTGCCTTTGGTGGAGGTGCAACTTTGCTATCTTCAAGTATGTTGTAAACAAGAAAGAGAAAGTGCAAAAGAGGTAGTGTAGTGTCTTGGCAACAACTTCTTCCCAGGTGCTTTCCCTAAGCCAAAACCACCAGCCCAGGAGAGTGTACTCTTAGAGACATCCCCTTCTCTCATCCGTGAAAGTTCTCGTCAAGTGCTTCACTCATTTTTATCTTGCCAAAGTAAGCTATTGCTTCCAAATTGCACTTTATTCCTTCTTTATTCTTTTGTGTGTGTGTGTGTGTGTGTGTGTGTGTGTGTTTGTGTGTATGTATGTTTGTGTGTGCATGCATGTGTGGTACTGCATCACACTGAGCTACCTCTTTTTCAACTTTATATTTTAAGACAGTGTTTTGTTAAATCACTAAGTTGCCCAAGTTTGGCTTGGGTTTATGATCCTCCTGTCTCAGTCTCCCAGAGTGCTGAGATGATAAGTCCGTGTCACTTGGGACTGCCTCATACATATTTTATAGAAGATAATTTGGGGGATATGAGCTTATTGAGTTAATTATGGCATGCCTACTATCTTCTTCATTAATATTACCAAATCAGAGCATTTTCTAATGTTCATATGGTACAACATCCATCATACAGTATGCACTGAGTGCTTCCAGTGTATAGTGCTTCAGATACAGCCTTGAGTTAAGGCAAGCAGGATTCTTTTCTCAAAAAGCTTCCAATATTTCAAGGAAAACACATCATTGCAATGGAAAATACAAAAGCTTTAATATCCCTTAATTGTCTCACTTACCCTAGTCTTGGCTGAGTAGAGTTAGTGAAAGTTATGGATGAAAGGCATGAAAGAAATCCCATTTAATCCAAGAATAAAATAAGTGTTGGCCAGATGAAATAATGTGAGAAAGTGTTACGATAAAGAGAGTTTCATGCCAAGGACTAGGCTTGTGATGTCAGAGGAAGCCTGCACTTGGGAGGAAACAAAGTTCATTCTAGCCAGAGAAAGTAGGGAGATTGACAGAGGCAGAAAGAGGTAGACCAGTCAGAGAAATCAATGCAGGGTATTTTTAAAATAATTGTATAATCTGTCCAGAGAGTTTAAGAATTGTCCCAGGCAATAGCACCTAGCAGAAAACTAGTTTGCAAGGAGGCTGTCCACCAGGGAGTGTGATGTCACACAAACCCAAAGACCATCACCCTAACTCACACAAGCTTCTTTCTCAGCAGCGATGGACTCAGCCATGATGGCATGATGGACCCCACATAGTCCTCCATATCTCCCTTCATATGTCCTATCTGCTGAGGATTCATGAACAGGGGAGATAAATGGAAATATTTAAAGATATCCTAAATTCAGAAACTCCAGATTGAAGCCACACGGAAAACACAGAAATGCAGGTCTCGGCTATGCTCTTAATACTGAGTTGGCCTTTGCCTAAAACTACCCTCCTTATAGATGTCACGAGGGTAGATCCTCACTACCCTTGTCATATCTTGTACTAATTAGGAGAAAAAGGTATACAGCTCCTCCTCTTTAGCCACACAGAGACAAGGGTTGGCCAGGAGAATAGATTAGAATTCATCCCCAAGGCATAGCTATAGTGCCGCCCTTCACTTTACTACAAATTAATGCAGCTCTCTTTCTTCTCTCTAGTTGGAAAGGGCAGCACTGAGAAAATAAGAATTTGAGCTGGAGACGAAGGAAAGGTGAGGCATTTTAAATCATGGCTCTCTAGGGGGAGAGACAGACGGAGGAGGAAATTTAGGATTATGAGGAGTGTTTATTACAAGGCGATATGTGAAAACTGAGAAAGAAATATTAAACAAATCATTGAGAAATGCTGAGTAGAAAATGTAAAGGGGTAGAATATAAACCTGAACTATTTAAAAATATTCTTCAGCTGGTTCTGCCCCAGGGTTCATGGTACTTTCTCTCCAGAATGCAGACCTCATACCACTCCTATTAATCCAATAGCCCAGAGACCTGGTGGGTTGCATTGATTTCTTTCTTTCTTTCTGGCTGACCTGGAGACCTCATAAACATGGCTATATTATTTCTATGGGCACATGTGCTTAGAATTTTAAGCCCACTTAACATATCTGTGTTACCTCAAGTAGAAATCAAAGAAAATTCTTTTTTTTTCAAAAGTGATTTCTGCCTGGTGTCTCTTACCATCATGTTGCAATAGATTAAACAGACAATCAAAATAAAAGGAAGAAGAGTTATAAAATGAGAAAGTTGTCTGGGATTACAGCCTGTGTCAAGGGCGTTGCATGGCAACCAAATAACCTCATTTTGTAGATTCAGGTGTGTACTGATGAATGCTGAGGGGGTCATGGAGACAGACACAGAGGTGATTACTTCCTACACAATTTTGCTTCAATAATATTAGGGAAAAAGTTATTTGAAATTTACATGGAGATTTGGAACACAAATGCCACTTGTGCTCTGGCTTTCCAGTAGAATTCAAATGGATTCAACTTCAATGGTGTTACACTTTGAAGTAGTCACCATGTTCAGTACTATGCATATCACCATATTTAATCTTCAAAGTAACTGTTTATGGTAAAGATTATATTTTTATTAGTCAAATAAGAAAAGTGAGGCACAGATCAAAGATTACTCAGCTTGTAAAAAATGGACACGAATTCTGTCTTATGTTTCTTATTCTTTCTAGAATACTATTTTCATTTCTTTTATTTTTTCTCCACTGAGTCCTCAAATTTGTATGCATGCAAGATATAGCTGAACATTTTGATCTCAATTAATTTTAGTGAACATATGCATATTTGTATTTTTCAGATTAAGGAACTAAGGATCATAGCAACTCTGCTGTCATGATCATATAATGGATTTGTGGCAGATTGTAACAAAAAATTAATTCCAACTTCAGTTCTTCTACTCACCTTGTCTATAATCAAGATATTTTATTCCAAACTCAACAAAACAATTTATTACACTTTTTTTAAAAAAAGAGCCATCTGTTCATTTTCAAAATGACTTCTTTCGGCCTCTTACACCAAAGTCATTCTCTCTTATACACATATATTGGTAGAAAAATAATTTTATATTAACCCAATCCGGGATGTTGATAGTTGAGGAATGAGTTGACTCATTACCTTAGTGCTTGTAAGTTTCCTAAGAGACAGCAGAGTGTAAAAGTTTCCCAAACCTTGAAATGAACTTTTTATTTGAATGTCAGTTAAAATTGGTGAAGAAGGTATATATTTGAGCAAATTGCCTTTGCCACATTCCTAAAATCATATGGCAACTAAATAATCTCAGGCTATGCATGAATATTATAGTGGAAGATTTCTGTGATATGTATTCATATGCTTATATTAATAACACGTATACAACTAGAGATTAAATCACCAGCACAACAATGTTTAATGAACAGTCAATAGATCTGTAATACTCATTGGCTTTACGTGTCTTCTCTTTATTTTAGGACGATGAAGACTCTGTGTTGGGGCAGAAAGATTTCAGACATAGGAGATAATCTGAAAGAAATGACAGAGCAATGCTCTTAAGCAAAGTGACAGGCTATTGTGGTTTGTATCTGAAATGTTCCTCAAAATTCTTATGTATTTCGATGTTATGGATTATCTATGAAACCATGTGCTATTAAGAAGGTGAGGGCTTGGTCTGGAGAGGTAGAAGGTGGGCATGTGGTGGATTACAGGTGTGTGGTGGAAGGTGGTCATGTGGTAGATTATAGATTACAGGCATGGGGTGGATTTGGGGCTTAAACATGAAAAAGGTGGAGTACTGAGGCTGGACCTAAAAGGGGTAGTTCACTGGGACAGGACCTGGGAGTATGTCACTTCCTCCCTTCCTCCTTCACTTAGCTTCCTCTTTGTAGTGCCATGAGAAGCTGCCTCCATCTCTACCTCTGTCATATGCTTCCATTGCCAGCCACCCATGAATGGATTGTGACCTTCTGAGACTGTGAGCTAAAATATGTCATCCCTATCTTAAGTTGTGGGTATCAGATATTGAATCACAGCAACAAAAAAGTAAATAAGACACAGCTCTTAGTTATAGATTTTCCTGTTTGATACATCTAAAACCTAGGACTGAAGACTATGTACACACACACACACACACACACACACATGCATGTGCATGTGTGTGTATGTGAAATGTGTTATATGCATACATATATACATATATATGTGGGGGTATACATACATACATAGAGATAGAGAGAGTATAGTTGTTTCTCCATTAAATTAAATGATTACATAATCAGTACCAAAACTTAAGTTACTTACCACAACAATTATTTCTAAATAATGAATCTACTGAATCTTTTTAATAAAAGGAAAATCAAACCACAATAAAAGAAAATATGAAAGAGACATTATATATCAAAGCCAGAGCTGTGGATTGAGGTATGACTAAGGTGCCTTTGATGTGCACAGAAGAATGACCACACCCAAATAAAGCAAAGGATACCTCTGTCTCTGAAATACATTTAACAAGTGTCAGATTGTGTTGAACCAAAGGTTGGAAGGAGAGATTGTTGATTGAACAACCTTTGATTAATAATGAGATGACAGCACAGCCGTGAGTCAAAGGAACTAACTGAGCAACACCCCCAAGCTTGTGTGACCCCTGTGGTTCTTACTTCAGAGCCTGTAATGCCGGAAGAGACACACACAGCTAGCCAGAGTTTTAAAATAGGAAAAAGTTGATTCAACATAAGAAAATCGCTTAATACTTTGAATCATTTCCAAGGCCTGGCCTATGCTCCCATTCACTTTTACTGGCTAGTTTCTTCTTTTTCAGATATAAGCTCTTCTAGCTATTCATTTTGAGAGAAGACAAGACAGGGATGCTCTAGCCTAGCTAATACACTAGCAGTTCAAATTGACGCCCCCCCCCCCATTTTATTGATATGTATACATGCAAAATTTAAGGTTTACAATGAAGTTGAGCCTTTTATGCACATATGTATCTTGTCAAGGTGACAAGGGCTTTCCCACTCTCCTTTTGTCCCTCCTCCTCCCCTCCTCTCCCTTCCTCCTTCCCTACCTGACCCACATTTCACTTTGTTTTTCGTTTTAAGTTCCATGAGATAGTTGTGATCTGGGACTCTCATATCACAGAGACCATTTGATGTTTCACCTTCTGCTTCTGACTCACTTCACTAAGCATGATGTTCTCGAGTTTCTTCCATTTGCCTGCAAAAGCCTCCACGCTGTTGGACTTTATTGATGCATAGTATTCCATTGTGTATAAATACCACAATTTGTGCATCTACTGGTCTGTTGATGGGTATTTTGGTGACTTCCATATTTTAGCTATTGTTAGTTGTCTTGTTATGAACATGGGCATACAAATATATCTGTTGTGTGTTGTTTTGACCTCTTTTGGATATATTCCCTGGAGGGGTGTCACTGGATAAAAGGGGACATTTATTCCTACTCTTTTGAGAGCTCCCCATACTGCTTTCCAAAGAGGTTGACTGACTTTTGGCTGTAAAGAGGAAATTGAAACTGCCGTTGAATTGCGCAAAGAGCAAGTTTAGAAGCAATGCCCTGAAGAGTTAAACCCAAGGGTAGAGAGCAATGATCATACCTGCAGCAGGGACTTCACTATCAAAAGCAAGCAAGAGAGGCAGAACCTGTGTGGGGAGACTAACCCTATGAGATATGTCAGACCCATGTAGCGAGGAAGAGCAACCCTTCGATGAGGAACACATCACGCTAGGGCACCAAATCTCAACAATGTCATCTGTTGTCTTCCCCAGAGGCCTTCTGGCTCCACTGGCCACATAGAGATACCAGAATCCTTGATTTTTAGTGTCACCTGCACTATGGGTAACTCAGAAAAGAAAAGTGCCTAAAACAAAATTACAGTTACAACCAGAAGAAAACAAGAATATAGTGGAGAAAAGATACACCAAGAGAAACAAGCCCACAAAAAGAGATGTCCCTTAGACTGTCTCACTCATTACAAGCAGAAGCCAGCTTACATTTTTAAGTGATGAGTGACTTTTATCTCCAATATCCAAATATTGATGAACCCTGGCTTGCTATCCAGTGGGTTATGTGCAGTGATAGAACGTTGTCACCTCAGCCTTTGATGCAGAGCCACATCCAGAAGATACTCACACAGGACAACTTGAGAGCCATCCAAAGTTGAGGGCTGCTTTGCTCTGTTTCTGAAGGCCACTGTCCTTCTGAGAGCCCTACCTGTAATTCCAGAGACAGCTGCCCATATGAGAGGGATTTAAATGACTCAGACCACCAGGAACAGAGTCAGAAAACAAGAATACAACACAGAAATAATTACTGTGCTGCCATCTCAGCCAAATAATGGGGAGTGGGGTGTACGGCAGCTGAAGTATTAGCAGAGACAGTGCAGGGCTGGGAAAACAGACAACTGTGAAACCATTAGTACCACAGACCACTGTGAAACAATCTTAGTAATTGCAACAAGTCCTTCTAATAACACTGAAAACTGTGTTGTATGACTCTCAAAGAGAGATACTACAAATTGTCTTTAAAGTTCATAGAAGAGACATCCAAAAATGACAAATAAATATAGAAGCAGCATCAATAGGGGAAAGATGTTACACATGGGAAGGGCACACTAAGTGTCCCCAGTGGACTTGAAGGACAGGAGAAGAGCTCTACAACCACTGAACAGTGTAATCGCCTAGACATAAATGACTAGCAGATAAAGTTTCATTCATTCTCATTTTCTTCTTTTCTTAAATGACTTTTTTTTGTTAATAATTCCAAATGAGAAAAAAAAATCCACATGAAGAGTCACAGCTATGTGTTTTCTGAAGTGGGAACAGCAAACCCAGACTCAGGCTGGATCTAAGAAGGACACGCCTTATTCTTTACCTGATTGATTGATACGTGACCACAAGAAAAAAAGTGCAGCTTCCACTTAGGTTGGGTACTCCTATTACCTTAGAGAGAGGTGAGAGGGAGGAATGACAGCTTGATATGGGGTAAGAGTAAAAGCTGGGCTTAATTTACGACATTACTCCAAGGTAACACTCTATCCAAACTAAAGTTTCCACCTACCTGGAACCCCCTGCTGAGCAATTATTTGCAAATGGCTAATTCTAAAACTCTCTCACTATCTGCCGATAGTTGTGAGGTTTATATAAATTCTCCTTCCAAAAGGTTTTACTGCCTTTGCCAAAGGCCGATGGTATTAAGTGAGAAGTGTGGGTGGTTCGGGGACAAAATAATCAGGCAAGAAGGGTCCCTTCTCGGAAACACTTTTCCTGTGACGTTCTGGTACAGACTGTGGCCCTTTTCCCATCTAGACACAATTCTCTATGGTTTAGCTGGGATGAAAGCCAAGCAGATTTTAAAATGTGGAGATGTGTTATTTATAAGAAACCTCAGGTACACAATTACTTCTCGGGGAGCTGGAGAAACTTCAGGCACTTTATTTTTTCCAATTGTATATATATATAAAAAAAGAGTTTAACTCTTCTTTACTTCCAAGACACGTCTTGATGAGAAATAACCACCAATTCTCCATTTTGCTCTCTACAAATAAAATTGAAAACAAAAACTAGTAATGGTTTAGTCTTCCGGAAATTGTTTTGCTACATTCTTAACAAACAGTGCTATGTATAGTCCTAAATTAAACTAAATTACCAAAGTATCAACAGGTTCCAATTTCTAAATGTATGAGCAAATAGTTAACAACCTTCAATATCAAAATCTGACATTGAATTTGCAGTTTCACTTGGCAAAGCACTTCACAATACTCTCATACTTCTTTAGACTTTATTAATGTGGACAGTAGATATGAATTGTATTAACATATTGAAATTTATCGGTTTAGGATAACAGCTTTGCACAATCATGTGCAGCAGATTCTCATTTCAGATCTAGTGAAAAGTCAATGACTACCAAGGCAGATTATACCCGATGGTCGACAGAAATGAGATTGTAGGGCTATAAGATTAAAAAATACATGCACAGTTTATGTTTAAATGTAATTGTTTATTTTATAATAACCTCAGTGCTAGCTGTTAAAAATTTAAAGGTCTAAGAGCCCCTCATAAAGAGCTTGTGAAAGATGAGCTTTCATATAGCTGTAAAGTTTTGCTATTTTTAATTCACATATTTCCTTATCAAAGATACCCTGGGTCTTCAAACAGTAGAACTTGTTTAGTCTGTTTATCCTACCCTAGGAAAAATTGAAACAGTTACATTTAGATAAAATCTTGACATTAAAGTAGACATTAAAGAGAAATATGTGTCGTGAGCTGTTATTGGTGGTTTTCCTGAAAGCATCTCTTGCATTCACCTTCATCTATAAATCCATCTCTACAACTAACACCCTAAAATAGGTTTCTAAAAATCAAATTATATCTTGTTTATATATCATATTAATGCTCAGATAAGATGAACTTACTAAATGTATATAATTGCTGATACAAGTCTCTTTCTCTACTGATAGTTTGCAACTCAATTCACAGCTAGTGATGCTGTATCTCAGACATTATTCCTAAAAATTGAAAGGTGAAAAGTAATCTGTCACTTCTTAATTTGTTGTTTCATGATGAACACTTTGCAGACACGCTTCGTTTAAATGAGTTAAAAATGAGTATGTACAGACAGAGCTCCAATCATGCCATACTCTTGCTTCCCTGAAGGTCTTCTAAAATAGTAGACTACTTTGCAATAATAAAGGATATTTGTATTTTCTACCGACTAGAGTGAAGTAAAACTGGCAAGGCAACTATTGACACTTTCATGTCATAGAGTTTGCCATTTGCGATGTGTTTTGTTTTGTTTTGTTGTTGAACAAAGCGTAGACTTTGAAATACGAACTCTATTTTGTGCTTCAGCACTCATGTTGCACAAGGTCAAAACGGATTTATCACTGATGTGAGGCATCTCAAATTCCACAGACCGCCGAGAAGAAGAAAAATAAATTTTGGAAACTACTTGGCTATCTAACATATCGACATCATAATAAGATTCTAGATGATATCTGATGCAACTATTCAGTATTGTTTGGTTTTTTTTTTTTTTGTTTTTGTGAAGACCAGAGTTATATTTAATAATTGACAATGATATCTAAACACAAGGCTTAATTTTAAAAATACGGTGTGCATTTAAAAAATAATTTTATTTCAGTAAGCAGCACAGTCTCATTAACCCTCCTAAAAATATTCCTCATTTGAACATACTTATTCCGTCACTCTTGTCACTTTCTGAATCAATTCTGGAAGTTCGTTTCTTGAGGGTCTTTAGGAGGCATGATCAAAGAGGCGGCAACAATCACTGCCATGCCATAGAAAGACAGGCCTGTACAGAGCGTTGTGGTGACTTCTCATCCATCTTGTTGACTGTATCTGACACTAGAACTTCTGGCTTGTCCTCAACGTTAAAATGACCATAAAAGCTGAACAATTTGCATCAGTCTAGGACATCAAGACAGCCACAACAGCACAATTAAAGATGCTCTTGAAAAAGAATTCCAGCGCTGCTACAAAAAGTGGTAGCAATGGGATAACCAGGTTTGAAATAAGGAGTAGCAAAGGAACCAAAGACAATGTGGCTCTTACTAAAGTAATTTCTTTGTAGATTAAATATTCACTGTCTATTTCATCATACCTGGCAAAAGTAGCATGTTACACAATCCAAGTTCCAGATGACTATCTCAAATATCACATTGTAACTCTAAAATAGAAGATAATTAAGAAGCTTTCTTATCAGTGCCGGGACATTGTAACAAGAAAGGAATATGGAGAGGACACTATTCATAGCACAAATCTAGTTTACCAAAGAGAAATAAGAGATAAGCTTAAAAATCCTCCTCTCTGTGTCTCTCTCTCTCTCCCTCCTCCCTCCCCTCATCCTCTCTTTCTCATTTAGTCCACATTCTCTCTACTGGTATTCTAAGGGAACAGTATAAATTGATGTGCCAGCCTTGGTAGGTGTGTTATGTTCCATAACTAGATTCCATCACTCCATAATCTCCAAAATATAAAAGACAATGGCTCTAAACTCACCTTCTAAATGTCCCAGTAAGCCAGATATCCAGGCTCTGACAAGTGAAGAAAACCATATGTCATAAGATCAATAAGGATTTTGCCCTATTTTTAGGACTATTGTATCATTGTCCTACGAGGAATAGGAAGAGACTGAGAGCAGACACAGCTAGTGTGCACTACAGAAAGGACCAACATTCTGCATTTTGTAGGGATTCCGCAACAAAACAAAAGCAACCACTGCTGTCTTATATACTCCTCCACAGGACTGATTGTTTATCACTTTAATTTTCAATTTAAAGTGGGAGTTTTAAAACTTGTCAGCCAATATGTAGAGAAATCAACTTAAAAGGATTTTTCTTTTAGTATCACCTTATTTAAGGGACATACATATACCAAATCTCTATGACTTTAAAGAAAATAATTTCATTGCTTCTGGAGACTAAAACCTCAGAAAAAGTAAATACTGTGTGATTTATATTAAAAGACAATTATATCTACTTTAAAAAGCAATTTAGTCGAGTGGAAAAATGTTGGTAAGATTTAAATAGTTACAGAGTTAAGCAGATTCATGCTGGTAAAAGGATTGCCTTTAAAGGCTGAAACTTAGGAATGGATAAAATATCACGAAGTCTAACTCTACAGATGCTCAGAAAGAAAAAATATATGTACGCAATTGCACAGAAGATACACTGGGCTAAAGTTTATCCACCTCGGCTCAAAGGTCTGAGACGCTGAACAGGAACTGTATTTCTCTGTTCTCTTCTGCACCTGTGGTTGCCATGAAAGGAGTCCGAACATTTGTGAGCCCTCAGTTAGAGTCCATCTTAGCTCAACCACCAAAAAACAATTTTAGATAAGTTACTTCACATTCCACTTTCTAGCTCTCATTCATAAATTAACGATCTTTTCCAGGCTTATAAGTCTGTCCTATCAACCTATGATTAACACTAAATCTACTCAGTTGCTTAAACCAGAAACCTATCTCTGCGCTCACCTTCATTCTACCACCAAAAGAGTCCAATCTACAATTTCAGTACCACCTACTTCTCTCCAGTGCCACCACGCATTCTAACCAAAGCTTCTCATTTCTGAATAATAAAATGTCTTTTAGCTTCCAGATGCCCATCTTCTAGAAGCAGTCAAAGTGATCCACTAAAATAAAATTTCAGTCATGAATCAATCTTATTGAAAACACTTCTTACTCACTTTTCTTTAAGGCTTAGACAATCCCATAAGAAACCTTTCGTGACCTGGATTCTCCCTCTGACTCTTGATCCTTGTGATTCTACAAATTCTCAAATTCCAGCTATACTGAATTTTTTTTTTTTTTGGTACATTGATTGGACTACAGTTTTCTGAAACATATTTTCAATCACTCTGAAAAGATTATTACTGCGTTTGGTTAAAAACAAAACACATATTGCAACTTTTGCTTGAACTCGGCCCTATAGCCATCTCTTTGGTTATACTGCATTCATCTGTTTAATGAAAATTTGGAGAATATCTCTCAGTACTTATAATTTTTAAAAACCAACAACTGTAGGCTTTTTACCTTAAGACCTATGTTATTAATTGATCAATAAGATATGGAAACAATGAATCCGAATTTTAACAGCAAGTAGAGATCCCACCAGGTAACTGCTCTACTGGGCTTAATTTTATCACAGGCTTAGTTTTTTTTAATTGCTAAATGAGGAGAATGACATCTACATTAGAGAGATCCACGAAGGCTAGAAAGCAAATGCTTAAATCAATATATATTTAGTTAGTGATAGTCTACATTTAATAGAAATATCAAGCCACAGTATTTTATTTATTTTAGATAGATGATAGAAATAGATCAAGATATTGGAATGTATACAGTAGTTTGATTTAATTCAAAAGATAAATTTTGAGGTTTTACAATAAAATGTTAAGATTTTGGTATTACATTTAGGTTTTTATAACATTAATTCTTATATAAGAGTTAGAGAAGAGGCTCTTTAAAGTTTTAAATCTATAACTTCATCTCCTGAAAAAAATGTACATACACATAAATTTTCAACTTTTAATTTTAGAGGACTGGATTTTCTTACATTCCATAGATTCCAATAATATAACATAGCATACTCTCTGATCAAGAATTCATGAAGCTTCAAGGAGCCATACTGATATGGTTATACTAGATATAGACTAGGCTACAGCATAAACTCGTGTGCCTTATGTACCTGTATTAAACAACATCAGTGCTTTACCTGCTTACCTGCTGCATTACCTAAGAACCATATGATTTGAAAAGGAATTCTTAGTAAACTTGTATTTTGAAGTTTGTATTATAAAGATGTGTGTTTGGAAGTTTTAAAGTTTATTGAAACTGCATTGAAAGGAAAGGGAAGACATCTAAAGAACAAGGAATGCTAAATTCAAGAAGACAACAGTAAAGTTCTGAGTGATAACTTCTTGTAACAGATTTATACTTCTGCCAAAATACTGCTGATGTTACATACAGGACCTGCCAGTAGTTGTAGTTTATAAGAATCTAGGGTTACTTTATGATTACAGCATGAGGTGAGGATGGTGAAAAATGTCATCTGAGATTCTCTAAGTCCCTGTGTTTCACCATGACTTTGATCCAGCTATTCAACTTGGGCTTCTTTGCTTCTGCCTTAGTCTGCCAGGGTTTCCATAATGAAGAACAACAATTTAAGTGGTAAACAATGCAAATTCATTTTTTTTAGTTCTACTGGCTAACATTTTGAGATTAAGCTATGGACAGAGCTGGTTCCTCCTGTGTCCTTCTTCCATAGCTTGTAGATGGTCACCATCCTTTGTGTTTTCATATTTTCTTTTCTCAATGCCCACCTGAATCCACATTTCTTCTTCCTACCAGAAGCTCATTCATATAATATTACGGTATGCCTTGGTGATTTTATTCTAATTGCTTCTTTAAAGCCATTATCTTCAAATGCAATTACACTCTGAAGTAATATGAGTTAGAATATGAATTTGAGGAGGGGTACAATTCTGTTTATAACATCTTCCAAAACAGAGAAATATTTTTATTGTCATTATCTGTACTAGTACATAAGGAATAGTAAATGTGTGGTACATTTGATATATCCTAAACATTCCTTAAGTTTAAAATATGAGCTATACTTCATCAAGTCACCATAATGGAGTTCCGGGTGGCAGGAGGACTCTGGCAAGATACGTGGTTTAACTTGACAAGTCTATCCTTCCTAGAAAATGTCACACTTTTCACACTTGCGCAGCTGAGACAGTCTCCAGGAGACTTCTTTCAGTCTTCTCCAAGAAAGCCAGACTTCTGTTACTCAGTTTTTATTTAGCAAGATAATGATGAACAATCAGGAATCTTAGAACTGATCTTCAGTAGCTCTCTTCTCCTCTGACAAGTCTTTCAACAGGGTAGTATTTGTTTATAAATTTTTTCAGAGATTGTTTCAGTAAGTGTTCTATAGGACAATTATTTTTCCCTTGCAGAGAAAGAGTATAAGTGGTTCATCTTTTATCATTAAATGCTATATTTTGTAAAGACACTCTAAAATGTTGTACTTTTATTACATATCTTTAGATATACTGTAATAAGTGTAAAAGAAAGTTTTTGAAGATCTAAAAAATGTTAAATGTTACAGATGTTATGCAAAGTCCTGACCTGTGCCTTCAAAGAGCTTAACAGTCTGGTTGGAGAAGTTGGGCAAATGTGTGCGAAGTTGTTACACCACAGCGCAAAGGAGCCGGAGGCGGCACTGAGATGAGATGAGAGTCCTTTTCTAAAGCACCATGAGTTCTCTCCTTGGTCCCTGGCCCAACCCCCAACAACGACAAAAAATACAGAGTCCCTGGTTCTTTTGTTTATTCCCCCTTTCCCCTTAGTTAAATTCGTTCTTAAGTGGTATATCAGTATATTCGATCAATTCAATTATGTTTCAATAAATGTGTATTTAGATATCATATATTTTATACTTTCAAAGATTTAAGTATGTTGACTGTTTATTTGGCTAGATTTTTTTCCCCCGAATGAATAAAATTATAGGCCTTTGAGAGCAGAAGGAAAACATATTTTAAGCAAATACGGAGGCCACAAAAAGTGATGTATAAACGAGGATGAAAGCGAGTGAACAGTGAGACTGCAGTGGATTTGGAAAAAGCTGCTCTTCAAAGCCTGCACACAATGATGTAGCCAAACTTTCATTTTAAATAGATCACTGTGAAAGTTTAAAGAAAAATAAAAAAAGTGCAAGTTTCACGTTACATGACAAAACAAAGAGTGCATGATAGCAGAAGAGGGAACCTTTGCATCTGCCATGGGCCACTTGGATTTCTACGATATTATTTATGAGCTATACAAAATTATTAACCTTAAAATTAGCCTGATATATTTGGTAAAATATTTAATTGATTCATGTCTATTGAGAAGTGATTGCTTAGTTTTAATGTGGTCTTGGCCAGAATGGACCAGGTAACTCTCCCAGGCTGATGTTCCCCTATCAGGAGGCGGCTGCACCACAGAAGGCAAGCAGCAGCCAGAATGGGACGGTTCATGCATGTTACAGCTGCTTCCTATGGCTGATTGCCATTACCATGTAAACTTTGTGTCATGTGAGAGGCTGAAGAAGCTGTAAACTGACGTCCAGTTCCACAGGCAATGACAACAGCAAAAGACACTCCCCTCAAACAGAATGGAGCTTTTAGAAATACAGGCCAACTTTTCCTTCCTTTTTTATATCTTCTGCAAGTCTATTGGATGGCGCCTCCCACATCCAGGGCAGAGCTCTCGCCCCTCAGTCAGGGACCTACATGCCAATAACCTCTGAAAACAATCTCGTAGGAATGCCCAACAGTGTGCGCTACTAACCTGTTGGGCATTTCCTAATCCATTCAAGCCGACCATCACTATTAGCCATCACCGATAGAGCGCTGTTTTTCTAAAAAAAAAAAAGGGGGGGGGGAGTGGGTAGATATTAATATATACACAAAGCCTGACAGACATATTATGTGTACACATTTTATTTTATTTTTAAAATGGAAAGAAAACTGACAACCTTTCTCACATGGTTAACTCACACAAAAGGAAGAGAATTACATCAAGAAGGGAAAAAATCTTGAATTCTTTGAATATAGTTTGTTGAATGGATTTCACCCTAACACCATTTGATGATATATATGATTAGTAGCAAAATTCAATAAGAATTGAAAATGCTTGAAAACAAAGAGTGAAATTGAATAAATTGACCTAACTACATAACTATTTAGAGTCACAACACCAGAATTGAACAAGATCAACTGATCTTAAAATTTGCATATTTGACTGGTCACCTTTAACATGAGGATATAAATGATGGTCAAAAGCAACGAGAAAAAGACTAAGCTTTTTTACTTAGTCCACAATATGATTGATATTATTGTTATTCTGAGACTTTAGGTTTATATTTTGGGATGAATTAAGTGAATAATTATATTGAGACGTGTATTTCTGACAAGAAAAATGAGACAAAGAATATTTAATAATTTGAAATGCTCTGCTTGCATTTCTTAAACATAGAAAGTCAGAACCTTTCTTATATAGTACTAAAAATTACATGATGAAAAACATATGAGAAAAAATAATTAATAGTAAAACAATATATATAGCATGAAGAGAATATTTAGTCGGAAACATATAGACTATAATTCAGAAAATAAGGATTAAAGAAAATACAATTAAGAGGTAAGACACCAAGTAGTAAGTGTCACCTGTTCCATAGCTCTCTCTCTTAAAATATGTGTATGCTTTGGTGTGTGTTAGTAAGGTTTTAATGCACTTTTATCTGAAACCAGTATAGTATATTGATTTTTATCTGAAAATAATATACCTTCAAGATTTAACAAACCAAAAAGAAAACTAAAAAGTCATATGTACTATATATATGTGAGATATATATATATATATATATGTATATATATATATATATATACAAAATTATACTAAATTATTTTTCAACATATAATACAAAATGAATTTCAAAAATATAATACTTAAAATCTCTGGTCTTATACCAAAAAATCCACTACAAAAACAATCTACGAAATAAAAAACAGAGAAATATATTATGGTATGACCTATCAGAGTCAGAAGAGTAGACACAGGGTAGGTGTTAAATACCTGTGCATATAGATAGAAAGATAGATACATAAATAGGTAGATATAGATATTACAATTGCTATATTATTTATGGAAAGAATAAAATTTAGAACAGTGAGATATAGTAAAATAACAAAAATATAAACCATATGAAAATAGCAAAGATTAAATATGAATAAAAATAATTAGATAAGAAATAAGTTTAATGAATTCAGAAACTTTCTAGGAGTACATTACAGAATATATACATGTAAGCAGGCAAGTACAATTCTGAAAGACCCAAGAACAGGAAAAGCTTAGACATGTATAGTCTAAATTACAACAGTCTCTGGAACATAAGAGACAGTATTTTGTAAGTGCACTGAGTGATCACTACATACAATAAATGCTTGTATAGTTGAATAGCTCCATTAAATTTAGACATTTTTGGAAGGAAAACATAAATTGTTATATTTGACTCACAATGAAATTGAAACATAGAAGAAAATAATAAGATAGAATTCATACATTTTCTAAATTATAACAACAAAATTCTCAGTCCAGATGTTTGAATCAATTACTTCAAAATTCCAGAGAAGAATTTTCATGATAAAAGTCATATGATAATCTGTAAAAAAAAAAGAAAAAACATAGAAAGGCTTCTAAGAAATTTTTACTAAACCAGCCATAACCTGGACTCCCACACTTGGCAGATAAAACACCTCTAGGAGGAGGTAGCTGGCTCTTCTATTTTGAGTATGACTTCTGTTTACCCACCTCATGACATTAACTTTCTGCTTGAGACTATGACATCAGTTGGGGGGTCCCAGCAGGAAGCAGATGGCGCACTCAGTGGTAAACTTCTCAGGGACTTTCTGAAGGAGGGTCTGTTCACTGAAGTGTGGTCTGGTGTGAGAAACCAGTGCATGATTTTGAGGTACACAGTAACTAACAATATCTGGAAATTCTTCTAGTTTAAGGGTCTGAAGGGACAAGTTCAGGGAAGATGTGAAAATCTCTATTTAGAGCTGAGGCCATGGAAGAGAGACTTTCTGACAAAAACTTTAATGTGTGGAGAACTCACAGATTTACAGTGAAACCAAGAGAAGCTAGAAAAAAAAAAAACAAGATACTAAATTCTTTCTCCTCACTTATCTTCCTAGTTTCAGTCATTTTTTGTCAACTCTTCAATGAGAAATCTGGGGACAAGAGAATCATGAAGACAGAGGTGATAGATGTCAGTCTCTCAGTGCCCAAAGCAGAGAACATAAAGCTGAAAATAATGGACAGAGGGTTAGAGGGTTATTTTTAAAAGAAAATAGCAATGAGCCCATGTTGCCCACTTCCACTACCTCTCCACTGGTTGTGGCAAGGATAATTAATTGTCTACGCCCCTAGACCAGTTGATTTAAGTACTTAAGTTCACAACCTGATCTCCTCCTTGAAATGTCCCCAAACTTTTCTATCCCATCTCAGCCACTGAGTGTTCGGTGTGATTCTCACCTCTTACAACTACACCTTTTATGAAACACTGATTTCAAGCATTTCACATACTGATTGATTACATAATCCAGGAATTCCAGTCAAAGTTACAATCAAATAATTCTTCTAAGACGCAACACACACACACACACACACACACACATACACACACACACACACATAATTATTATTCATCACATTTTTCTTCTCATTTTCCTTTTCCTAGGCTATGTTATATTATTTCCACATTTTAATCCCTCTCTTAGGATACCTTCAAAATCAGGCTTTTTCCCCTGTGGATTGAACCCAAAACCTTCATACTGTGCTACATACCCAATCTTTAAAAAAAAAAAAAAAATTTTTTTTTGAAACAGGGTCTTGAGACAACTCTAAGTTGCCCAGTCTGGACTTAACTTTCAATCTTCCTGCCTCAGTTTCCCAAAGTGCTGGAATTACAAGCACGTGACACCACACCAGGCATCCAGTCGTCTTATTTCTTGCACCTCTTAGGAGCTAATTGTTGAGATCTGTAAAATGTCTCTTTTTACTCTTCTTACAAGTAAACAAGTTACCAGTTACAGTTTCATGGAAGCTGGTAGGTAAAAAAGCTTTCTGCAACAGCAATCAGGCATAGTTATTTGTGTGTCCTGGAGACTGAGCCCAGGGACAGTGCACTGAGCTACATTCCAGCCTATTTTTATTTAAAAATTTGAGACAGAATCTCACTCAGTTAATAAGTTGTCCAAGCGTGACTTAAATTTGTGATCCTCCTGACTTAGGCTCCTACAGTGCTGGATTACAGGCCTCTGACAATAAGGTGTAGTAAGAATAGTTTAATTACTCAAAAATAATGCTCACCTAAGTAGCCATTTTAGCCTCTGACTCCTTTGGCCCCTGTTTCCACAGCTTGACACAAAAAGGATCAGAGGACTCTGGCCCACTCTGCTGAACTAATGATAGGGAACTACTGTCAACAGAGCATTAAGCATTAGACGTTTTCTTTATTAAACTGAACACTAAGTATTCTGGAGAGAAATGCTACTTTTGCTTTCCAAGTCTGTTCCTTACTAAAGCACTTTTGAAAAGATGGTCCAAAACAAATTAAAGCTAGAGCTTCTACTCACAGTATGTTTAGGAAGCACAACAGTCCCGTGGAGATTTCTGTGCACAATTCACTTATGCCTGTGTTCACACACTTGAGTCATCCAAGAAGCTGAGTTTTCACCTTGTTATTTCATCACTCTTCCTTTTGACTGAATAATGACCCTAAAATAAAATTCCAAATTCCCCTCTATCCACAACTCAATTGTTCTGCTCCTTTGAAGGCAAGTTTACTTTAAAAGTATTGAATATAGTGACTGTCTCTATTACCAAAGCTCTAAGTTATGCTTTGGGACCTCTGTACAACACCTGAATTTGATGACTTTTCTAATGTTTCTTTTCAATTCTCATATTGAATCTCCCTTCTGTACCCATAGTGCTGGTTTTCAGGGCACGTAACCTGGGCCGCCCCACAAGGCCTCCTTTAGAAAGGACCTAATGGACCTCACAGTTGATATTTTATTATTTCCCTCTTGAAAGTCTTAATAAATTTTGGACAAAGCAACTTGCGTTCTTATTTTACAGTGGTCTTCACAAAGTCTACTACAGCAGGTCCTTTCTGTCTACTCTAAAACATTGAAGGAAGTGATTAGAGGTCTTCTTCTGTCTTCACAGTTGCCTTTTAGACAATTTCTTCTAGTTCTATGGTTTTTAGATATCACCCTTAATCTTACAAAACCCATA
The DNA here is from genome assembly GCA_004027205.1 of Ctenodactylus gundi. Lineage (NCBI taxonomy): Eukaryota > Metazoa > Chordata > Mammalia > Rodentia > Ctenodactylidae > Ctenodactylus > Ctenodactylus gundi. The sequence goes on along the minus strand of PVKB01000226.1, from coordinate 662,771 downwards.
AGTTTTTTTCCAGTATAAACTTAGATATGATCGTATATACGTGTGTGTGTGTGTGTGTGTGTGTGTGTGCGTACATGAACTTATTCCCCCATAGTTATTTTTTCTTGATTATGCTGTAAAAGTAAAGTGCAGACATGATTTCTACTTACTTATAAGCATATCAATATGTGTTTTCTAAAATCAAGAATATACTCTTAGTTAATAATCAGAAAATGAACATTAGTGCAATGCTGGTTTCTAATCTATAGTCTTTAATCAGATTTAGCCAAGTGTTTTAATATCACAAAAAATTTAACATTTTTTTCTGGTCCTGGATATAGGCCAAGGCCAACTTTGCATTCAGTTGTTGTGATTGTTTACTTTTATCTCATTTGGAACACTTTGTTCTGCCAAAAAGTAAAAAAAAAAAAAAAAAAAAGAAAAAAGAAACAACCCTCAGTGAAGACATGTCAGAAGACACAGGTATGAGCCTGATAATGTTACTGTTCATTAAATATGGGACAATTTGAGCCTCGAAACAATTCATAATGATAACAGATTATAATCCACTAAAAAAGAAGAACCCAAAGATCTACAGTGATTAAAATAAACAAATTGGTAAGTAGACAAACTGAAGATAGAAGAAAACCTTCCCTTCCCTAAATAGAGTGTCAATCACTAAACATAGAAGAAATAATGGAATTTGAAAGTCATCAATGAAGGCAGTATTACATGTCTGGTGTTGTGCTGGGCTTTGGAGATAGAACCTGTCAATAAACACACTGTACCATCTGTCACAAAAATGGCCACTTCATGCCCAAGGCTCTGAGGCTTCACATGTGACGCTCCCATGGCCTGATTCCATTTTGGTTTCTCCAGTCTGATCTGAATTTCTCTCTTTACTCTTTACTAAACTAACTCTGTGAAAAGCTGAAATGATTTTAGCTTCTTTGCCATGCAATTTCACATACCCTCCACACACAAGAACTACTTCTCTCCATTTTAAAATAATTATTGCTTTTTTATAACCCCACATTATTCTTCCATAAGCCTGCCTCACATCTATCTGCAGTCTGATTTAAACCTTCTTCTCTGAACCAGAAGAGTCTATTTCATCTGTATTTTATCTGTTTAAATATTTGACTAAAAACTTATTTTCTCATGTATTTTAGAGCAATTTTAGGTCTACAAATAATTGAGCAGAATTCTCAAGAACTCCCTCTTCTCTCTTCTCGAATTTTATCTATTATTTAAATTTTGCACTCATGTAGCATATCGTTATTATTGATGAACTGATAAAGAAACAGTACAGATATGAAGCCCACAATTTGTATTAGGGTTCACTTTTGCGGTATTGTTTCTAGACACACTATAGATTTTGGTATATTATGATTCATTAAAACTTGCTGACCAAATAAATGAATGAATACTAATTACACTCCACCAATTAGAAGGAGAAAAATACAAATTTAATGGAGTAGAAACTCGCCAAAATCTTTTTATTATCTTTTCACATTTTGTAAGTGCCCTTACATTGCAAATCTGAATAAAACGGCAAATAAAACTACTTCCCCACCCTTCCGTGTCTGTAAGACTATGTTCAACAAATTACCTGCGTAAAACTCTGACTCAGAAACAAGCTATTGGAAAAGCTATCAGAAGAAAGAGATGAGGTTGTAGATATTTGTTTTCTGGCTTATGGGCAGAAGAAGCAGTGAGAGTAGAGGGAAGGTGGCGGTGGCAGTCCCCTACTGAACACATGGCCCTTTGACATTGCTCTATGCTCTGTGTCCCACTTCTTTGTCCTTTAACGATTCCCGCAGCCCTTAGTAAATCTCTTCCTATTTAAACCACATTGGATAGATTCTGTTGTCTGCAGCTAAAAAGGAATGTGTAACATAAAGCAGGGGTATTAAGGTGAAGTAGCTGACTACAGCAGTAGACTGTGTATCTGATCAGATTTAAAAGTAGAAGGCATTTGCATCTGAAAAGAAGAAAGGAAGAGTTCAGGGGAAGCAAGCACACAAAAATAGGGAAGTGCATAGTGCACTTCTGATAATGAAAAAGTGAAAAGACGAGTTGTTTCCTTTCATTAGAGTAGAATGGATTAAAAAATGTTTAAAATAGAGTAAAAAGATAGCTTGGAACCAGAACTACAGGACACGGAATGCAGCATAAAAACTTCATTCTGACGTAATCACTTCAGTAAGACAACTATTTCTCAGGTGTTTGAAATTATTCCGTAACTACCTCACATAAAGGAAGACACAGAGCTTAGCATCCAGCAGTGATTTAGTAGGATCCATCATTGACTTCTGCTACAAATCTAACCTCTTTAGGGCTCACATAGCTTCAGTTTCTTTTCTAAAGGTTTGTGGTATCACGGGAACAAAAGGCTTTAGGCATCCTTGGAGCACTGACATTCCACTTGTCTCCACTCCTTGTCATCTCTTTTCTCATCTCCATATCTTCATGTCAAAAGCTCAAATTTCTACTGGACCAGTTTTTCCTGAGAGTCAAGATGACCACCCCATTTTTATTAATCTAAAAAGCACCTTGGAACCTGAGAAACACACACAAAATGCCTAGTAAGCTGTTTCCTTAGAACAATAAAATGCAATACTGGTAAATGCACTATTCTCCTCTTAAAGATGTGTGAGCTCCACCAATGAACCAGGCAAAAATATATATGTATGAATAACTCTAATGACTGCACAACTCTGTGATTTTTATAGTTTGTTAACATAAGCACCACAGATGCAAGGAAAATTATACCATGAAAAAAAGCTTCATTTTTTATTTAATTTTTGAAACATTGAATTTTTTCTGGTTATAAATATGAGTGAATATCTATTCCAGTGTTGTTTTTGTAGTATAGACTAGAACTAATGTGTGTGGTCTAGAGACCAAATCGTCACATCCTGAAGACATGTAACTTATATTACAATTTATAGATTTGTTTGCAAAAGCTATAAATGTTTTTTTTAATTACATGTGCATTAAATTCAATAATATAAGAGTGGACAGGTCAAGTTTAAAAGGCATTTGGCATTAGTCAGGTCACTCGAAACCATTTTCCCTTAGAAAAGCCATTGCTGTCCTGTTTAACAGGAGTCTGATTCTGTCACGGTGCCTGCAGCAATTCCTTAGTTCTAGAATTAATTCATTACTTGAGGTAAATCATGATAGTTCTGAGTAATTATACTCATCGGAGTCTCATGTTCCTTGTCCATTGATTGACCTCAGCTTGGGAATGCCACCTCATTCCAGCTAATGTGAGATTAAAAGTGCATCTTTTAAAAGGAAATTCATGAAAAGGAAATCTTTACTCCTTATCCTTCTTTTTGTGCCTGGCATTCTGAATTGTCTGGGTTGAAAATAGTAGGCACACACTCAGGAAATAATAGGAATCAAAGTGATGAAAGAGGAAGAAAAGTAGAAGAAAAAGGAAGGGAAAAGGGAGAGGAAAGAAAAGGAGGAGACAGGAGCAGAAAAGAAAAGCGGGGGGGAAGAGGTCGGAACATTCTTAGATCCTCGACCCCCAGTGGCAATATTTTAGAAAGGAGTTTACAATGGCAGCTTCCTCTGTCTGTTATTTGATTTTTTAAAACAATAAGACAAAGATTTGGCCCTCCTTATTCTAGACACTATAAGTCAGGTTTTATATGATCTGCATTTGAATATGTTTTTGACTGATACAGGAATCTTCAGTTAAACAAGTAATTATATTTTAATGTTTTTGTTGATGGATATCAGTTAAAGACATCCAGAAAATGTACACATAAGTGAAGTTTTTATTGTCATTGCAGGAAGGGAAACAGAAATGACTGGAAACTTAGTATTGTGGTAAGAAGGTGTTAACTGGGAGATGGGCATATATCAAATAATTTCAACAAGAATTTCAAAACAGAAGGATTTGCTCTGGGATGTTCTCTCTTACTAGATAGTAATAATACTGTAGTTGAATATTGAAATTAATCTAATTTGGAACATGAGGAACCAAAGAAGGATCGGTTTATAGTTAATAATCAAATAGCTTTTCACATTACCCTGAAGGTGCTTTGGTTTGTTAGTGCTCTGGTTTGTTTATTTGTTTTTAATCTGTACTGTAACATGACTATGGAGTCATTTTATTTTTGTCTTATTCTATCATGGTGTCCTGTAAAATGTTTTATGACCCAAGGGGAACATGGTCTTCTCCTGAGAGCCAGGACAGCTGCTAGCCATACTGAGACCTAGCTGAGAGTGTTAGTAGCTCCTGGTTTTCAGAAACCACCTATCCATTCATTACCTGATTTTTAAATGTGACATGTAACATTATCCATCAGCTGTTTATAAAAATGTTTTAAATCCAAAATCCAAATGTAAATATCTACTTAAGGTATTTCTAAAATCCAGGTATAAAATGATTGGAATCTACATAAAGTATGTGGCAAAAATGACAACATACTGGGGGCTCAAAACACATTTCTGACAAATGCTAATTGTAACAATGAAATAAACATTTATAACCAATTAGATGCATGTAGAAAAGGAAAAACTGGAACTGAAATTAGGTTTGTGGTCAGGAGACCAAATAATACAAATGGCATTAGTCAAGATAGAAATTGTGAAAGATGAGAACATTTAGGTCAATATATGCAATTTGATTTTGGAATATAAGGTTGTGATAGCTTGAAAATATTCAAGCAGAAATTCATAAAAAAAGACATATGAAAATTGATCCTTGACATGCAAGCAAATAATCATTACTAAAGAAAATCTGGTCATGTAATTCTCTGGGGTATAGATCTCAAAGTGCATTTGTCTAAAATGCAATATAAATCACTGGGTTCCTTGATTTTTATTCATAAAAACAAGACAATATCATGAAAATTGAATCATTCTAGAATTTTATCATATGGTAAATAAAACTGCTAATATTCTCATTCCTGCTTCTTTAATAAATTTTACTAAATCAAAAATGTTATCACTGGCTGTCATTCAATGCATCTACTCCTTAAATTGTATTGAAATATATGTTTGATTTTATCATCTCTGTGTCATTATCATCTAACATAATATCTAATCTCTTGCTGGAAATTAAACAACTTGTTTTTTGGCTAAGGAAATGGCTTCAAGTGGATATTTTGTCTACTTGGCTGTTTGGCGTGCTTTTCATAGTATCTGTCACAGCCCACACACATGTGAAATCCAAGTGATTGGTGACTAGCCTATATTACTGTTTTTCAGTGCAGAAATGATTTTATTATTTGTGGGGTTTTTTAATAGCACTTCCAAGGGATCTTTAGATATGGCTGGGAACAGGTGTCCTACTGTGTTTTTGATGAGTTTTATCAAAAGAATAGGATTCTTCTAACCACTAGCCTCAATTAGAGACAGAACTTGTTTTCTCTTTTCTGTCTTCCCTGACTTGAATTAGAACTAGAAAGTGACTCACACATCTGTTTTCAGCTGCACCTGTCACGTATCAGTGATGCTGAGAACAATTGTAAAACACAGAAAGCTCTAGAATGTTGAACAATGTTCAAATTTGTAAATCCTCTTTTTGCATAAACAGAATCTGAAACTGGCCATGTAACAGAAAACCCTAAACATAGATTTACCAGGCAAAATTCATCTCTTATTTATTTGGGAAGCACAGCTTATTTCAAATTAATGTGAGTGTGACTGTCTTTATTTTAGACTTGAACGTTTTAAAGTGTTTCCGTCCCCATCTCTTTTCATTATTCTCCACCCAGGCACACCTGCGATTAGCTCTTCTGCCACCTTCTTTTCTTTATTAGTAATGGTAAGATAAGATTGTACCTACATCTATAGACCTAATTCTGTAGCTGCTTATCTTGACTAATAGTATTTACATATGAGTGACAAAATAAAATTTGTATTTCAGCTTATCTTTGCCCAGAAAAAAATTATATGCATAAAACTCAGCATTGTCTCTACCACAGAGTAGGATTTAATGTTTTATATTTTAAACCAGTACAAGTATGTTACTACTAAATATCCTTTGGATGTGAACAAACTTCTTGTGATTCAGACACATTTACAGAGAAGATGTCAGAGCCTCAGTTTGCTGGGAACTGAAGAGTTCTCGATATGTCACATGAGTGATGAACTCAAAGATCCTTATCTTTGAAACTTTCACTGTGTCCTTTATATTAAAGAGACCTCTTGTGAAGTGGCATATAAGATTACGTGTAATCCAAATGGCTACTTTGTTTGTCAAGGTATATTTTACATCATTTTACTGAACTTAATTAAAATGTTCTAGGTTATTGTTAATGTACCCATTTATATTTGATTAAACTGAAGCTCAGAGGTACTAAGAGATTTTCTCAGTTCACACCATCATTAAGCAAAACAATTCTCCTCCCCCAGTACCCCTAGGGGCAGTTGTGCACCTCTTGTTCTGTGACTAATGAGGACATCTGAATCTACACTCCTTGTGATGTTTCAAATATATGAGGATGGCTGTGAGAGGGAGCACAAAGAGTTCGCTGAGGTTCTGTCATTGCAATGACTGTCTCTGGCCTTATACAAGAAAGCTAATGCGAAAAGAAAATCATGAAAAAGGATAAAGGTATTACTCACTTGGTTTTACATAACTCAAAAGAGTTAATATTTAGTCAGAGTACAGGAAGCAATACTTGAAACCCTGAATCACATACACATGTACTTGTGAAGTTAGTCCCATTTTTGTCTCTATGATTAATTGTCCTTTTAGACCATTAATTGTCCTTTATGGTCTACTAAGAAAAAAGTGGACTCAAAATATATTTATTTGAAAACTGTTTTTGACCAATTTCACTCTATTAATATTTTTTCTTGATTACAATAATTCACTTTAAACTCAGTATTTTCAGACTCAAAGGAATGACTTGAATCTATCAATGTTTCTGTAGTCTTGAGTTGACTAATGTCTCCTAAACTGGTTCAAAAATGAGTGTCTAAATACTCCTTCAGGCCTAAGTGAATATTCTCTTAGATCATACACATATGTAAATGATTTCTGTATATATTCAGAGTGCAGTCTTGAAAATTGGTGTAAGAATGATTAATCACAACATGAACTGGGCTCATAAAAGCAACTTGAAATATTCTGATAGTTTTTTTAAGTTAATAAAAACTGGACTACTACTGTATTTGTATACTGGACTACTCTAGCTGTCAGTAGCTGGTGAGAAGGTGTATAGAAAGACTCTTGCCCCTTGGTTTTCCTGAAATGGAGTTTATTCACCTACATTCACCATGTGGCTTATAGATAGAGGCTTCCAGGAAACACTGGGTGCAACACTTAGTACTCAGGGAATACACTGAAGATGAGATAGAGATTGAATGTGAACATGAGCTCACAATTAGTAGAACAGCCGTATTCAAAAATGTAGCATGTAAGGCTTTTTCCCACTCTCTTCACTCAGATGCACTTTAGTATGGGCCATACATGCCCAGGGTGATTTTCTTTCATTATCTCAAATACATGACCATATGCAGTGAGATGAGATTTGATTACATAAAAATCTGTATGTGAAGCAAAGCAATCTGTCAAAATTCTTCTCCTTTGCTTTTTCATCAAAGCACACTACAAGAGCCACACATAGGTTAGTAGGACTTTGCTTCTATTCCACTACAGAATGGCGTCCTTGAGCTGAAACGTCCAGTACATGGAATGAACCCTACTTTATTTCTCCTGAGATCTCACAAAAAAAATTCTTCCTTCAAACAACCTGATTTATTCTGCTAAATCAATTTTTCAAGTCACCTTTTATTGAATATTTTCTGTAGACTAGACATGGGTGCCAGTACTTTATACACAACACTTTTTTTACTTTTTACAACAATCCCATGAGCTAAATATTATGTCTATTTCATTAATGCTGAAAGTAGGGGCAGAGACCAAAATAGTTGGTCCTGGATAACTTACAAAACGAAGGCGACAGCTTCTTAACCGAACATGGTGGAAGGTAAGTCATGCGTATTTAACCATGAAATTAAAAAATGTAAACTGTGCTTGCAAAGCTGACACACATCTTGAAGATCTCCATAGGGGAATGTAGGAACAGCAACTGAAATTGCAGCACCACGGGAAGAGTCTTCAGAGAGGCATCTCGCTGGGTAGCACATGTCAGATGTGACTTTTCTGTGCTCTTAGAATTTTGGCCATCCTCCAAAAGCAAAACTTAAGGAGCACTAGACCTCTGAATGACATATCAAAAATCTTTGCTACCAAATTTATGATGTTCAGCCCAGTACTTAACTTCAAGCTTTATTAATAAGGTGCATGTGATCAGGTTGGTTCAAAGATCCATAGAGATAATTTCTTTAGAAGACAGTTGCAAGGCTTTGCAATATAGTTGCCTGACTTCACTGCCACTGGCCTTCTCAGTCCATGTGAGGTTGATTTCTAGGTTGTCATTTTAAGATACTGCCATAGATCTCTGAAAAAAAAAAATCAAGACCTGAAAACAAGAGATAAGCAGATAATATCCCAAAAACAGCAAAATGAGTTTCCATGAAAGCTCTCTGCACTCTTTCAACAATGAAACTAGTGTACATTATATGAAAGGAAATAGACTTGAGCACCGTGGAAACTGGGAGGGAAGTAGTGGTCCCAGCTAAGGGGCACAGCAGCTAACCTCTGGAGAAAACACTTCTATCAAAGAAAGCTCTAGGTAAACCCCTAAGGAGGAGATATGCCCAAACGCCCACAAAAGTAAGAGCCAGATAAAAAATGACTGGGTGTCTGACATCCTAGAAGGCATAAGTGATAGATGATCTTGGACCTACAAAATGTTCCCTTTCTCATTTTGTCTTCCATTATGTCATATTTCTTTCCTACAAGTTTGTAACCCAACATTTGCAATTGATGGGGGAAAAGGCGCCAGACAGCTTGGGAAAAATGCAGAAAAGCAGCTAATCACACCGTCTCTTCCACTGCAGGTCCCAGCGTGAGTCAGGCCCAACACCTGAGATAGGTAAGGTCAAGGAAGAGTTCAGATGCTTTAGGAAGAGGTTTTAAAATTCTAGCTTTAGGCCAGACTGGGTATTTAATCATCTTAAAAGCTAAGATTATTTGTGAAAATAAAATGAGCAGAGATGCTATGGGATCTGCCTAAATTTTCATGCTGAGCCAACACACACACACACACACACACGCGCGCGCGCACACACACACACACACACACACACACACACACACACACACACACACCAGCAGCAGCAGGAAAGTGGCTTCACAGAAGTTCTTTGGAAAAAATAAAACTATGGCAAAGTTTCACTCTTCCAGATTGAGACTGATGCAAGGAACTGGCTAGAATTGGAGCATATCTTAGTCTTTCCTCTATCACGCACCAAAAGGCTAATTCTGCTCCTGTTACCTGGCCAGTTTCCACCCTTACTAGGTTTGGCTCCTGACTCTGCTCTGCCTTTTCTTTGTCTTTCACATTCCTGTGTATTTTCCATTTTGGTTTTCTGTCTCTGTCACCACAATGTTCCCTTGGTGCCTCCATTGATTACCCAATTCAACTCATGTCAGGGTTTAACTGGAATTCAAACCAAACTTTCTTCTTCCTGTTACTGACTCACGCCAGTAAGTGTGAATATGCATGCACTGTAGGGGGTGGGGGATCTAGCTCCTGGCCTCAGTTCCTTCAGTTTTTCTGTCCCAATTGATTTCTCACTGGTAACTTTCTCAGTTATCATCAGAGAAGTGGCATTTGAGTGCTAAATACAAGCACAATGATCTATTCAACTTCTCATCAGTGAAGGACACACTTAATTCCTGAAGGATCATTTTCTAATCTATTTCCCCTTGATTTTCTTGCTTGTATATTATTGCTCTTATGCTATGGAAAGGGATCCTCACACGCGCATCTTGCAATAAACAAATGCTTACGCTTTCTTCATCCCTTGTAATGGGATCAGTACTATGCTAATGTTTTATGTAGTCATTTCCAATCTCACAGTGCCGTCCTGTTGAAAGAGATATCATTTCACCCACTATACTTTTAAAGAAATTAATTCACAGAGGTTTAATGACTGGACCGAGAATGAAAGAACTAAAATTCAATTCCAGATTTTACTGATCCAGAAAGAACTAGAATTTGGCAGGATCTTGATTACAGAGGTATTATATAGCAGATGTTGGGAGGAACGTGGCTGTTATAAGTCAAACTCCAAATGGCATATTTAGGGATTTATAAGAAGAATGCTTCAAAATATTAACTGAGAAAGGAGATGGATGCAGACAGAGGGTGAGAGCTTGTCTTTGGCTAGGATCCCAGCAGTAGAAATTGCCAGACCCTATAAATTGAAGCCAATGCTTGGACTTGCCCCTTGCTGTAAACAAATATTGTGAAACATCACCTGAGAGCTGGATGCCACCTAACTTAATGCCTATGTTATTCTTCTATTCGACACCAACTGGAGAACTGAAAGACTCCATCTCTAACTGGGGATGGCAGAGTGAAAAGCCGAAAGCATCTGTTCCAAACGCAATCTGAATGCACGTAACTAACTGATAGATGAAGAGATTCTTGAGTGCTGATCAGAGGGAGAATCATGCTTGCTTCTCACAGGTAGCTTGTCCTGTGATTGTGCTCTGCTTTAGTACCTGCTTGTGGAGAAGTTGATTGGTGATTTTATGTTAAGAGAGAATGGTACAACACATGTAAACCTTTGCAAGTACCATGTGATGTTTGTCTGAATCTGCACAGTGGGAGTTAGCTAAAGAGTAGCATTTTCTGGGGCAGTTATGATTATTCTGAGAGATAGGAGATTGCAGAGTGGGCGGAAAGTACATTTGGGAGTCCAAAGAAATTTGCACGTTGTTTCTATGGCTACCAAACATTTGTGACCCTGCATCTTAATGCTGTAACACCCAATCTGTCTTTGTAATCAATACATGTATAACTCAGTGGTGCACTTCAGATACTAATTCAAAATTATTTGAGGAATTTGGGCCAAGTATTAAGTTTAAATGTTCAGAGGAAAGAAAATCTGTCATAAATTCTGAACTTAATAATTAATTTTCTGACTCCTCATGAAATTTACTCAAATGTCTAACCACTATGGATTCTGCATCTAATCATACTCATAGTTAAAATTAAAAATTACATCTGAGCAAGGAAATACAATAGCATTAGCTTATCAATTAAAATATAAAATTAATATTCATAATCAGTGCTCATATAAATTATTAAATAAGTAAATAAATGGGGGAGCATAGTTTCCCATGAAGAGGAATTTCAAATAAATTATATAAATAATTAATATTCATTCATTAACATTTTTATTAATGATAACAAATACTACATATTAGTGTAAGAAATTAATTCTAGAGGAACTCTCTATACCGTAATTACAGGTATTTTGTTTTTAAATCTTAAACTATCCTAAAAGAAAAATTTGTTTAAAAATAATAACTATTTCAATTCCTCTTAGAATGCTTGAGAAATACTATATTTCAGTAGTCATTGATGTAATTTAATTTCATCAGTTCAATGAAGAATGGATACTTTTACTACACTAAGAACTCCCCTATGCACACAGAAAGAAAATCCCTAACCTCAAATTAGTCCAGTGTTTGTCATAAAACCCATTTTATACATAAAAGAACAGATTAGAGAAATCAAGATTTTTTTCCAAAGATACATAATTTTTAAGAGGAAGATAAAGAACTCAATAATAAGCACATGACTTTAGTTATTTTATTAAAAGAAAATTTTATCTGAAAATACTAGTATTCTGCCTGAGAGGCTCCATCACATTCTAGATTTCCAAGACCACATTAGCTTGAGAGTTGATGTGTAAAGAGAAGACAATGTCCTTTCCCATAGAAATCAACATATTCTTTAACATTAACATCCTCTAAAGTTCATATCCCTGAAACTCCTTAATTGATATAAAACAAACAAACAAACAAAAAACCACTTCAGTCTGGTTCAATAAAAGAACTAAGAAAACTGTATCCCAGTCCTTGAATCAAAAGATATTTTATCAAGTTGAATCAGATGGGAACTAATACCCTCTGTAATTTATTGTATCAAACAGCCTATGTTCTTAAAGTCCCAGTGCTTACAAGACCAATTTAACGTGATGGGCACGCCACCACTTTAGAGTTAGAAGGCACGGATTCACATTTCAGCTCTGACATTGACTTTTATCATTTTATTTGTTAAATTACATATTTCACTAACAACTTCTTTTTCTGGAAAGTCGAAATAGTGTTTATTGGGTTCAGCACATACATAGGCCACCAGGCACAATGGCCCATACAAAGTCAGAATTCAATAAATACTAACATTAGACATTTTCTGGGGCATGAGGTAAATTATTTTGGCTAAGGGAAAGCAGACAATAAATAAGAAATAGGATAAAAGTAAGAACCTCTGTATTATAAAAACATCCAAAAGAATTGATCATCTAAAGTGTAAAATACAAATTAAAGCCTCCCTCCACCTTGAGATGTCTACTAAAGCACAGCAAAAGTCATGACAGAGACAATGTGGACCAGCACAGCACAGGACTCTTAATCGGTGTACAGATGGTCTAATACTGGAGTCCTAGAATATAATCCAAAGTGCCTCTATACATTTTTCCAAGAAGATAACAGTGTTTTCTTATTTATGTCCACTATTTTGGAAAATTGCAAAACTTATTGTGCTAAAGAATGAATCATTTTGATAATAGTCCTTGTGCTGGTAACATTTCAATGCTTTCAGTACTAGACCTAAAAGGAATGCCAGAAGACTGCAGAAGCTCTCGTTAAATTAACTTAAAACTAAAATTTATGAAGAGAATAAAATCTCATGCATCTGATTTAGTAATGAAAGGCCTCTACACACAGCCTTTAATCCCCCTTTCTGTCATTCTCTTTATAAAGAGGAGACATCTTTGTTATTGGGAGGTTACTGTGGAGCATCTATCTTCTTGAGCCTCAAAGAGCCTCTTCTTTGCCTCTAATTCTCTGGTCTCTAGCACTTTTCCCTTTAATTTTTTTTCATACATCAGCCCCTGCAGCATTATATTAGGACTCTAACCATCCACAATTCATTTTTCTGCCTGAAAGTTTAAATGATGAATTTATTTTCTGGATGAAAGTTCTAGAAAGTTGTAAGCCATGAGCATTTTCAAAATAAATCAGTGCAACAATAAACATGGATAATTCCCATAATAGATAATGAGCTTTGTAGCTCAGGGCTGCCAAATAGAGGATCAGATCAACCTCCGGAACTGTGTGGGAAGCCTAATATGTAGGGTGGCGTTACCAGCACTGAAAGTCAGTGTTACAGCTTCCCTGAAAGCAGCTTCATTGGCAGCACAAAATATAAGCAGTTTGCCAGAGATAATATATCAGATAGCTAGGCCTTCAAACAGAAGTATTCTCATTTCCTGTCTTTTCTCATTTTTCTTTCATTAGCAACGTCTATATGTGCCAAGCCAAAGTATAACACTTGAATGTGCTCAAAGTCTATTGCAGTCATCAGCCATATATGAATCAACGCGAGAGTTGAATCTGACTCATGTTTTGAAGTAGTCAGAAATACTTAAAGATCTTTATCTAAAACAAAACAATAAGCTTAATTTTGTTATTGTTATCAGTGAAGCTGAAAGTTGGAAAAAATACAGTCGCAGAAGTAGACATTTTAGTGCCCTTTTACTGTCTTGATTTTTGTCAGATTTTAGATTTGTAATATCTGAACTTTGACCACCAGTACCAATTCTCCAAATATAAATAACTTTGGTCAGCTTTCCTATTGCTGGGACACAATACCCAACATCCACGACTTGGAAGAGGAGAGGTTTCATTTAGATCACAAATTCAAGGGATTCAGTTCACGGTCGGTGCAGAAACACTGATGAAAATGCGCGGTGGAGCAAAGGTGCTCGGGTCGTGGTACACAGGACACAAAGCAAGGGACCAGCACCAGAGAGGAAGGTGTGAGGACAAGACTTTGACAAGAAGTGTGCCCCACTGATCGCCTCGGTGGTACCCAAGCCAATCGCATGAAGCCTAACCACCACAGTGTGAATCCCTACGTCTGGCTTTCCTCCAAAACGCTCAGTAAAATGTATGTTGTCTGCTCCTGCTTCAGAGACTTTCTCTCTAGCAAATGCAGGCAGCCAAGTTCTGACTCAAAGTTGGCTCGCTGGTAGCAGAACAAAAAGCTCCACCCCAGCATGGGGACAAATGTGTTGTGCATTTATCGACTTGTTTTATGTTCATAATAGTTCCATTAAGGAGCTATCACCATGTCTTTATTAGAACGGAAAATCGGGCCCAGAATGTAAATAATAACTAACAGCTACTCATCTAAGAAATGACAAAGTTGGAACTCCTGAGATAAAGCACCGGATTCCGTCGCCATTTGCCCTCCATCACCACGCCCACGTATTTGCTCTGCTCCGTCCTACTTTACAAGGACGGGCAGCGAGCCTCGTGGGACCAAGGATGGGGTTTCTTCCATTCTATCTTGTCACACCTATTCTCCCCTTTAGTTTTCCAAGTGACCAAATCTCTGACAAACCACTTTTAAGTTGTTTTTAAATGGGATAAAGACATATTACTCAGTTAGAAACTTAGCCTTTAGAAAGTTTTTTGCCCATAGAGACTTGACAACTAACCTTTAAAACATTTTAATTTAACAAAATGATAGGGTAAAATTGGTAGAAAATTAGTCCATGTCTGGTCAAGGCCATTCAAATGTGGTGAATAATGATACCATTACACATGAAGTTTGCTTCCATGGGTAATTAAGAAACACACCTATCATGTCAAGGGGTTGAGAAAAATCAAAGGTTGCCATGACTATATGGTGTCCGTTAGCTAAAGAACAACTTTTAAAATAATGAGCTTACCTTCTAATTGGCTCCCAGGTGACATTCTACCCCAAAGGGCATAACATTTCTCTTGAAAAATCTATGGCTCTTCTGCACATTAAAATCTGGTCACTCCATAGGAAGCTTAACTTCCTCCAGCGATGTACAAAATTTGGCCATGCATTTGTTTCTTTTGGCAAATGGTAGACATTTCATTAAAAACTGGACACTTCAGGCACACACCAAAGCAATAAAGATTTAGAAATATACTCAACACTCTTTTTATCAGCATGGAACTTGGAAAAAAATTGTGTTCTCACAAAGCATATGCTGAAAACAAGAAATAATCTTGCCAAGGTCTGAGCTAAGATCATAGCATGAATTTGAGAAATTCTAAGAGAAAACTCCTTCATCTCTGTTTAAAGGTATTTTTCTCAGAAGACAGATAATTTGTTTAAGTGGCATGTATTGATATACCAGCATTACCGTAAGTGGGGTCCATGGAACACTAACCTCTTAAGAGGTTCCCAGAAAAGAAAGTCTCTGTGCTCAAATATGAGAATGGTGCACATTATTTCATGTTACTGGAGATGTATAAGACATATCACCATTGTTGCTCTCAAAAATCCTGTCAATATTTACCTTTGTTTAACATAATGATTCTTAAAACTTGCTTAAGGAAACCTCAACAAAATATTAACAACCTTCCCCACACTCCAATCTGCCACATATTTTCTGCTACAGTGATCTTTTTGTAAAGTATAAGTCAGATCAGAGTATATGTTTATACAAAAACAGGCTTTCATCAACTTGATGGGAAATTGATAGCCCTGAGCAAGCGCCTCCGAGTCTTCCTGGACATCTTCCTGAGCCCCTCTGCCACCTTGCTGCCCCTGGATGATGCCACAACTGTGCCCGGGACTGCATTTTGGCCTGCGACACTCTCCCACAGGTATGTGTATGCCTTCTTCACTTGCTTTACTCTGATCTCTGCTTAGATGTCACTTTTTTTAAAAAAAAATTTTGCCTCTCTATATAAAAAATTTTTATCTAAAGTAAGCTGCTTCTCCACCCTTTAGCATCTTACTGTTAGGTTTCACCACCTCACTCTAGCACACAGTATACTATATAATGACTAATTTATTAACATATTTCTCATCCATCTTACTAGAAGATAAACCCTACAAATAATTATGTTTTGCATTATGGTTGCTTCTTTACTCCAATACCTACACCTGACACTAGGCAGGTGTTCAATGAATAAGCGTTGATTGAATGAGTGGATGAATAAACATTCCACAGAGCCTGCAATTAAAAAAAAAATGTAGCCTATGGAATACACTTAAGAGTACAACCAAAAAAGCTGATAGATTTAACTATTTAAAACAATCAAATTCAAACTAGCAAATTTTTGTTTAAATTACAAGTTATTTGGTGGGCAAAAATGTTTCTCTGAATTTTTTGTACTTAAAGTTTTATAATCATTCTATGAATAAGCAGCTTTAATCTTCTTTTGCTGAAAGGTACAAGGTTCTAACTCCTCATCGGAATTGCTTTCTATTTTTACAGCTGGAAAGTTTTCTGCTCCCCAAACCAACCTAAAGTTCTGTGAATTACAGCCTGGTTTAATCTCTATTGGAGAATATTCAAAAATTCCATGACCTTCGATAGGAAAACTGCAAAGTAACTTTCTGGCAACAGAAATATAGTAAGTAGGTAAAAAGTTGAATTTTGATGCTTTGCAATTTCACAGGAAGCTCATCAAAAAAAAAAAAACAGTTTCACATTGTTCGCTTTGTGATTCTAATGACATTATTTTGAACTCAGTGTTAAACGGTTAAACCTTTGAGAAATCAGAGAAAATCAGCTAAATAAAGTTGCACTTACTGAATATGTCACAAATTTAAAGTGGCCTATTTTTCACAACCATCATGAACATCTTACGAAATTACTGCCTTGACTTTGAGAGTCACTCACTATTACTGAGGAATTATCAACTTAAACGACAAAATTTGAAAACATCAGAAATTTGAAATTTAACACTAAATTTTTCCCAGAGAGCTTTGATTTCCAGCTACTACTACAAAACAAAAATTATCATCCCCCTCTCATCCTGGCTTGGTAACCATTTAGAAGGTACTTTTTAAAGACGAACGTAGGACAGTTTGATGAAGAGATTCATTTTTCATAATTATGTGAACCATGCCTAATGAGTAGGAAAATGGAAAGCTTTACAGGGAAGGTCTGAGGCACTGAATGCCTAGGGGTGGGCTAGTGCCTTGGAGAGACTTGAATCTAAATTTGTCCAATGACAGGAGAATGCAAGTGTCTAAAGAGAGAGAGGATAAAGCAACAGGATTATTTGAAAGTTTCAACTAAACCACAAAGGAATGCTATTAAAAGTCAGTGGCCCACATTGATCCAGGCCCTGTCCTAAGAATATTTCATACTCTAATTTATATGATGCAGATGTGAGGCAGGGACATCTGTATACCCCATTATCTATATGAGGAAACCGAGTCACAATCCAGCCAGGAAACTTATCCAGTGTCTTACAAACATTGTCAAACATCTCAGATTCCAATTTAAATTTGCCTTTTTGGTTTAGAATGCAAGCTAAAAATACTGCACAAATACAGAACTGGTCAAGAGACCACGTGCAGAAGTTTGTGGGAACCAGCCAGTGGAAAGGTAGTTTTACAACACTGGAAACAGAAAACACACATTTGAAAAGGATTAAAGAGAGTGCTGTGAGAATATGTGAAGTGAACGATCTGGGCACGAGGAATATGTGTTTAGCAAATCTAAATCTGAGCTCTAAACTCTTTTCCCAAATGAGAATTTTAGGGGGGGCCAGCCCCCTCAAGATAAGCTTAATGATTGACAGAAGTTTGGGGACCAGAATTCAACGAGAGCATTCAGAAAGCTGATAGAGTAGGGATGCAATGAACTGAACTCTGACCTTTGTTTCTGAAAATCTGGATGGCATCAGGAAAAGACTGAAAAGCTGTTTTGATGGTGAGGTTAAAGCAAGTTTTTACACCTTGCTGAAAATGACTTCACTATTTTTTTTTTAATGTGGGTGAAACAATGTGTGACTTTTTTCCCCTATAAAACAAGATGAACAGAAAATTAACCTGAAAAATACAAATTTGTATTTGATGTAAGCAGGCTCTTTTCCTAGTGCCTAGAACAGAACTTTCCTGTGTCTAGACATTTTAGAACTAGTTACTGAGTGAGTGAATGAATGAAACAACCTCTTACTCACAACCATCATGGACGTCTATCGAAATGATTGCCTTCACTTCAAGAGTCACTCATTGTTACTGAGAAATTACTAACTCAAAAGACAAAAATTTTTAATTGCGAACATTAGGGGAAGGAATGGCCACTAGAGGAGCCAGGAGAGCCAAGCTCCAGTAAGAGAAGTCCCAAGGTACATGCTGAATTTCCTGTGGGAAGAAGACTTAGCATTTGAACACATTTTACTCTGAAGATTTCTTTTAGAAGAATACACTTGTATTCTCCCCAAAATTATTCTTTTTACTAGTTCGTGTTTGCAGTGTCTAATAATATTCAAATTGGGGAATTCGTGCATATGCATATATATATATATATATATATATATATATATATATATATAGTATATTATATATTATATACATATAATCGCATCTTAATCCTTTTTATTTCCTCTGCCCCTCCCCACCCTCCAACCACTACCTTTCCACAGATCCCCTTCCTATCTTCACAAACTCTTCCTCCCTGTTTCCTACCATTTCCTTTTTGCTTTGCCTTTTTAGTTATTTATGTTATTGATTTCTCATATTAGAGGAACCATATATTATAGTTTGGAGCTGAAATGCCTTCAAAAAAAATCTCATGTACTTGGACGTTACAGATTATTTATGAAAGCAAGTGCTGTTAGGAGCTGGGGGTCTGCTCTGAAGGCGTAGGTGTGTGTGGTACCTTACAGGTGAGTGGTGGAAGACAGGTGGTTGGTAGGTTATAAATTACAGCACGTGGTGGGCTAGGGGCTTAAATTCTGAGGGGGCAGAACATTGAGGCCTGATGTGGAGGAATATACGCCAATTCCTCCCCTTTTTTGGACACTTGGCTTCCTACTTGCTATGCTGTGAGGAGCTGCCTAAACCTCTGCCTGTGCTGTATGCTTCCACTGTTGCTAGCCACCCATGAATGGGCTGCAACCTTCTTAAAAGGTGAGCTACAATAAACGTTTCCTCCCCTAATTTTTGATTGTGGGATATCGAGTTACAGAGATGAAAAGATAACGAAGACACCCTGTGATATTTACCTGTCTGTCTCAGATTCATTTTCATAAGCACACTACACTGACCTCAAGGTGCAGTCATTTACCTACAAATGACTCAGTCTTATCTTTCTTTGAGATAAAATAGTATTGTGTTGTGAATACCTACATTTTCATTATCTATTCATCTGTTGATGAAAATCTTGGCTGCCTCCAAGATTTAGCTCTTACGAATCTGATGGTATAAGCATGGCTATATTTATGTCACTGTAATAAGATGCTTTTAACTTTTTCAAATTGCCCTAAATGAGTTACTGCACACTCACAGCCTTCTAAGTCAAGAAATCTGAGAAAGAAGGGGAAAGGGGGGGGTCTTTTTTAATGCATTTGGTGTGCTCATAAACAAGTAGAAGAAGAGGAAACAATATCAAGTCAACTTTCAGGTTTTGACAACTATTAGATTCTCTTGACTCTGATTTCTGAATCAAAAAAACAGTTATTATATCAAATAACAGTTAAACAAAAAACATAGTTGAGGTGTCTGTGGGCAGCTTAACATACTATATGGACTCTCACAATGACTTCATTTGTCCTGCAGGGCTTGAAGTGGCTGGCAGTCACTTGGCAGATCCAATGATGACTACGATCACGATGGCCATAGTCGCGTCAGGCAGGATGCCTCAGCATACATAGTTAGGGTCACTTTATGTCCTTCATGAGTTGAAACTCTGACTGATATAAGGAGATCTTATAAACAATATTGTTTTATATCTTAAAGTCTATTTTGTCTGATAATAGGATAGTAAATATTACTTTTTAAAAACAATATGTGCCTAATATGTACACAATTCACTATTCTCTTATTTTCAGCTTTCATGTCCATATAATTCAAGTATATCAACAAATGAATGAATATTTTAAAAATTCATAGAATGCCACAATAGGGATGCTTTGTAGTAAGTGATTGTTCTTGAATAAACATAAAAGAAGTGCTCAAAATCCATCACTTGCGTATGTAAACTAGAAAATTAATACAAGATAAAGACATGAGGTATGCCCATAACGTATGGCAAGTATTTAAATCTTTTATAATGTATTATAGTGAAAGACAGACTGCCAGTAATCTTTCTCAAAATAGTCATCCTCACTTTGGCATACTTATTCTATCTTTCTTGGAACTTTCTGAGTCAGTTCTTAGAGTCTCATCTCTTGTTTTTACAATACGTGATCAAAAAGTCAGTGAACGCACTGGGAGGTGGCAACCAATGGAAATCAGGTTTTGCAAACATTAAGGTGAGTTCTCATCCACTTTATTCACAGTATCTGGCACTATGCAACTTTTGGCTCTCTCCCCAAGTGACCATGAAAATGTTTTGAATTAATTGAAGACTTGGAAGGATCTACGAGTGTATGACTCTAGACACTCATGAAGAAGACTTCTAGAGCAGATTTCCTTTTGCTGTTTTTAATTTAAATATTGACTGTATTTTTAATTGCATTTCCTACATCCAAAGACTTTCAACAAAAAAGAGAATAAAATACAAAAGAGTATCTGTGAAATAGAAGATAATTTTTTGTTTTCTAAAAAGCCAAAAAAAAAAAAAAAGGTTTGAATTCCTCAAAAAGGCTAACAGGACAAAGAGGTAAAAGGAATAAAGAGCAAAGAAAAAAAAAAAAACAAGAAAAGAACTAGTAATAAAAAATAAGCATAAATATGTCCCAGTGGCTCTTAGTCAAAGATAATTGCATCAAGCAGGGGATAACAATCAATGTCTGAAGAAATTTTTCTCATCTCTACTCAGGGGAGGAACACAGATGGCCTCTAGCTTACAGAAACCCATGACGCTGCTAAACATCACAAATGCACAGGACCATCCTTGACGATAAGTTACTATCCGGTCCAAAAGGCAGTATGCTCATTTAGAACTTTTTGTAGATTAAAAAGATAATACTAAATATAATAATCTCATCAAAAGCTGTGCACCTGCCTTGGAAATGTAAACAAAGGGCTTTTTAAATATAATGTTTAAACTGGCTCATAAAGAAGTAAAAAGTCTAAATACATAATAAACTATTAAAAAGAATCAAAAATCTTTACAAAAATAAATCACTAGGCTCAGATAGCTCTATGTGAAAACACAGTTAAATTTAAGGCGTGATCCACAGCAAGCCCTCTTAAACAGGAGGAAGATCAAATATTTCTACCTTTAATCTCTAGAAATACCTACTTGGAAAGAGCCAAGAAAAATAAGCCTATTCTTCTCATGATCATATGTACAAAGTATCATAAACGAAAGATTTTGTTACAATTTAGCAATTGTAAAAGTAATAATGCATAATTAAAACCTTGAGTTTATCCCAGAAATGCAAGAGGTCTGGGTATTAAAAAAAATCTGTAAATGTAATTTTTCACATTCAAGCATTAGAGGAAAAAAGCTGCTGTTTTTATAGGCCGAGAATAAGTGATAAAATTGAACATAAATTCAGATAATAGTTAGCAAATTGTAACAGCGAAAGGTAACTAAGTAACAGCTCACCCGCTGGCAGACATCATGAATAGAGGAAAGGGAGAAAGTAGATGAACATGCTTACTGGCTGCACTTCGGCCAATATTTTGAGGACATTGTCAGAAAACTAAAACAGAAAATATAAATTACTATAATAAGAATTGAAAATAAAAAATAAGATTATTGTCAGACAGCATTATTCTTTGCACAAGAGTTCCCAAACAAATCTACAGATAATTTAGTAGAAGTAGTGAAAGAAATGACCATGGTAATTATCCATTCTTGTACACCAGAAACAATTTGTAAAATTTAATTTGAAAAGTGCTTCTGTTTGAGATGGCAATAATCTAAAAAATAAAAATCAAGAACACAACGTAATAAAAGATATGAAAAACATTTTGGAAATCTGTAAGATTCACTGAAATACTGGCAACAAAAACTAAAAAAGAGACACTTGCTCATTAGAAAAAAGATTTATTTTTAAATTATATGAAAGAATGAAGATGCCTAAATAATTCAGGCATCATTAAATATCAACGTTGATTTTGAAACTATAGAAATTATTGAAAAATCTTCCAATGAAATATAGAATTCAGTCAAACAAATGAAGAAATGTCATATGTGACAGAAGTGCCACGCTGAGTCATTTGTGGAAATGGCTGTTCAGTAAGTGTAGTGAGAATAAGGTTGTCCACTTAAAAAAATAAAATAAAAAAAAATCTACCCCTTAATTTTTTCACTACATTGACTGATTTCAAGGGTTTTTAAAGTGTCAAAATCACAAAAAGTTTATATATTGACTATTTTTGAAGTTCCTTTGTAACATAAATGACATTAGTTTTTGAGCTCCTTTGTATATAAATGACATTATTTCAATCTTTTGTCGTATGGTAATATACTTATCATTATGTTAAAATTTGGAAAAAAACACACAAAAAGATTTTTGGAGCTCAGGGGTTGAACTTGAATGCAGTAATCAGTAGGTGGAAATATTCGTTTGGCTGTATCTCTAACATAATAGCAAAAAGGTTAAATTATGCTAAAAAAATCAACTCCAAACATCTCAAATCTTGGAACATACAGTTTGACGACATCTTTTATAAAGTTTAGCATGTGCAGATTCTGTGACTGACAATTTCTTTTCCTTTCTCTTTTCACACCTAAGTGAAATTTCTTCAATTACATACTAGGAAGCCTACACAAAGATGTTTACCAAAACTTTCTTGCATAATAGCAAAAGATAATCTATACATAGCTAAATTAGAACGAAAATAAGTGAATCAATTATGATATTGCATAAGCACATACATTATAGTATTATACATTATAGTAGTTAAAACAAGTGAATAAATGAATGTAGACACAAAAACGTGGTTGACTTTTTCCTATGTAATTTTAAATAAAAAAGAAGTCACAAAAAAGATTCTATACATCATAATAACTGTTTAAAAACTTATAAATAAATAAAAATATTTTCCATCAAACATGATAAAAACATACTACAAGGAAGTGGGAGACCACTAACCATGACTTTTGGAATATGGTTGGTTAAAAGGGGGAGAATAAAAGAGGTAAGTTAAGAAAGAGTCAATATGTAGGTTTCAACTATAGATGTTCCAAATTTTTTTTAATTTGGTGGTTTTATAGATGCTAATCCCCAAAAGGTGATTAAAAATGGCCTTGCACGGGGCATTGATAAGATTTCTGACATAAGACCACATATGTTCAGTTTTGTTTATCTAAGGCCCAATTAAATCCCAAAATCACATGAGGGAGCCCTTGCTGTAGGTGGTAGCTCCTGAGTCGCAGAGAGGTCTAATGAATTCAGGGCAAGTAGTGGAGAAAAGATTCACAATCCAGGTGGTCTCACCTGAAGCTCATGATCCTACTCACATGCTTCGAGAAAGGGCAATTGGTTCCTGTTTACAGCTGTATTAACACAACATAAAATTTGCAGTGAATCAGAGAAATCTCAAGAAGTAAAAGAGAAAGACTGAGCCGCAGCAGCAATACCAGAAACACACAATGCCTTTCAACTAACTAAGAAAGCCCTGGTACCATATTTTAAGACTCTAGGTAAACACAGAGGACATCAAAGAACCTATACAGTACAAATAAAGACAGAATACTGAAGATTTGGAGATTCAGAAGGAAAAATATGACACAGGAGGGGACTTTGAAAGCCAAGGAAAGGAGACTGAAACTGAGAACTGAGATACCAGCAATAATTAGAAAGAAAGCATTGGTGGTTAATATATAAACTTCACCTGCATAATATAATAAATTACGTATCTTGAAGTAGACATATTTTTCAAATTCTGGTTGAAATTACCCTAGTATTATGTTAATATTTAATGACATTTTATAAAATGCTAGATTTCTCCCTGCAATATACAACTTCACTCATATCTTACTTTAATGATGGTTCTTCTCTGTATCAGTCCAAAGATAAAACACATCTCCTTTCTTATGACTTTTCCCAAAAATTTTATGCAATGCATTTTGAGTGATAATTTAGCTCAAACACTAATTGGAACATTCACATGAAGCATCTATTTGGATGTCCATCACACGTTCCTCCCTGACTACCCCTCTTCACAGGTTGCAGCCGCACCACGTGTTTCCTCACGCCCTCTCTTCCTTCACCTCTCCTCTAATATTCTCCTTGGTGTGAAGATGACTTCTTGTTAACTTCTGACACACATGCCTTCTGGTTTGTTTTTGTTTGACTCGGGTCAGCTTTTCACCAGCAAATCATTTCTTAGACCTTAATGTACTTGGCACAGATGAGAGCAAAATAAAGTATGGTCCACACAACCAAAGAATCTCTTAATTTATTAAGGGGGAGAGTATGTCAAGGGAGAGTATCACAGGCAATATGGGGAAAGAAACAGTAGAGACACACACAGTGTAGTGTAAGAACTGATATCATTCAATCTGCGGTCTTAGGCCAAGTTTGTGAAGTAGATGACACCTCACTGAATTTTAAGAGATGGGACACAAAGGAAATCCTGGCCAGGCTGATGTTATGGTTTAAATCTAAGATGTCCTCCCTCAAATCTCAACTGTTTGGAGGTCACTGGATCATGGGGTCATTATTCCCTCCTGTGGATTAATTCTCTGATGATGTGCTATTAGAAGGTGGGGTCTCACTGAAGAAATACATGGTCTTGTGACTAGGAAAGACATATTCTTATTTCTGGAAAGACATTCTTATTTCTGGCTCTGCTTCTTAGTCATTTTTATTTATTTATTTATTTTTTGCCTTGAACCAGTCTACTGCACATGGACGTAGACCTCTGAAAGCATAAACTAAAGTAACCCTCTCCGCCTCTGGTATTGTGTCCCAGAGAGGAGAAACAACCTAGGATGCCTGAACAAAGGAGCAATGGCAGGAAAAAACAGGTGCAGTGAGAAGAAGCAAACATATTTGTTTTCACCGCAAAATATGGCAGTTCCTGATGCTACCACTCTATTTGACCTCTGGTTATCTCTCACCCTTGTTGACAAGACTTTAACCCTGAGGTCTGCCTTAGCCACTTGGTGATAACTGCTCCTCAGCCTGTCCTAGATGTGCTTCTGATTCTGTCACTCTCTGTTTTCCCATCTATTTTGTAGTCACCTTCCATAGAAACACGAGCTTTTCACTTAGAAATGAATCACGGCACCCCCACAAGCCAATGGCTATGCAGAAAATTACAGCCAACAGTCAGTCTAATACCACTAGGATGTAAATCTCCTATTCTCTTTGAAAATATATGAGAGATCTATGATTTTCTTGTCAATAGAAAAGCCCATGTTATTTAAAATGCCATATCTTGGCTATATTAAATTTCAATGATTATAATAGAAAAGATTATGGTACTATAAACTTATTCCATTTGTTTCTCATCTCAGACTTAAAACCATCTATTAAGTTACAAGTCTTCTCTAGAGTTTCACAAAAGAGCTTTGCCTCATCCACTGTGTATCCACAGTGAGGAGAGCAGTATTTGACACATAGTACTTAACAGATACTTACTTAGTTTAATTAGTGATGTGAAAACATTGTATATAAAAATGTACTCTCATTCTTCCACATGCATGGCTTTTAAAATGAAGTTCATTCTACTTATCATTATAAAGCAAATATAGTTAATATGACAGAATGACTTAAATACAGACCATAGTAAGTTCCTCTTTAAGATTTAAAAGAGAATTTGTGTTTAATCACAGTCTTTCATCAAATGCAATGGAACAGCTGCAGTAAGAAATATTTAACTTTTTGTTTGATTTAGAGATCCAAGCAACTGAAATAGCTAAATCTCTTCCTTTAAATCGTGAGATTTATGATGAAATTGTAAGGTAAGAGGTTTTTTTTTATTTGCTATCTATCAATCATTTCAAGGAAAGAGCTAAACAGTTGTATTTTGCACTTTACTGGAAATTGCCTGCCCACTTACTTCCCTATCACATATCGACACATGAGCCACCTCATTCAAGAAAGAATTGAATATTGCTTGTAAAGTTACATAAAGGTAGTTAGGTAACTGCCATAAATAAAAGGAAAGAACGAAGGACATAAAACGCCAAGTAAGAATTATGCTAAAAAGGCACTATTAGACCTTAATTGCTCTATCCAAGTCACAGTTTGGCGCTGAGCATCCTGTCAGGTTCCCTAGACAATGGCAACCTGATCATCCCAAGCACAGAGTCCGCAGCAGAGAACAGCAATTCTTCAAGATAAGTACAATGATTACTGCCCTAGTACAGACATTCTATGTTCAGTAATGTGCTTATAAGTTACCTTAATATTCACTCACTGTGTCAGCAAGCCAGAATTTAATAAAAAGCAATTCTGTAATGAAGAAATACCTTTTTGCAACTTGTTTCTTTGTATTTACTTCCTTGTTAAAATTGGCACAAGTAGCTGAGGATTACAACATGCGATAGCTAGACCTGTCCCTTATGGAGAATATCCCCACCTCTGTTTCTGAATTATTTTTTTCATTTTTCACCCAAGGTGTTTCTAAATATCAAGTGCAGAAATAAAAATAATCCTGTATATTTACTTTGTCACTCAAAGAAGAACCAGTAATACACGTCACATCCATTACAAGCTTTTTTGTGTACTGCTATATAAGAAAATTAATGTCTTTACCATTCAAATCTCAGAAATATTCCACCACCTCATTTATATTTGTGTAGTCTGTGAAGTTCAGTAAAACATCAGCTACAGCCCTGAGAAACTATAATTGTTATTTAATTACTTATGATAAAAGTGCATAAAGGTTATATTGTTCACTATGCTTTTAAAAAGAATTACACAGAATTTTGCTTTTTGGTAGGTAATTGTTTGACTTCGTTTAAAAAAAAGGATAAAAAGAAAACAAATTAACTTTTGAGTTTTCCTTTGAGAGAACGGTAGACCTTTTGGACTAAGCTCTGACAAGCCTTTTTGTAAAGGTTTTCAGCACATGCCTATCACAGTCAGGACCCTGGACAGAACCCCAAGAACTGGACATAGTCATTCTTATTTTACAGATAAAAAGGCTGAGGCTCTACTATTGAGATCAGAAAACTTTTTTTTTTTTACATAAAGGACAAAAGGAGTAAATACATTAGACTTTGTGGGCCTTTCGGGGTTGGTCACATTGCACGGCTCTTGTGCTGTGGTGTGAAAGCAGCCATAGGCGACGCTAATGAGAGTGGTTGTGCTCCAGAATAACTATTCAAACAAAACAGATGGCAGGCCCTCGGGCCGAAGTTTGCTTAACTCTATAAGTAATTAGCGACTTGCACAAGACCAGTCAGCCAATACATAAACAATAAATTCAGATTTTATGTTTTGGATACTGTTTTGCTACTCTTGACATCCTCTTTAAAACAACTAGCTAATGTGAACAAGATTTATTAGTTGCTTTCAACTTTTGCTGAAATTATATACTAGAAAACGTGTTAGAAAAGGTTTTTTTAAAGTGTATCCAATCAAGAATCTACTTGTGTATATATATATATATATATATATATATATATATATATATATATATATATATATTTACATTCTGACAAGTACAGTTAAGGAGTTTTTGTGACACACAAAGGTAACTTACTTTCATCCGACTATACACATTAAGCTATTGATTTATCTATTTCCCTAATAACAAATATTTGTGGAAAAGTTTCCAAATGGCTGGAAACCATCTCTTAAGCTGCAGCCTGAGCCAAGCCAGGTGGCTTAGGCCTGCAGTACCAGCGCTGGATGTGGGGCAGGAGGCTAAGGCAGGAAGATCAGAAGTTTGATCCCAGCCTGGGCAAAACCCAAAGATATGGGCTTTGGAGGATATTTAATCATTACAGAAGTGAAAAAAATTAACATTACACAGTGATATAAGCTTATTATAAGCCCTAGAGAAACTTTTTAAAAACTAAAGCACTTAGAAATAACAAGTCAATATTGATGGCAAAACTAAAGTGAAACAAAAACTCAGTCTAAAGGAAAGTGCACATGAAGGAAGTAACGGGCAAAGGGAGAATGAACATATTGGAAACGGGCAGCAAGATTTTCATTTAGAAATCTACTACACCAGTGCTTACACTAATCATAAATGGTCTGAACATTCTATAAAATGCAAAGATCATCCGAATTTGAAAGATTCAAACTCAAAAAAGTGTTAAAGAGATAAACATAGTACAAACACTAATTTGATCACTACAATTTGTCTACATGTATTGAATGATCGTAAATACATATAATTTTATTTGTCAATTTAAAAAGAAACTTAAAAATGTTTTAATGTCATCAGACTTTCAAAATGGATTGAAAACTGCTGACATTGAAAAAATAAATACATCTAGCAATTATAGTTGAAACTTGCAACAGACTTCCATCATTAATTGATAAAATAAGTAAGAAAGAATATAAAGTGGCAATGAAAGACTTCAAAATTAACATATCTCATCTTACTTGAAATTTATTTATGAAATATTTCACTAAATGATTGTAGATCACATATTGTTCGAGTATAGATCCAACATTTGTCAAAATAAGACATACTCTAGGTCACACAAAGTCAATAATTATGAATATAAAGCTAAAATATTGTCAAGTCCAGTCTTTGAGCACAATAGATTTTATAATCAAATATCAGTAAGAGAAAAATACTGGAGAAATTACACAAAACAAATTCAAGTCACAAAAATATCAAAGAAGAAAGTCAGAAGTTACATTAGAATATATTTTGAATCAGACACAAATGAAAACCAAAGATAAAAATTTGTGGGGATTTAGCTAAAGCAATAACTAGCAGAAATTTTAGAACATTGAATAATTAATTTTTCAAATAAAAATCATCTAAAGTCAGTACTTCAAGCTCCCAGTAGTTTGAGGGGAGAATATGTAACTAAATTTATGCATTACTCTAAGTATGCATGGGCTGAAACATCACATTAACCAATTAGTATGTACAATTTTAATATTTTGTCTACCAGTTGAAAAATACATTTAATTAAGAAATAAATAGAAAGAAATAAATCAAAAACAAATTAAACATAAGAAGGAAAATTAGAAATCAGTGAAATAGAAAAAGCATGAAAAAAAACTAATAAAACCACACCAATTTATAGAACGACAAGTAGATTAGCTTTTCAACAATGAAAAAATACCTTACTCCACACTTCACATAAAATTAACTCAAAATAAGTCATATCCTTACATTTAAGAGCTAAAACTATAAAAGCTTTGAAAGAAAATAGATTTTTCATGACTTTGGTTTATTTAAACATTTTAGATAGAATATAAAAAATTATAAAAGTAAAAGAAAAGCAATAAATTGGATTTTTCAAAAGATTTTAAAACGTGTGCTTCAAAAGATATCATAAATAATGAGGAAAGGAGTGTATCAGGAGCCATTCTTTACAAAATACTTATGTCAGAACTTGTATCTAAAATACAATAATTTCTCTTTCAACTGGAAAATAAACACAAGGATTCCATTTTTAGAAAAACGCACTTCATGAATAAACTCTTTATGAAATAAGATCTAGAAAGACTTAAAACTTTATTAGTCTGTATGGAAATATAAGTTGTAAACACCACAAAACACCACTAAACACAGACTAGCCTGACTATAATTAAAAAGCCTACCAGGCCAAGGGTGACAACCAAAACTCTTGACACACTCAGGAGGATGAAAAGCTGTACCATAATTTTTAAGTTTGGTGATTTCTTGTGAAATAAACATCATTTGACCTTGTATTTATTCAAAAGTAAATAGAAAACATAAATCCACACAAAGACTTATATTTGAATATTAAGGCAGCTTGAGTCATAAATCCCCCAAATGGAACAACCCACGCATCAACTGGTAAATAGATATCAATAAATTCTGACATGTGCATGTAACAGAATATCGATCAGCATTCAAGAAGAGCAAACGACAGACATGCATATCATGAATGGATCTCAGAAGCATCATGCTAACAAAAAAAGGCAGGTACAAGTCATGCATATTTTTTAACTTCACTTGCATGAAAACCAGTCTGGCAAACCTTATCATGACAGAACATAAGTCAGTGCTTCTCAGAGCTGAGTATAAATGGGAGGAAATGGACAACCGACACAAATTTATAAGCACACTTGAGAGTTGCTGAAAATGTTCTATATTATCATTGTGGTGGTGGTTAAAGGCCTGTAATGTATTCAAACTGACTTGTGTGTTTAAAATGGATATACAGGGCTGGAGGAATGGCACAGTGGTTAGAGTGCTTGCCTTGCAAGCCCAAGGCCATGGGTTCAATTCCCTAGCACCACATAAATCTGTGCATGGTGGAGCATACCTGTAATCCCAATACTCTGGAGGCTGAGACAGAAGGTTTGCCAAGTTCAAGACTAGCCTGGACTACATAGTGAGTTCAGGCCCAGCCTGGGCTACAGTGCAAGACCCTGTCTCAAAAAAACAAAACCTAAATAAAGTGGATATACAAATTTTACATCAGAAAAGCTGATTTATAGAATGCACACACACACACACACACACACACACACATACACACACACCACACAGAGGCAACCCATTTCCCATATCTTTGCCAGAGTATATATACTACAACTTATTCATCAGCAAAAAAAAAAAAAAAAAATCCCCAATGTCTCTTCACTTTCTTTAAAATTAATAACCAACATTTGCAGTGTTTTTATAGAAGATCTATCATAGCTTCCTGACTTTCTAAATCATAGTGTTTCCATGATTAAGCTTTTTCTGTGCCCTTTCTAGCCTATAGTGTTGGCCGTTCTCAGAACATGGCACGATATTTTATGACTTCATGCTTTGGAACATCTTGTTACCTTTTCTTATAATGTCCTCCAAAATGCTGTTTAAATGTCAGCTCTTTACGGAGCTTACTCAGCCCAGCTCTACAGAGTTAATCACTGGTCTATACCATTTTGTACTTTCATGTGTATTTCATCCGATTGCAATTCTTCTATAAGTTTGAAAGAATTATGTTATAATTTTGTTTTTATAATAAAATTTTGATGTCTGCTATAAATAAAGTATAGAAAATTTTAGGACTTCTAGAAAAACAAAAGGAATACAAGAGAGGGTGTAGTACTTCATGTGAATTGAACAGCATAATATCAAAGCTAGATAGTTTTACTTTCATTTCAGGGACAAGGGAACAGATTCAGAACAGAAAATGAATGCTCTGGTGGTCACCCACCCATTAGGCAGAAGGACCTTATGATAAGGTCATGCAGAAAGAGAAGCTGTTCCTTCAATTTTCCTCTGCCCTTGAATATTTGACGGAGCACTGTAACTCAAAATGGGATACTTTCAGCATCTTGAGTTAGACTATCATAGACTTTTATCAGGCAGAGCAGTAATATGATTAGCTCATTTCCCAAGTCAAGACATGTGGTTGTACAATGCAGAATCCACCTTGCCATCTCCATGAATACCGCCTGTAGAGCTGTGCAGCCCATCACCTTCACACCTTCACAGGTGTGCTCGGCAGCTGCTTGTGCTCATCTGTTCCTCAAACTGATACTCAGTGACTGATTTTTTTCTCCCCCTTTTATTGATATGTATAAGTGCAAAATTTAAGGCTTACAATGAAGTTTAGCATTTTGTGCACATACGTATCTTGTCAAGGTGACAAGGACTTCCCCACTCTCCTTTTTTCCCACCCCCCCACTCCACCCTCCCTTCCCACCCTACTCCCCCTGTTTTACTTTGTTTTTTAAAATGTTGAAATATTTTTATTATTTTCCACATTTTATTGATATGTATACGTGCGATATTCAAGGTTTACAATGGAGTTGAACATTTTGTGCACATACGTATCTTGTCAAGCTGACAAGGACTTTCTCACTCTCCTTTTGTCCCTCCCCCTACCCACCCCTACCTCCTTGCTCCCCCACCCTACCCCCCTCTTGCACTTTGTCTTTTGTCTTAAGTTCCAAAGGAGTTGTTCTCTGGGACTCTCATATCAGAGAGACCATTCGATGTTTCACCTTCTACTTCTGACTCACTTCACTAAGCATGATATTATCAAGTTTCTTCCATTTGCCTGCAAAAGCCTCCGAGCTGTTGGACTTTAATGATGCACAGTATTAAATTGTGTATAAATGCCACTTTGTTTTTCATTTTAAGTTCCATAGGAGTTGTGATCTGGGTCTTCTTTAAGAAAGACTTTTTGATGCAGACTGGGAGCGTACCTGGGATTCATCATTATACTCTTTCTGTCCAATGCACCGTTTTACCCTTTTGCTACCAAGTTATAGTTCTTGCTTCTCAGAGGCACTGGTGGTCAAAGTAGGAGTGACTTCGTTTCATTTTCTTCTTGGGGATGATGATGTTGGTTTCATAAAAATGCTGATTCATTATAGATCTCTTAGGTAAATTAATCCATAAGATAAATAAAACTTTGTGATGATTGTATGATTCTCTACACTAGCACTGAAGTTATTATGCTCACAGGACTTCCTTATCTGGAGCAAAGCTGAGAATGAACCCACAAAAAGAGGGTGATGTCGAAACTTTCTTCCAGAGTTGCAAGTCCCAGGGAGCCATCTTGGTCTCGTCTCTACCCCTCTCTTGACTGCACCCTGCATGTGCACTTGTGCTAGTCTGTATTTGAAGACTAAAATAACGAATGAGTCCTTGACTGGCAGAAACTGTAAAGTCTGAGCCAGAAGATGTGGACATTTCATTGAATGAAAAAGAATATTTCAAGTACAGAGACCATCATATACAAAAGTATATGTAAAACAAACAAAGAAAAAGCTAGAGAAAGTATAGCAAGTTAGAAGAACTGCAGGTATGGCAAGAGTTGAAAATAAGAGGGTGAATAAAAGATGGAAGTCAGAGATATTCTTCTGAGTCATATCTGGTCAACTCAATCTTCCAGCATCACTGACTTATTGGATGAATTGTCCCCCTCTGGATGGACCGGGTTGGCTCTCTCCTGTGTGTTCTTATGTCCAGGCGATAGGACATTGAACCACCTTCCATCGTCATAGATTTATGAGGAACTACAATAAACATGGCTATTGTGTTAAATGTAACAAAGTATAATTTGAAATATTTAAAATATATTTTAAAATTTCCCCAATCTTGGTAACTTTCCCTTAGTTATCATGTTTGAGAGACTCATAAAAATTACTCTGTAATCTAAGCATACTGTTAATCACTCTGAAAATTAACATTTTCTTTCTTGTGCCTACAGCAAAGTCTTCTGAGAGCTTCCTTTTAATTAGAAATGTCTAATTATAACAAATGCCTTTAATGAAGAATTAAAAGGGCAGCAATAAAAGCAGAAGTAACAAGAACACAGAAAAGTAAAGTTCTAGAGGGGAACCAATATGCAGTTTCTTCCAATTGCCCTGAGAATATACTGCCTCCTATTTATTTATTTATTTATTTTTAAGGGAATCTGGATTAGACACAACCTTGTAGTAACAATTGCATTCCAGGAGGTTTCACAGGAGCTTGTGCCTCTTCTCCATTGACGTGTTTAAGGGTAACAGTGTTAATTGTAAAGTACTTTGTGAAATAAAGGGTTAATCTCTTAGCTCCCCAGTGCCTTGTTAAGATATTTTTGTGAAGAAGCTCAAGAAGAGAAGTTGCCATGCACCAACACTCCTTTTAACCTCTGATCTCTTACCTTAACTCTTAGAAAATTTTAACTACTCAGCTTTAATTCTTAACTTCTACATCATTAACTCTGCCAGCTCTGGGTTCATGTAGCACATGCGTGGGAATGTTTCTTGATTGACTGTTAACAAACAATTGAAATTCTAAGGTTCTGGCTGGGCTCGCAACCAGTCATACATGTGACCATTGGAATTGGTCTATTTGGAGGAAAATGATAAGCACAACATTTTAAAAATGTATTAGCATCTGCCCAAAGATGGAAGGGCAAGTTCAAATTGATGGTCTGTGTAATTAGACACATTTAAATCCAGAGGCAGGGAAATTTTTGACAAATTTAACCCTACTACCAAGAATAATCTACTACAGCTGTTTTTGCCCATGGGGAAGAAAATCCATGTTGTAAATGCATGCCATCCATTTAACTATCAATTAGGGGTTTTTAAAAGTAAATTTAATTATTTCATTTCTGCATATTGGATTTTTATCTATTTTTTGATGAGGAAAATGCAAACTTGAGACAGAGACTTAAATATAACCAAGCTAAGAAGCGCCCAAGTCTATGTGTCTATGTAACATTAGCACCTCTAATGAGTATCCTATGTCAACAAGTACACACGTTTTAAAAACATGTAATCAATGACTTGAATATTCAGTGACTTCATTCCTACCCATCTGTTGGTAATATTTTCTTTCATTTTAAATGACTGAAATTATGCTTCCTCACAGACTGTGTCAAATATTCTGAACAGAAGAGATACATATTTCTCCTGAGGTTTATGACACCAAAATCTAAGCAAACTCTATTTACTAAGGCTCCCATTTAAATATCATTTAATAAAAAAATAGCACCTGAGATCTTAATATAATCACGCAGGTAGAGAATATTCTCTTACCTCTACTATGAGTGTCGAAATTTGGAGTAAATACAGAAATATTGCTAAAATAAGTTGATCATTAACTCCAATACTGTAATTCTGAAGAATTTGCCCTGACGAAAAATTCCATTTAAATGAGAAAGAAGATGCAAAATGAAACACATGTTTTCTGGGGAAAACAGTGTGTGCAGAGAAGCAAGGGTGTCTCCATAAATTCGAGATTTTTTTTTTCCTCCAGATCTTTCTGAGGTTTGCCAGCCATGCAAGTGCTGCAGTGTGAAGACTGCTACTGAAGGAAAGACTGCTTGATGAAAACACAGGAGAGGTGAGAAAACGGCCTCTGAGAATGGAGAACGCCCTCAGCAATGCGTCTGTCAGTCGTCTTCCCTAACTCCACCTCTGTCCCTCTAGGAGCCCTTTCTCTCTATTGTTCTTCCTGCAACCTTACTAATCACATAATCATTCCAAAGGAAGCATTTTAAATCAGCAGAGTGCCCCACCTTCTACCACGTCTTTGACCAGATGCAGCATAGAAATTAAATATATTTGAACACATGGGCTCTAGAGCCACCTGGCTTGACTTTTTGAAAGTATTTCAGTTTCTTCATCTATAAAACAGAGATAATAGCAATATTTCCCTCAAACGGTGAGAATTAAACGTGAAACAACTCCAACAATGCCTGGAACAGGGTAGGTTTGCAATCGATCTTAGTTGCTGTTCATATTTGAAAGAAGTTGTGAGTTTTCTTTTCCAGCCCCATACTGACATAATGATGCCTTCAATTTAATTGTGAAAAAATAGTGTTTGTGTTCCATGCTTCATCAGTGTCTCATTACACACTCAGTGAGAAATATACCACCTGTCTTTGAAAAAAATATTTCAAACTACACTGGCTACTAACTTCCTTCTACTCAAAGCTGTTTCATACTCCTAGGTTTATGATTATGTGCTTTTAATGAGTTGAAACAGAATCATTCACATGTTGCTGTCTTTATGTCCTCTAACTGTTAAAGGGAATAATAAATATTCTCGTTTATTTATTCATTTTCGGTCACAACCCACCTACTAGAATGTTTACATTTTTGTAGATATATCTACATATAATTGTTTTGCTTTGTTTTTTAAAATCATATAGATAATTAGACTTACAGAGGATAATCCACACTTCCCAGGGGATTTTCGATATTCAGTAACTGAAATTTCCATATACAGAGACCCCTGGGCCAGAGACAATCCTGAATATCTTATCTTTTGTCTTAGTTATTTTTTTGTTGCTGGGTCAGAATACCTGACATCCACAACTTTACTAAGGAAAGATGTATTTTAGCTCACATTTTCAGAAGGCCACAGTCCATTCTCCAGTGAGCTGCTGGAAATGGTGGACTCACTTATCAGGGGAATCACATGGTGAAATCAGAGCAGAAGCCAGAGCCAGAGATCCTCACATCATGGTGGAACAGAGCCAAGTCCTGGAGGATGGGCAGAACCACCATCCACACTCCCACGTCAAGCCCCAAGCATCCGTCCCTTCTAGCCGGCCCCACATCTCAACATACACAGTATCTGTAGATACATGAGGTTTTTGAGGGACACTCCAGATCCAAACCAACACATCTTCCTATGTCATTCATATTTGAAAAATTTATTTCACTTTTGCCTTCAAAATATCTCAAACCATGAGAAGTGAATCACAGTGAAATAGCACAAGATTTTCAACTCTGAATTTCTGGTTTCAAATAGAGTGCTAAATTTCACCTTTTAATCCTATGCTAGCAGTATCGTCAGATTCTCAAGGTTCTTGTTAATAAATTAAAATTGGAAGCATTGATCTTTATTACACTAGGGTGTTGAGATAATCAAAAACAGTACTGGTTCATAGAAGCAAAATATCAATAAAGAACAGTTTTCATGTTAAATTTTCTAACATTAAAGCTTAATTTAAAAGTTTTGCCCAGATATTTTATGTCCAGATACCCATAAGCAATTTTATGTTTTATGTGTTCAGTCATAAAAAATCCCTATCCCTCTGGTATTCTGCTATTCTGTGCCATAAAACTTAGTTTGTAAGTGGTAAGAAGAGCTCAGCTTAAGTCCTTGCTGTCTTCCAAGTAGCATCTTTTCCTACCATTATAAAAATGTTATATTTTCTAAGGTAACAGTGTTGGTCTAAGTGGCTCAATAAACAGAACTCTGCTGCCCCTTTTGAACTGTAGTAATTTCAGCGAGTTGTGTATCCTCTCTGGAGGCTGGACCTCAGCATCTGTAAAGTGGAAGCGAAAGCAGCACTTATAGAATGAATGCTGTGAGGCCCACAGGAGGGATGCAGGTGAAAGGATGAGACAGCACATGGCACAATATCAGTGTTCTAGAAAAAATGACTCTTTTACTATTGTTTTCCTGTTGGGCCATTCACACTGCCCTAGGTTCAGACAACAAGACGTTGAATAAAGTTGGTTTTTCCATCAAGGAGCACTTTATAAGTCAGCCTGATGGTGCAGGCCTGAATCACAGCATTCTGGGAGCTTGAGGAGAAAAAAAATTTACAAGTGCTAGCCCAACCTGTGCATCTTAGTAATCTAGGGATACCCCACCTCAAAAGAGGAAAATGTGGGGTCTAGAGAAATAGCTCAGTGTGAAGACTATGGGCTCGATCCCTGGGATCACAAAACAAGGGGCATTTTATGTGTATTGTATACACTTTAGGGGACCTGATCTCAAGTCATAGTGTAAGGCAAAGTTTCCTAAGGGCTGGGTTATCTCCACTTATCTTAGGAAAGAGCCTTAACCTTTCTCTTCATGCATTTTCTTGCATACTTCACAGGTATTTCAAACTCTAATTATTGCCAGACTTCAAATGTGTCTAGTCTTTAATTACTTCTTTCCCAAAGTAAGACATCGGGACTTCTGACACTTGAGATATATACCTGAGTACAAATTTTTTTTAAAAAAAAATGATTTCTGTCTTTACATCCGTGCCTTCTATTGTAAATATCAATGCTATCTTTGTTAGTGACTTTTTGCTTTCATTTTAATGTTTTCTTAGGTCTTCTTCCTCAAGGGAATGTTGAAGAACAATCACTGGAAAGCTGAAGAGGAGGCAGTTACGAATTTTTGTAAAATGGAATGAACATAGTGGAGAATATCTGAGGTCTTAATAAGTAAAATAGTGAAAAATCAAGTGGACATAGAAACCTCTATGTTACCTGGTAATTTGGAGACAATGCGTGCAAAATATATGATCCCTAGTATTTCTTCCATAAACTGGTTTTGGTCATTTTCATTAGGACTATAACATGGGAAATCAAAAGCACATGGAAGATTTGATAAAATGCAAGTAAGACAAAGCATTAAAGTAAAGCCAGGGAAATGAGATTCAAACTCTGGCCTCCAGGATATGGTGAACTTTTCTCTCCATATTGAAAATATGATAAAAGAGTAATTTTATTAGTGAGGGGAACAAAACAAGACAGTCTGAATGTGTCAGGAAAAATGTATAAATGTTCACAAGGAGGAACAGAGGAGAGTCTTGTGGATTCTGTGTACAGTGATGAATTTGCACCTCTGGAGATCTCTGGAAAGAGTTTTAAGAAGGTGAAAATTGAGTTTGTCACCACAGTTTAAAGGCACCCAACTCCAAACCTGTGTAACTCCATACTCTTCCAGTTTTCAAGGGTGTTGTTGCTGGTTCTTAGACTGAATCATGAAGGAAATCATGAAGGAAGTAGGAGGCGCGGTGGGACTCAGTGAGTCTTGGTCCACTTTGAGCCATGCCCCATCGGTGAGGAGCAGAAGATGGGCCTCGGGCTTGGTGTGTGCTATGCGCGCTCCCAGGGGACAGGGAATACCCTCGGTAAGGCCATGTCCACTGAACCTTAATAGTTAAGGACATAATGCAATGAAAAGGATCAAAAGACCTGACTGTCTTCTTAAAGGCATTTTTCTTTTTCCACTGAGAAAGAAACAAATAAAAAAATGCCATATTATTAAATGTATAAAATAAAAAGCTAAGTAATTAATCAGACCAAATGAAATCTGGCAAAGCTTCAATAATTGCAAAGGGCAGCAAATCAACAGTGATACATTCACTGAAAACTTCTATATTGGTTAAAACTGAGTTTGGTTAAAATAAAACACAAAATAGTAAACTAAGAGGGAAGATGAGATGAGGAGAGGAGAGGAGAGAGAGGAGGAGAGAGGAAGGAAGAGAAGGGAAGAAGAGGAAGGAAGGGAAGGGAAGGGAAGGGAAGGGAAGGGAAGGGAAGGGAAGGGAAGGGAAGAAAAGGAAGGAAGGGAGGGCAGGAGAGAAAAGGGAGAGAGAGGAGTAAAGAAAGAAAGAAGGGAGAAGAGAGTAGATCAGGGGAGGGAAGGGAAGAGGAGAGAAATAATTTAATAGCCGTTAAGCTGAAGCAGTCAAGAGAATGCAGAATCCCAAATCTTGCAGTTAGCAGCCCAAAATGGTAAGTACTGCAAAAGTTGTGTAGAGTGTTTATGAGGGGTCAGTGGGACCCTGGGTGTCCGCTAGTAACAACCACAAGAACTAGGACAGATTTCCTGTGCTATCACAACCCACGGGAAGCCCCCCAGAGTTGAGCTGAGTTGTGGAGAGCAGGTGTGGGGACCACACACCGGAGGCTCTGTAGCTTACCGGAGGGAGGCCGCTCCTCCGCTGAGCAAAGAGAAGAGCCCTAAAAGGGAACACTCAATGAGAATTCTGCAGACTGACAGAAATGGAGGAAATACGGCAGAATTGATTTAGACACAGCGTTGTTTTCTGTGTTATGCCACAGCGTGTGAGTGTGATCCCGGCCCACGCACCGTTCCTTTGTGCACAACACTTTGAAGAGAACTGCTCATCCTGTTGATGGTACCTCCGAAACACGCTCCTGCTTTCGTTATTGAAATGGTAGGCAGGCAGTGGCGCTCCATCCTCACTTTGCTTCTCCCTCTAGTATTGGAGAGAAATTGTCAAAATCTGCTTATCATTTAGCAGATTACATATGCAGTGTGAACATAGCACCATGTTTTACAAATGCAGCCTTTAGGCATCCTAATGAGTATTATTTCTTTCAAAATGGCCATGGGGCAGAAGGCACACCTAACACAGCCACAACACTTCAAAATACTTGAGAATCTTTGCTAATAGGTTTTGCATAATGGGTTTGTGGCTTTCATGTTTGTTTTTTGGTTCATTTGTTTGTTTGCTTGCTTGCTTTGTTATTGCCACTGTCACATGTGTTCTTTTCTTAACATACAGGGTTAATGGGTAATAATGGGGTGAACGAATTGGAGAAAGTTCAGAATAAGTCAATTCTAGGCGATGTATCTGTGAGGATTCCACAGCATGGTGACGTCAAGGTCCACCAAAATTCAAATCTCAGTCCCCTCCACATTAACTCCTAACTTTGAGCAATTTTTCACCATCTGCTTGTTTCAGGTTTTTGGTCTTTCTGAAGCTGAGATGAACAACTTCCTCACAAACTTCCTGTTTGTTTTGCTTTTGTCTTTGTTCTCACCTTAAAAACAGGTACTAAGCATAGTTCTGCATAATGTCATCTCATAGGGCCAAGATTTCAGGCAAGGAGCTCTTATATATCAGATGAGGTCTCTGGAATGACTAGAAGAGGATTGTGGTATCGGTGAACAAAGAAGTTTGAACACTAATTTGTTCTCATAAAATAATTTTATGTAATAAAGTTAAATCTAAGCCACCATGTACTTGTGGTTAAAAAAACAAGTAAAATATGCTTGCAAGTTAAGACTTAAATCTTTTAAAAATCATAGATCTTTAATATAATTACAGAAAAAAAGGGGCTTCTAAATTAACACTTTCATTTTGTGGACAAATTAAAAGTAACTGAGAAATTAAAGGGCAGCTTCTAGTTTCTCTTTTAGCTTCCTTTTAGAACTGTGCTGTCTAAATCCCATGGGCTAGAACGATGCCACCACAGCTCTTCAATAATCCAATGAACACAGAGCTGTGTCAGCCTGACAGATTTGAGGGGATAAAACACAAAAATAGAATTAGTCATTGGATAGTTGTAAAGATCTTTACAGCTCGTAATTACAAGCTTTACTGAATTTTTAAAATCCATTTTTATTCCCCATGAAGACCTGAGTGGTTATCCCCAAACCACCACGAAAACAGGAATGCCATCTGCTTCAGCTACAAAACCCTAGTGTAAACGGATCCCCAGGGTCTGTGACTGAGTCAGAGCAGGACAGCAGATGACCCAGGCCAGCCTGGCTACGGGGCTAATGTGGGTTTCACCACGAAACTATTCACATATGCTGGAAAAGTTAACGTACATTTGAGATTTTGCAGGATTATTCAAATTCACACTTGAGAATCATTTTAGAACAACAGTTTAGGCCAAATGTGTGTTTCTGCATTCCCAGGTAAACCCAGATTAGAAATACCCACATAGGCCCCTATTGTCCGTTCAGGCACTGAATACTGTGTGACCTACACAGAATATGTGGCTGCCTAGTCTTGGTCATGGCTGTTTCCTTCAAGCAGGCAGCCTGTCCTTGCAAGTGGCACATGAATAGCTCCTCTTTCTCTGTGTGAGCGTTGCACACACAGAGCCTGAAAGTAATTTACACCAGACACTTGAACCAGAAGGGAAACCTTTGCTAAAGTATGAGACAGCATTCTCTAAAATTTGAGATGAAACACTTTTTGAAGAGTACATAGTTGCAATGGATTCAACCTATTTCCCCATCATTTGTATTTCTTCTAATTTCAAAGTGTTCATCTGAGGCTTTGAGAAATTTTCCTTTAAAAAATTTTAAGGCACTCATTACGAACTCACTGTAGGCAGTTCAAAAGAAAATCTCCAGGACTGCTTTGAGTACCAAGAAAGGGGAAGAATGTGTTTGTATCTAGCACACATGATTCTTCAGAACACTCCTGGCGATGTAGAAAGCAATGCAGATTTGGATGAGTGTTATAAGGTTAGATAAAAAGCTAGCTATGCACAATGGCATATGCCTGTAATCTCAGCTACTGGAGACCCTGAGACAGGGGATCATAATTTTGAAGTCAGCCTGGGCAACTTACTAAGACTCTATCTCGAAATAACTTATAATGAAAAGACATCTCAGATGTCAAAGTACTTGTCTAACAAATGTGAAACTCTGGTTTCAATCCCAATAGAAAAGAAGAGAAGAGAAGAGAAGGAAAGAGAAGAAAAGAAATCACTTTCCAACTGACTTTGAAGTTCAGTTTATCAATCCTGTTTTTCATGGATCACGCCTTCAGTGCTGCAACAAAAACCTAAAGTTATCTAAATGTTCTCCTATTTTATCTCCCGAATTTTGTAGTTTCGCATTTTACCTGAAGTCAGTGACCGATTTTGTGTTATCTTTTGTGAAGATATAAGGTCTGCTTGGGTCTGTTTTCTTTCTTTCTCCACTCATTCCAGCACTATCTGTTGCATTCATTGCATTTTAAAGAATTCCCTTGTCAATTTATTTATTTATTTCCAAGAAATAAATGTTGTGTCTCCAATAGCCATTTGTGTTGTTTGATACTTCGTAAGTGTAAAACTATTAATAATGCTAAAGCTTTGTCGTTAGAGGCAGGAGAAAAAGCTTTACTGAAGTCAACAAGTAATTAATTACTCTTTTAACCTGATTACTAATTTGGCAATGGTATTTGTTTCTCCGATTTTTAGCTAACAATCTCAGTAAGTTCCACACAACACTTGTTTTGCAAAAAAGAAAAAAGAAATACCAGTGCCACTGAGGAAAAAAAGATACTCATCTCTTTCTACCCTGACACCTGTGTTGGGGCCTTTTTATGTCATTGTATTTTGTGGATTTCATAAAAGAGACAGCCTTTTATAGTCATTTTTTTGTGTGTGTGTTTGGTCCATTTCACTGAACATTATTGACTCAAGATGGCCCCATTTTTTGTTCAAATGTTTCATATCTGTCTTTCTTTGGGATGCATAGTATTCCATTGTGTGTAGATATCACATCTTCTTTAACCTTTCCTCTGTTGATGGTGGGCAGGTAGGTTGCTCCCAGGAATTGGCTGTTGTGAATTGTACTGCTATGAGCATGGATATGCTTGTGTCTTTTTGGTGTGTTGATTTTATTTCTTAGTAAATAGCAGAGGGCAGGACTGAGGTCGAATTTACTGAGCTTCATTTACTTTCCTCAGGATTTCACAACTTCATTCTGCTATGAAACTTACCTGCCTTCTGCTTTTAGCCAGGGTTCTATGAGTCTATATCCATATTAAAATCTTATTTATTTATCTTGATTTCAAAGGAAGAAAACAGATTCTTCAAATACTAAGTTACCTGGGGTCTCACCAGTTTTAAATACACCATGGTAGTGTCTTTTGTTCCCAAATAACCAGA
Organism: Ctenodactylus gundi; assembly: GCA_004027205.1. Taxonomy (NCBI): domain Eukaryota; kingdom Metazoa; phylum Chordata; class Mammalia; order Rodentia; family Ctenodactylidae; genus Ctenodactylus; species Ctenodactylus gundi. The sequence goes on along the minus strand of PVKB01000226.1, from coordinate 619,816 downwards.
ATTCACCATAAACCCTCGAAAAATTACAAATATAGAGATAATTAATACATTAAATAATTATGATAGGCCTTGATTTAAATGCTTTAAATATAGTATTATGTTTTTTCCTCATAATACCACTGTTACATTTCTAGAAGTTTAAGCCACTTGTTCAAGGTCACACAGCTCATAAATGAAGAACACTAAGTTCTGAGCTTTGTTAAGAATTGCGAACTCATGGCTGAATGAATGCATGAGTAGAAAAGAGGTAACATTTTTGAACTCTTACTTGATGCTAGGCATCATCCTAAAAATAAGATGTCTGCTATTATTTTTGTTCTTCACAATTGTATTAGGTGGATGCAATTATTATTCCCTATTATTCACAGAAAAAAGCAAACTGACTAAAGAGACCTTAAATAATCTAAAATCACAATGATCATAAGTACTAGGACCAACTTGAAGACTGACTCCAAAATTTATGCCTTGTGCTCTAAATGAATGAATAATTTAACCAATAAACAGAATAAGTGAACTAACAAACACATAACTCAGTAAAAAAAGAAATCATACACTAAATACCATCAAAAATGATTGAAACAAGTTTTAAGAAACAATAAAAAATGTGTCCAGTAGCCTCCATTTTGAGATTCTCCAAATTGATATCTGGGTTCTTCAAATAAACAAACCTATTTTTGCACAACATTATTTCCTGTGGCATTTGTCTTTTAAGTAAATGAATGCAAGACATTGATTTGGCTAGACTTAGGAAGACTGATTTGAAAGATTTTCATTCAATTATATACTAAAAAAGTAAAACAGCAGTAAGACAATCTCTGGGTATTTGAATGAGTCCTTCCAGACAGAATATATCCTCTCTCTTCTACAATAACCTCCAATATTCCTCAGCTACAAATTGTCCTATAAGAATAGAAATAAGAAATAGTAATGAGAAGTTAAATAAAAAGAGAAATATTTACTGTAAAAAGCTTTGTGTTTTTATTGACAACTCTGAGGAAGCTCTCTACTGCCCAACAGCTGCGTAATGTTCAGCAAAAAAGAAAGGGACTCACTAGATTTATGAGGTATAAAAAATGGCCATCATAAGATCAGAAAATGATGAGACTAGTCCTGAAATCACCGTGTCAACACTTAGAAACTGCAATGGGAGGCAAATAAAAAGGATTAAAGCTGTGTGACAGAAGGTATGGGCACAGACAGTACAGCAACTGTTTCCTCAGAGAATCGATCGTTGTAAATGGGCCCTCCATGGTGACCAGGAGCAGGAGGGCAAAGGAAGCCTATAAGGCCCTGGTGGCTAAAGAACAAACACAGGGCAGTTCATCCTCACTAAACCACATTGGCTCTTTGCATAGATGTCAGATCTTACTTTAGTCAGTCCCCAAGATAACCAAGAATGTCCTATAACACAACACATTGAGGCCTCTGTGAATGATAATGACTTCTACTGGTAAGCACACTATGCTAGGAACAATTCAAAATAATTTATACATATATGTGTGTGTATCCATTTCTTATTTAACCCTCAAAAATTCATGGGTATGTTTTATTACCAATGTCATTATACATGTCAGGAAGTCAAGACACAGAGAATTTAATTGGGCCAAGATAAACCAGGTAGAAGGGAAAGATCCAGGGGCCCAAGGGATATGGGGATTCGTAGAGAAACGGCATGACAAAAGGGTGGAGCTCAGGACACGCGGGCTGGAGGCAGATATGCAGCTAAGAATGACTCAGCAGTCTATAGTACCGGCACACATGTCCGACTAGTGTATAAGCTGTTCTGTATTATCAACACCTGAAGGTCAGCTGGGCTTAACGCCACCTTTGTTCACTTGTGTACAAAAATGCCTGCTCCCTCCTAAAGGAGTCTCTGTAATAAAGCCTGCGAACTCTTCCCACAGCTGCTCACCTTTTCTACCAACTCCCAGCCCCTCAATCTCAACACCCATCCTGGACACCTGGAGGAATCAGCAGGATCTTGAGGCAAGAGTTCTGGAGGATCCAGGTGAGGCTATGTAGCTCCCATATCGTATGTGGTACCCGGTGGCAGCTACGCTACTTGGATGGGGTCTAGAGGAAACCTGAAAAGATGTGAATGGATCTCCAGAAAGTTTAGAGAAGGCTTTGCAGCAGCTGGAGGATAAGAGTGTGGAGAGAGGCTCTTTCCTGGCTGCGTGGGCTGGGCCTTCCGGGAAGCTCTCAAAGCGACGTAGGAGCATCGTTAGGAAAAACTCAGAAAGTAGAAAAGCTGCAGGTGCAGGAGGAACAGCTGGAAGCCCTTGAACACCAACAGGAGCATAATTTAGAGATCTCTCCTGCCCTTGCTCCAATGAACCAGGCACACAAAGACATCAAGGATCCACTCTTCATAGTCCAACCTTTATTTGTCAAAAGATGAAGCATGCACAAACTTTGGGGGAGATGCGGTGGCCTGGGGTGCCCTCAGTGTCCCTGAATTTACAGCATGCATTGCCTACACACTGACTAATTTGTGGGACCTAGGCAACAGTGCCAGCAGAGGCCTTGCCAGCCCCTGCCTACCTGGCTCCTTTGCTTGTGAGATGAAGGGGCTGACAGCATTTTCTGCTCCCATAGGAGCCTAAATGGAGAAACTGACCTCCCAATAGCACATTCTTCTCTCTGAGAACAGATCCAGATTAGCCATTAAAAGACAGGCAAGAATTCCTTCATGGAGTGGCTCACGGCTGTTGCCAGAACAACATGGAAAGATTCAGAAGAACTGCTAGAAACTAGGAGTAAGTGGCAATCGTACACTCTGACTTAGTGCAGATCATCCTTGAATTGGGCATGGGTCAGGCAACTTCTGGTATGAGTACTCCAAGCCCTGACAATGAACACTTTATCTCTAGCGTGAACTATGTGGCACTAAACATGACTCCTTTCACTATGTTATGGTCTCTGGCTGCAATCACCTTGCCATACATGGGAAAACATATACACCATATGTAGGAAAACCATTACTACAGCAACAGCTGCTGCGGAGATGAAGAAGGGTGCCACAAAGAACATAATGTCTGTGCTGCTGGGGAATCCCTACAAAGACAAACAGAAGGGCAAGCGACATGCCCCAAAATTAGGTGACTTGTAACCAAATGTGGATTAACCACCTATCGGCAGGAATGGACCATAGTAAACTTGATAAACAGCTGAATGTTGTACTGTTGTCCTTGTGGAAACAGCTGCAGCCTGAAGACCAGTTCCAAAAGCCTTAACAGCCAGAATTGTAAACAGGATCCCCCAGTGAACTTGCAAGACTTCTAGGCTCCTCAGAGGACATTTCTTCTCCCATCTGTTTGATCAAGGCTCAGCTACAGGCACCCCATTTGGGGAAGTGTTGGATGACTGGAGGCCATGTATGGGACCGATGCTTTATTGGTCCCCATCACTATACAATGAGTGTTGCCCTTAGAGGACACAGGTGTTGATTGCAGTCCCATGTACAGGAATTCAGAAAATTTTTGCAGAGAAGCCAGTGTACTTGGGTGGGTATTGAGGCTCCATCATCAAGATAAAAACATTAACTTTGTCTCTTGGGATAGGCCAGTTGCCATCACGTCCCTGTACTGTATATTTCTTCTCAATTCCTGAATGCATCCTAGGGGTGGATGTATTGCAGTTTGTGCAGGTAAACCACAATGCGGGGATTCTGGTTGCAGGTGTGAGTGATGATGACAGTATTGCAGGGCATACACACCATACCCCACTGGTGATGCCCCAGCCCTGCCCAATTGTGTCCACCATACAATACTTCCAACCTGAAGGACTGGCTGAGATTACAAAGACAATTAAGAAACTGGAAGAAGTGGGCATTGTGTGTGGCATATACAGTGCCTGCAACTCTCCTGTGTGGATGGTGAGGAAGCCGTATGATTCCTAGTGAATGCATAGTACAGAGAATTCTACAAAGTGGCTTACCAGTGCATGCTGCAGTGCCATCCCAGACGTACTAGATCAACTCATAACGGCACCTGGACACTGCCATTATGTCTTAGACTTAGCCAGTGCTTTTTCTCCATAGATAACATCTTGGAGAGTCAAAACCAATTCACTTTTACCTGGGAAGGCCAGCAATGGGCAACCACTGGGCTCCCACAGAGCTCTCTGCACAGCCCCAGCATTTATCATGGACTGGTTGCTAAAGATTTGTCATCATGAACATGTCCCACAAGTTGTCCGCTGTACCATTACACAGATGACATAATGTTAACCTCTGATTCTCTTGACAACTGAGAGTCAGCTGCTGTCCAGCTCTGAAAGCATCTGTCAACGTGTAGTTGGGCTATTAATGACTCCCAAGTTCAGGGACCTGAACTTTCAGAGAAATTTTTGAGAATTATCTGGTAAGGTAAGACAATAGCCATACTAAAGGCTGTTGTCGATAAAGTACAGATGTCTCTAGGTCACCTACGGTCAAGTGGTTACAGACTTTTGTGGAGATAGTGGAATACTGGAGGGTATTTTTTCCCCATCTGGCTCAGATCTTAAAGGCACTATCCTGGCTAACAAAAAAGGGAGCTACCTGGGGTTAGGATGATGCAGCAGAAGCTAAATTTTTGGCAGCAAAATGTGCTGCACAACAATCTCAAGATTTGCAGGTTGCAGATCCAGGACAACCTCACGAGTTAGATGTCCACTTAACCTTGGAAGGTCGTAGGTGAGGCCTATAGCAGACAAGGGAGTGCTTTCAAGTACCAATAGGGTTTTGATCTCAGTTAAGGAATGGAGTGAAACATGGTACTGACTGGTAGAAAAACAGTTAGCAGCACTCATCCAGCCTGTGAGAGTATTATCAGCATAGCCAAAGTGTTCTTGGAGACCACTCATCCTGTGGTTGTGGATTGGGTTGTGGATGATGACTTCCCTGGTACAAGCCACAATCCTAGCAAAATGGAGTGCTTACTTGGTACAGTGAGTACACTGAGTTCTTGTCCGCATCACAGGAGTCCAATTCCTCACCATATAGGGAGGGGAAGCCACCAATACCACCCAGCACATGATGTATAGACATGTCAAGTCATAGCCAATTGTCTATGTGCACAGCAATAGCTACCCAGCCCAACCTAGATACTATCTATTTTGAAACCAGAATCAGTCAAAGCAGCCAATAGTCTGACCTCAGCACTGTATGTACAGTCATAACAAGAGAAAGTGATCCCCTGGTCATATGTACCAAAGGCTGTGTTGCATACAGGGGGTTGAAGTTGTAGATTACAATTTAGATGTTCCAAAAATGATCGGTTGAGCACTGCCCCTTGTGGAGGTAAGCCACATAGTCAGACCTATGGGCTGTTGGGTACACAAAATAAATAACAGTGTATCATGTTTCAGAGAAGCCTCACCTGAAAAAGATGAGGCAGATGCTTTGACTGATGTTCAGTAGTTGGAAAGTGTATCTACATAGATGTGTAATATGGCAAATTGGGGCATGTTAAGAGCAAAACCATGTACACCAGTTGCCTGTATGAATAGTGTACTGGACTAGGCTCACCGATTGTTGGATGTGCACCTTCCTTCCAGTGTTGGTAGCAGGACATCCACCTGCATTTCTTGAGCAACTGGACCTGGCTGGTCTTCTGGAGACCACTTGCAAAGAACTGGGACAATACCAGACAATCAACCAATGCATTATGATGCAGGACCCTTGGGAAGGGAGACCCCTCGTCAGCCTAGTTAAGGATGGCTCGCAAGTGAACATCTTCTCACTCCACAGAATGCAGCTTTGTGCATTGAACAATGGAAGGGAAACATAATAGTAGGGCGTTTGCTGCAAGACATAGGTTCAAATGTAACCATAGTTACCTTGCAAAAAACATGATGTAATGGACAGTCACATCAGGGGAGGGCACTAATTAGCTTCGTACCTCCAGGGAGCTTAAGGGCTTCTGAAATGACAGGCTGGCCATATTTCTCTGTCAATTGGACTGAACGTTGTAATCCAGGATGACCTTATTTGTTGACAAAGGGGTGTACTATGCTGACTCACAAACCACAAAACTGGGATGTTGTAACTAACAGATACTGACATGTTCGTCAGGCTCCTTGGTGGTTGTATTCCCTAGCCAGCAAACTGGAATGTTTATGGTGGAATTATAGGTCAATGCCTTAGCTGAACACATGGTGTGTGTGACTCACTGCAACACAGTAGCTGTGCTTCTCTGAAATGAATCAAACCTGTAAGCAGTCTTTTAAAATGGAATGGCTCTAGAAATGTTACTTGCTCCCCAAGATGGAACTCCTGCTTTGCTGGCAACCCAGTGCTTTGCCTATGTTCTTGATAAAACCAAAAACCTTACTGCAGTGTTAAATGCTGTAAGTAAAGAGATTCATAAAATAGACAAACTTGCTAGGAACACCTTACAGGAGTGGTTGGTGGACTAATCTCACCTGAGAAAGGAGACGGGCCTCAGTTATCCCAGAAGAAACAGCATGTACTATGCTGTTGCTCCCACTATGGCTGCTGTGGGTTGTGGCTGCAGTTTCGACCCAGGGACCCATAGTTCACATATATAACATCCCTCTCACAGCCTAAGCGAGTAGAATGTAGACAAATGGTATAAAAAATGGAGAAACAGGACAATCAGGCTGGAGCTGGTTATGCAGCCAAGAATGACTCAGTGACTTGCAATGCAGGCACAGACCTGACCTGTTGTTATGTAATCTATTATGTATTCTTAACATATGAAGGTCATTTAGTGACTACCTTTGTTCACTTGTACATAAAAGTGCCTGTGCCTGCCTAAAGGGGGCTCCAGAATAAAGCATATCAGTTCTTCCTTTGTCTGCCCATCTTTTCTACCAACTCCTGGATCCGAGTTCTCCCGATTCCCTTGCAGTGAGCCTAAAACCCAACCTTGACAGATTCGAACTCCTCTCTCTTAACCTCTTATGATAGAGGATTGCAAACAGCAACCTGTTGGCCACCTCAGTCCACTGCTAATTATTTTACTGGCCCATCAGCTAAAAGCAATTTTGACAATATTAAAGGGAAAAAATCAAAAGAAAGATAACATTTGTAACACAGACAAACATATATGATTCAAATTTCACTGTTCATAGTAAAGTCTTATTATAACACAGCTGAGTTTATTCATATGCATAGTCTACAAATGCTTTTGTTTTAGAGTGGTAGAACTTAATAATTGTAATAGGGGATGTGGCCTGCAAAGCCAAAAGTATTTCTTCTTTCAATTAGTACAGAGAAATGATTCTGATGTTTGATCTTTGTAATACTGAGCAAAGGCTGGCGAAAAACACTCCCAGTTTGCTGTGTTCCCTTGATGGTAGGCTATTCCACACTGTACAAGCAAACCTTTTACACCATTTACCTACATCTATTTCTTGCTCATATCTTTGCTCTTGGGCGGCCATTTCTAGCACGCCACCAAAGAATGAGCTTATTTTGTTGAAAAATACAGACAGAAAAATAGACACAGTACAGAAGCAAAGGCAGATGAGGACACTTTAATTTAATGCAAATGTGAATTAAAAACAAATTAATGCAAAATTGAATGAAAATCAAAGCCAAGTTTCCAAATTATAGTTCTCAGAACTGAGATATATCTGGGTAAGTATTTAAAAAATGGACAGGGGAATAATATTTGAAATATCTTTGTAATTAGATTGCTCCCATCAAGGAATAGATGTGTAAACAGTTGCCCATAACAAGCAAAACCTTCTGCCGACCCAGTTAGTGGCTTTGCTGTTGTGCAGTGGTCCTCACCTGGGATGAGGAATGCAACGCAGTGGTTCTTCCTGAAGACACGCACCCATGTGGAACAGCAATCGATGAGGAAAAGGAGATTGGGAAAGTAGTGACTGGGCTTCCCAGGTGACTGGATTTCAAATATTTTAATAAATAACTTAAAATCCACATGTAATTTAAACATTAGTTTGATCAAAATTCACCTGAATACTTCATGCTTGGCCCTTATCTTCCAGAAATTGCTATAGCAACAGTACAGAAGGATCCAGCATTTCCTGAACCAGAGTTAAGTAGGTAACCAATACAAGATGTGAGCCAACAATGAACAGACCATCAGATATGCATCATTAGGCCAGTAGAACTCTGGCTTTCACGTCAATTAATAGGCATCTCATCAGAATAGAAAGGCCCAGTGGGTAGAGATCACGATTATCATTGAAGAGCAAGCTCTACCCTTTACTCTCCCCAGGGATACATCTGCATATGCACAGGGTGTAAAGGCTCCCAAGAGTTTGTTTGTGTTGTTGTTTTAGTTGCTGTTATTGTTTTTTTTTTAATCATGTAGGGTTTTCTTCTCTATTTCATTGTGGGGCTCTTAGTCTTGCCAGATGCTAAGTTTTGCTAGAGGTATTAAGTCACATGAAAGCTTGGGAAACTTTCCTATGGGAAAGTAAAATGATATACAGAAGTCACATAGAGCAACCTTCTACTAGTGTCCAGTGCCATTTTACAGACCGATGACAACCCAGACACACACACACACACACACAGAGAGAGAGAGAGAGAGAGAGAGAGAGAGAGAGAACTCACATCTTCAATTTTGAAAGTGGCTTTCTCCATCAAGAGAAGAAACAAAATTCCACACTGGTTCCCTTAGGAAAATGAGGCCAGAGAGATGCTGTAGTGGGACAGACTTGGAACTACATGATCCCTGGATATCATTTTCTTTGAATTCTTAAGAAAATCCTAAAGTGATCTTAACAACAAACACTTAAAATCAGAGCATGTCAATCAATCACTCTCATTTTATAGATGAGAACAATGAGGCACAGAGAATACAAGCAAATTTCCCAGAGTCACCCAGTTGATTTATGGGACCCTCAAGGTCTTTAATTCCATTACATTTACCACAATCTCCCATCCCCCAACCCACTCTTCCAAGCATGGAACCACTTTTTAAAATTGAGGCAGGATCATTACACATTATGCTAAAGCCTGATTGCTGTAATCTAATATTGTTTATTTACACATGTTGTTAGAAGCATGTCTAGGAAGAGGAGAAGATATTTATATTTTCTTGGCTTCTTCTGCCTTGGGGAGGTGATGAACACTTGATATAACCTAATTGCAACTAGTGTGGCAAGTTTAAAGTTGCTGCCCACAGCATTTCCCTTGCAAGGCACCAAATCAATCAACAGGAAGTACTTCAGCCATTGAAGTACTCTCGGCCTGCAGGTAAGCCAATCCAACTAGAATTTATTACAAGTAATCATAATATTGTAAGCATGTTCTTTTTCCAGCTTCAATAGCATTCAAGTACACATACTCAATAGGGTGTAGGAAACAGCATGCATTTTGGCAAGGTTCAGCATTTCTTCAGTTATTGGGATGTTATAAAAAAATCTTTACTTCCAAAGTCATTTTCCTTACTTGTATCTATTACAGTAAGTGAGCAGATTGGAAGAAATCCTGTTTTCAGAACATGTTTCACCTTCCTGCTCTCCCACTTTATTGCATACATTCTTTCTTCTCTCAAGATTTTCAAGATTTGGGTCAAAGTTTAGCTCCTGCATGAGATTTTCTGATCCTCCAGGCCATGTTTATGGCCACTCTATATGCAATTGAAGAGCTCACTGTGTTCCTTAATGGTTCTATTATACAACTTACAAGATTCTATTGCAAGTCATTTTGTGTGTGCTTATCTCTCTCATTTGGTTATAAATTCCTGCAGACAACGGATCCTGTTTTGTCTTTACTCCCTACAGTAATTGGAATATGCACAACACAATAATGTTACAATGTTGATTATATTAAAAAAGTGTTTTGTGAATGATCCTGAATTTATTATACCCTGCATATCCCAGGAGTTCACACTTTACTCTCCTTAAAAGCACACCCTTGAACTTTCTGGTATTTGATTCTTTTGCACACACATTCTGTTTTCACACTTCAGTTGATTAAATCACTTGGCCCAAACCAAGAAGCCACCTGAAGAGTGACACTAGCTGTGCTTGCCAGAGCAGCTGAAGGCCTGCAAGGTAATGCCCTTTGCACAGGCTTGCTGGGGTGCACAGTGAGCATTTTCATAATGGGTGAGCATTTTCTCCCCATTATGTGATTTTCAAACTGTTTTCCCAGACCCATAATGAGATATGCATTGTACAGTGTAACCACGTCCTTCAGTTTCTAGAGCCAGGCTTCCGTGTTTGCTCCCTGGAGATGGAATGTATCAGCCATCTCTCCAGGGGCAAGTCTTTTAATACATTTCTTTCCTCATTTGCAAATTTGGGTTGGTAATAAGGTCTATTTTTTGAATCGTTAGGAGAATTAACAGAGCTGCTGCACATGAAGTTCTGAGAACAGTTCTAAATACTACTACCAATGTTAACTATTTGTTATTTATGTTCATAAGTAAAACTAAAATATTGTGAAACAATACATAAATTATGTGCTATCTAAATCTCATGACTTTCAAATGATTTAATGATAACATTGTAGCTCAAACCCAGCTTGAAAATAATAATGCATGTCAATTTCATTCTTTTCATGTATTCATTTTGCTAACGTTTAGTGAAAAGCAATTGCTTTGCTTATGAATGGGCCATCAAAAGTCAGTAAGAATAGACACATTAGCCTTCCTGACTTACTTCAAAGTTTTATTAAGCAAGAAAAAAGATCTACAAATAATTCATTTATCATTTATACATGAATTTTTTCTTTATTCTGTCATTTCTTATCAATACAAATGACATCTACGCCCTTGGAGGTAGCTCTGTCATTTCTTTAAACCAATAAGTGGGAACAACTAGAGGAAACTTTAAACATCAGCAGAATTTTGAAAAAGTCTTTTTTTTTTATTCCAAGTCTAGTAACTTAACATTTATGTAGTATACCCTGTGGGCATAGTTTCAATAACTTTAGCTCATAAAATTTCAATTGAAAATTTAAAAAGAAATGCAACCTTAAAAGTTGACACTAATATTATCTGTACTTAATATATGAAGCAATGGAGGAACAGAAAACTTAAGAGATAACTATTGTTATTCCTAGTTTACACGTAAATGAAATTGAGCAGCTGAATGTGGTGGTGCATGCCTGCAATCCTGGGATTACTGCGAGTTCCAGGCCAGTCTTGAGTTCAAATCAGGACCAGTCAGGACTAAGAGACTGTCTCTAAATAAACAATCAAATAAATAAATAAATAAATAAATAAATAAATAAAACACCTCACAATTGGGTAAAAACCTAACTTACTCAGGAAATAGAGCTAGCACTAAGTTTCACTCAGTCCTAGTCAAAAGCCATATGTTCTATTTTGTCTCTTTTGAATTTTATTCCCCCCTGACACTTTCTCCCACTTTAAAAAAAATTTTATATATCACGTCCATTTCTCCTTGGCCCTAGGAGAACTCGGGTGTTGCATGGACTGAGGAGTCTGCTCACCAGGGACGTCATCAAAAAAAGACTAAATACAAACTATTCTACTCTGAGAATTGTCTATGCATAATATCTTCCTTATATCCCAGCTGGCTGGCCAGGGGCTGACATGAAATTACTTCATATCATTAACACAGGAATAGTCACTTCTTGCCCCATACACCTCAGAGATGTCTGCATGTCTCAGTGAGAGCAACTCACACACTGCATTGTAATCGGCATTCATGTAAGTCACCTGTGCCAAGGTGAGGACCCCCCCACCCCCATGCCTCTGGGTTTCTTGTAGTTACATTTCTGTCCATAGTGTCTGGCATGGTGCCTGCCAGCTAACTGGTACTCTGCAAGAAGCACTTACCAAGTGTGCATAAGTGAGCAGGTGAGGCTCTCCGTGGATAGTGGGAACCACTCTGCAGGGTGGTCTCCTGGCTCATTCACCACACCTCTCTCCTGCTGCTCAACACTAACATTTAGTATCTGTAATATCATAGTCCATAGAATGACTGTAATGAGCAGATGACACACACGTATCAGGCACTTAGGTCAGCACTTGGTGCAAAAGCATCGTACATTCACCACTTTATCAGCAGTGAGATCGTGAAAAATGTGACCAATATTATTAAACTTGCTAAAACATCACTTAGCACGCTTGAGGTGATTTCTAAGCTATAAAACTGTTTTACTGTGGCCAATGAGCTTTTTGGTGGTTTGGTGAAGACACATCTCTATAAAGACCCTAGTGTCACATCACCAAGGAGCAGAGCTTAAAAGTACATTATCCACAAAGTAACACATTATAAAAGGAATAGAAATTCGCAGTTGTCTTTGTTGATTTCTATGCTAAATTTCAGTAACTGACAGAATAAGTTGGCAAAAAAAGAATCCACAAGTATCTAGAATCTTATGCTTAGTACTATCAAGCATCCTGAACTAATCAGTATTTATAGGACACTCCACACAACTTAACCAGAACATACAAAAACTTTATCAAGAGAAACCATGTACTAGGGCATAAAATAAGTCTCAGAGTTTAAAACGCTTGACAATCAAGCGATAAGTATCTGAGTTCGATTCCCCAGCACCACAGAAGCCGGGCGTGGTGGCACACACCTGTCATCTCAGCACTGGGAAGGCTGAAGCAGGAGGATTGCCCTTAGTTCAAGGCCAGCTTCAGCCAGAGTTCTATAGTGAATTCTGGACCAGCCTGGCTAGAAAGTGAGACCCTGTCTCGAAAAAAAAAAAGTCTCAGTAAATTCAAAAGATTGAAAGAAATTCTCGTCAAGATAAACCAAGTAAACATGCATAAAATAGTCTCAATAAATTAAAAAGGATTGAAATTATTCAAAGCCCATTTCTTGGACACAATGGAATGAAAATATAAATCAATAACAAAACATACCTGAAATATACATGTATGGAAGTTAAATAGAATATTTCTTAAGGTGTAAAATGTTCACCAAAAGACTAAAAATAAGTTAGCTGAATGAAAATAGGAGTATAACATACCAAATTTAATAGAATTCAACCAAAGGAACTTTGAGAGAAAAATGCAATTCTATGCACACTAATGCCAGTTATGTAAGCTTCTACCGTAAGAAACAAAGTAAAGACATATGGGAAGAGGGATAGTAGAGATGAAAGTGAATCTGTTGAATTATACAATGACCAAATCATAGAACAATGAAACTACAAGCTATTATTTGCAATCTTTGACAAATAGATAAAAGACTATGGCTATATACATCAAGAAGGAAAAGGGTGAATGGTTGCACAAATTGCTAATAGAAACATAAGATTCTACACTGTATAGCTCTTGTACAAGCATTAGATCATTGTTATAAAAAACTTTCTTATAAAAACTTTATTACAGAATGTTCATGCAAATAAAATAGACAAGCTGAGCTGACATTGATAAGGAAAAACTACTAATCTTTGCAATAAATTTTCGATAAATACATTTAGAATTCTGGTGAGTACAGGAAGCTGGGCACATAAGAGTACATATTGTATAGTTCTTCTAACACAAGGCCCTTCAAAGGCAAGTATAACCAAGAGATTAAAAAATTCAGAGGGCAGAGAACTAACTGGAGAGAAACATTAAAAATCATAAAACTGTCCCCAGAATGAATTATTTTTATTTTATATATAACTGACATTTCAATAAATTTTTAACATATACATATGAAGTTATACATACATACATACATATTTGACTCTAGAAATTTCTCCAGAATTTGCATGAATACAGCCATATCTAAGAACAAGTAAGAATAGAAGTGTAACCAAAGGTCAGATATCATGCTGGTGGGGTAAGTGAAGTGGGAACACTTTACTGGTAAACATCTGCACACAAGTATTATTGTAAGCACATGCCTTTAGATACGATATTCTAGAAGCCAAAATAAGAATAAAGAATGAATAAAATTTACCACAACTTCATTACAGTAAGCTTTTCAAATTATGATTTAAAGAAAACAAGTTTAGCATTCCATAAAAATGCAATAAATCAAGGTGTGAGCTCAAGAATTAAACAGCTCGATAAAGATTTTATTATTTAATTATCGTGAGTGTTGGGTTAGGGGAAATTTTGTACATAACGTTCATCCTTCCTGGATCGTAGTCTTTCTGATGAGGTAACGAATCCAGCAATTGACAGAAGGAATTGTGTGCACGAGTTGGTTCTGTGCTTTGTGGTGGCCACAGGGGTGGTGATGGTGACACTGGGGAATAAGTCAAACACCAGGCTTCGCATGTGCAAGGCCCTGGATTGTACCACTGCGCTACGTTCTCAGCCTATGCTTTGATGTTAAACTTAACATCCTATTTTCCCCACAAACATGGACACAAGCAATATGAAAGAATATGTGTTACAGAAACAGGAACAGCAGCTTCTGCCCAAATTAGATAATATTGCCAAACAGGATTGTTAATAAAACTTTATGCCTTTTCCATAAGCAAACAAGTGCCACTTCATAATCTCATTACATAAAATATTTTCATTTGTTGATCACAAAAGCCAGCCAATTTTCTCTGGATAAAAACTGAATTTCAGCAAAAATGGATTTTGACACTTTTCCTACGAAGTTTGCCAAATGCTTTCTCCTACCCCAGAGTCTGATGAAGTTTATACCTGCACAGAAGAAATTTAAGACTCCTTCACTTTGTGTCTGCGTGGCTCATTGTTACATTCTGTGTCAGCATTAATTTCCACCTCCGGAACCCAAACCTTATATCTCAATTCCAGTAACCAAATTTTTTGCCATGGTTTGAATCATAACTTGATAGACTATTACCACATTCAGTAGGCTTAAAACCTAGAAGCAAGTATAATTTATACCATTTTTCCCAGGAACCAGAATCTTGTGCCAACTCTGTTGACATATCAGTTTCCTGATGATGTCAGGAGCTATGAGCAGCTTTTCTGACTGCTGGCAAGTTCCTTTCGACAGTTTATGTCAACTGCCTGTCCTCCCATAGCTTGGACAGTCATATATTTCTGTCTTCAGACTACAAATTTTGTTACATAGCTCTCTGGTTCTCAGTCATCACTGTAAATACGAAAACCTAGGCTTCACTTTTGGATTAATCAGATAAGAATATCTGGGAGAAGTTTCCAAGTATTTGTTGTTAAAAAAGTCTCTAAATGATTCTGAAATTCATCCAGTGATAGATCAAAGTGAGTAAAAACACAAAATTTAAGGGACTACATATAATTTCCCAAAGTTAATGTTAATATAATGCAATAAATACATACACTAATTAAAAAGGTTTAAAAAATTTAGAGAGGTCCAAAAATTCAGCAAGAAAGTAATAGCTAGATTGAGTTTATAGCAAAAGGGAAAAGTCATAATAGTGTTTCTATCCTCATTTAAAAATTTGATATTTTCCCCAGGGACAGGGTGGAGGAGGAGGGAGGGGAGGGGATGGGAGGGACAGAAAGAGAGTGGGAAAGCCCTTGTCACCTTGACAAGATACGTATGAGCACAAAATGCTCAACTCCATTGTAAACCTTAAATTTTTCACATATACATATCAATAAAATGGGAAAAATTGTTATATTATTCCTTACCTCTATTTGTATTAAAGTTAATTATTTTTAAAATATTATATTAAAAGATTAATTATCTTGAATAATGTTTCAAGTGTGTTTTTTTAACACCTTGTGTATGTTGTCTGTTCCTCAGTCTGTGTTTGGCAAACCGCTGTCTTGGGCAGAAACTTTACCAGCAACTCTCCTTGACCCAGAATGGCTTGAATTTAGTGAGAAATGATATTTTTTTCTGATAATCTTTCATTTGCCAAATCATCCTTGTGATGATAGTGAAATATACATTGTAGAACATCAAGTCAGTTGCTTTAGTAGAGAGTTACCATCCATGTCTTTCTCAGGCCTGATCCCAAGCAACACACCTATAGCCAAAACACATGTGAGGGCTACGCTGTTACTTGTATTTTAGAAGCTATCTGATTTGGGTGTTCCAGTGCTCCCTGTGCCTCACAACCCCTAAACTAGATCATGTAGTGACTATACTTCTACTCGGGGTGTGGTCCAGAAGCACTGGCATCACCTAGAAGTTTCTAACAAATGATTTAAACACTCTGGTTTCTACAAACAAGAACCTGGATTGTAATAAACACACCAAGTGATTCAGATGGATGCATGCTAGTAAGAGAGGGGCTGATTGCATAAATAGTTAATAATAAATAATACATATTAATTGATTTATGATGACCCTTGGAGAGCAGCATACTCCATGGTTAGCTAAGAATACTTCTAGAAATGCAGATGAAGCTCTTTGGAATTACTCTTGTGAGAGGGAAGGACAGCCCAGCTAGTACCAAGTCAGTCAGAGTGTCTCAGAAACAGTTTTGGGCAAGGGGATTGTTTCTTGTGGTAAATAGGAAAGGAAATACCAGAGACCTAGAACAAGCTATCAACTTGGGAATGCCAAGGGAGATGATATTTCCTCAATCTCAAAAGGCAAGTCTGAGCACACATGACCAAAAAAAAAAAAAAGGCCTAACCATCTAAATATGAGCCCAAAGACATTCTTACAAAAGAGGATATGAAAATTAATGTTCTTTCTCAATACTTGTCAAGCACAATCTAAGTAAAAAAATTGAAGCTCAAAGCATAAAGCCACAGGCAACAGAGCTGGCAAATGGATTTGAGAGACAGATGCTGTAAGGGGAAAGGGAAGTAGTTCTATGGTGAAAGTGCTTGCATGGCAAATACAGGCCCCGGATTCAATTCTCCAGCACCAGGCTAAGGCAACAGAATTGCTATGAGTTTGAGGCCAGCCTAGAGCACACAGTTCAGGAACAGCCTGGACTACAAAGCAAGACCTCATTTCAAGTAAATAAATGAATGAATAAAGAAAGAAAGAAATGAAAGAAATCTACTGTGTTTTGAGTTTGAATTTGCAATTTATCTATACCAATTTGGCTATGACCTACAGGTTTTTTTTTTTTTCAAAGCAGACATCCCATTGTTTTCTTTTCTTTTCCCTTCTTTATATTATATTATTTTATTTTATTTTTTGAGACAGGGTCTTGCTCTGTAGCCCAGGCAGGTCTTGAACTCAGTGCAATCCTCCTACATTCAGCCTCCCGAGTGTGCAGGCATGCACCACCACATCAAACTTGTATATGGCATGAGAGGATGGGACTCTGGCCCTCACACTTTCTAGGCAAGAGCTCTGATCACTGATCTAGGCCCCCAGCAACTCACATTGCAGTTTTCAAAGGCCACATTTCTTTCTACTCAAAAGTGCTCAAAACATTAAGACCATAGTTGGTTAGAATTCAAAATATTATTGTGAGAAAAAAATTTCAAGCCAATTATAAGGTTTATTTTAATTTTCTTCTTTTTCATGTATGTCTTTGCATTCAAGGAACATTTGTTGGTATTTGTTAAATACCAACCGAGGCTTCTAAACAGAAAACCTACTTTAAGGAATCACAGAAATATAACTTCACAGAGAGCATGGATTTCATGAGGAGCACACATGACACCAACAAACAGGTAAGTGAGAGAAAAATCAGATGGGTTCAGAGAAAGAAGCTGGGGGTGAGGGGCGGGAAGGGGTCAAGGCCAATGTGAGTCACAGCAAGGAGATGGCCACTTATGAAAGGCCTTTATTACAAACAAGGTTTTCAAATCACACCTCACAGTCTTCATGGCCAAATCAAAATCCTAAAGTCATTCACTGCCCGTCACATCCTTGCCTTTTGCCACTGCTGAGACTTTATACATCACACTTGGTCAGAACATCTTCACTCTCCCCTTGCTCAAAACAAAGATGTGCTTTCATGCCAAGACAGTCCTCACACGTCACTGTGCCTCCAGGGCACTCTCTGGTCCCTCAGTCTGCCATCCCCACGACACTCAAGTGCCTTCCTTTTGTGACCGGAATTCCTGAAGTTACTTTTTTACATATCTGCTTCTCCCAGCAGACAATGACCAATGTGAAAGTAGCAACAAAATTGCTTACTAGCTGCCTTGCACACAGAAGCTTAACAATTAGCCACTAAAAGAATAACTGGACATAGATAATTTTAACTCCAAGTAAAAATTAAGATTTAAGAAGTCATTAAGATTTGGAGCAGAGATGGATTTGAAAGAGTAGATGGCATTCGTTATAAAGATTCACTCTTTTCATCTTTATCATAGTAAAAATAAATAGTATAATACTTACACACATGTTACTTAGGAGACTTGAAGTCTGACTGAATTCCTGAGAAAGGAAACAAGTGCTTTGTGAAGTAGAACTTTTAGAGATATTTTGAGTTGGAGGTGGGGCAATTGGACGGATTAGGGAGGCAATGGCTTCATCTTAGAAAGCATTTTTCATTCTTGGTAGCAGAAAATGAGGCAAAAAAAAAAAGAATCTATTCTCAGTAACTGCTGTCCTGTAGGCCAGGAAGAGAGATGAAGTGCCATCCATAGTCCAGTCTGATAAACCAATCAGAAGGAAACAAAAAGTCAGCAAAAATCCTACTCAGGTTAAAGACTGCACTTGGCTGGTACCCTCCATTGTCTCATTTGGAAACTTGGATGGAGCACAGAGGCCAAAACGCACACGGTGACAGAGGCCACAATTGCAGGGAGGCTGTATTGTGTGACAGGTAAGAGGACTGGAAAGCAGAATGACGTGAAGAAAATAGGAGTGGGCACATCTTCTGATAAGGACTTTCCCAACCTCCACTGCACTGCCACTATTCAGCATCAGCTGACTCTTGCTCTGTCGATCCTATGGGAGGCTATTTTGGAATCTGTATGCAAAAATTTTTAACAATATTTAATTTCCCACTCCATTTTCCAAGGGAAAGAAATCCAATTATTTTACATTACACAGGATCCTACCTGTGCAGACTAAGTGAAACATATTTGATGTCCAAATGGAGCTTTGGGTCACGGATTTGTAACTGCAGAGACTTGGAAGAAGAGATGGGTATTCAAGGATTCCTCAACAATGCCAAGGGTAGAACGCTTTCAATCCGATCCGGAGTTCTCACTTTCTCATTGCTTTCTGATCTGGGACATGTTTTTGGTGCTTTTGTGGTCCTGTCTTTCCAAAACAGATTGCCCATTGACATCTTTAAAGAAGGAAGAATATCTGAATTTTAAAAATAATCAGGTCACCGTATAGACAATTTAGTTAAGGGCTATTTTTCATTACCACCTAATAAGATAAAAGAGATCAAACATTAACATTTGGTATACTCAGTTGTTGTCTGGAGAAAAGAGACAGGTTTTCTAAGCATCATTAAAAAAATGTAGATGTGCCCATAGGCTACTTTGGAGAAATAACAAAATAAAGATGAAGAACAGTTTCCTAAAATGAATGGGTCTGTAAAATTTTATATCAGATGTGTTTTACCAGAGTAGCACGGGGGTAGAATTCCACTCAGTGATTTATTCAGCCAGAAATAAATTGAGCAAAACACAACTGGGTTGTCCTGAAAACTGGTCAAAGAGGAAACTCACCGTAGCAAGGAGACAACCAGAGTGAGAACCAAACTTCCCAGGTCCTCAGCAGGCTTCCACTGACATTCTTAGCCCAGATGAGATTTTTATTTAAGTAATAGTTTTATAAACCTCAAAATATTGTAGCTGAAATGGTTTCAAATCAATGTCAACTCATTTTTTTTCATTTATCAATATAGTAGGTGAGAGGAGAAGCCAACTTCACGGGTTCACTGGAGAAACCATCTCAGAATCGCCCTAGTAGAGACAGAAGTTGATCTCCGGGCAGACAGATACTTCAAGCTTCGAGGGCTCTGTCTAGACTGGGAAGGTTTCACCACCCCCAAAACTCTGTCGAACAAGGTATGAAAATCTCTATTCTGAATAGGTCTGGGGGTTCCTGCCAAACTTGTACAAGTGACTAGGAGAGCAGCTGCCTCTGGACCCCTCGATTTCAGCGTTTCACGCTGAGGACCGTGTCAGCAACTCGTTTAGCATCCTTCAGAGGGAGAGGACGGTGAATCAATCAGGGCTGACTGGCGCTGTGAGAGCCAGCGCGTGCGGATGTGCGTGTGAGAGCCAGCGTGCGAGCGCGCCTGGGCTCCGTTGGCGGACAGGCTGGGATCTGACAGCCCTTCTGCTCCTGCTACTGCGGCGGCTGCGGCGGCGGCGCTGTCTCGTCTGTCCGGAGTTGAAAGCGCTGCGAGGGTCGGAGGAAATGCGGCTCTGAAGGCTGAGCACTGCCGAGTGGTCTCCCTGTCACAGAAGGGGAGATTTTCTGTAGCGCTGGAAACTTGGATACCTCTCATCGCTTCATCTGCTCAAACAAGCACCGTGCCAGGGGCCAGGTAAGAGAAGAAAATTCTCTCCATTGGAGTAATGGGGACAGGGGGACTGGGTGAATATAGGCTGCGAGGCTAGCCATTGTATAGGAGAGAGATCCACCCTCTGAAATCCAAGGTGCGGCTGCTAAATTCCTACCAAGTTTGACCACTGAGCCTTTTGGGTTTTTTTCCCTAGCGCCTTTTTCGTCTTTCCCAAGCATCTGAGAGATTTCTTTGTATTTATTTTCTAGCTAGCACATATTGTTCAGTTTTTTTTTCAAATGGGCACTGTTTCAGAATAGAGAGGGTTTTTTCTTTTCTTTTTATTTCTAAAGCATTTTTCTTCATTAAGAGGGAAAGGGTTCCTCTGAATGTCATCTGTCAAAAATAGTTACTACTCCATCCTACATTAGAGCAGCAGTAAAAGTAGTTCTCAGAAGTACTAAAAAGTCCTAAAGAGCCTTACGTTATTGGAGTTAAAAAAAAAAAAAAGAATAAACAAAAGGAGAGAGTGAGAATTACTTGTGCATGACTGTGACTTGATCAGAAATGGTGACATGGTGAATGAATTTGCATGCAACCTTTCACAGGGATAAAACTGCTGTGATCCAGGTGGGCACTGGAAAGAAGATGTTTTAAGAAGTCGGTGTTTTGGCGAAACTTCCAGCCACTAAAGATGGAAAACGAGACAGTCAATGAACTGAATCAAACACAGCTTCAGCCACGAGCGGCGGTGACCCTAGAATACCAAGTGGTCACCATCCTGCTTGTGCTTATTATTTGTGGTCTGGGCATAGTAGGCAACATCATGGTAGTCCTAGTGGTCATGAGAACCAAGCACATGAGGACCCCCACAAACTGCTACCTGGTGAGTCTGGCAGTGGCCGATCTCATGGTCCTGGTGGCTGCAGGCCTCCCCAATATAACAGACAGTGTCTACGGCTCCTGGGTCTATGGCTATGCAGGCTGCCTCTGCATTACTTATCTCCAGTACCTGGGAATTAATGCCTCCTCTTGTTCTATCACAGCCTTTACCATTGAGAGGTACATTGCCATCTGCCACCCCATCAAAGCCCAGTTTCTCTGCACATTTTCCAGAGCCAAAAAGATCATAATATTTGTGTGGACTTTCACATCCATTTACTGTATGCTCTGGTTCTTCTTGCTGGATCTCAATATCAGCACCTACAAAGATGCTACAGTGGTGTCTTGTGGCTACCGAATCTCCAGGAATTATTACTCTCCTATTTACTTAATGGACTTTGGTGTTTTTTATGTTGTGCCAATGATCCTGGCTACTGTCCTCTACGGATTCATAGCTAGAATCCTCTTCTTAAACCCCATTCCTTCAGACCCTAAAGAAAACTCAAAGACATGGAAAAATGACTCAACCCATCAGAACAAGAATTTGAGTGTAAATACTTCTAACAGATGTTTCAACAGCACGGTATCTTCACGGAAGCAGGTAAGCAAAGCTGAACCTCCAGGTCAATAGGGAGAATGAGGCTTAGAATTCCTTGTGTGAAGGGATCAACTTTGCCCTACTTAGGTGATGGCAAAACCAAAATATAATCATGCAAATGCTTCAATGTTTAATATGTAAAGCTTTTGCTTTACATATTAAATCTTTCTCTAAAGCAACAAGAGATCTATAAAAAGAAAAAAATGATAGTACATCAGCAGGTAACAGTTCGTGTACTTTTAAGATGTAAAAAACTGTAAATAGAATTTCTAAAAACCCACCTTTAAAATATTTTTCATCTCTGAAAATGTTATCAGGGCATTTAAACTATTTCTGACTCCTGTAGGGAAATACTCTGTTACACTAGAGAGGAATATCTTTAAGAATTCTATTGCACACCAGAGTTAGCTAGAAAGTTTGAGAATAGTCAAAGTAATGAAACTTTTTGCTGTCTCTTTTTCCCTAAAACTGAGACACATAACTGAAAAAGGCACCTGGATGTGTTTTTGTCCATCAGATCTAAGGAAAATTCTTTCACTCTTTCCTCTAGATACTTGTAAGGTATCCGTGTGTGTGGAAGCTGAAAACGTACTTTGCTTAGGAAATGTTCTCATAAGTGAGCTAACATCAATCTCAATTTGTCATTAAAAATGGCAAATGCTTAAATATGTCTTTTGCAGCTAAGCATAAGTAGAAATTCCTTGATGCTTTCAGATAACCTAAATACTCCTGGGGCTATGGTTGAGTTCTGGTTATTATTAGTAAAGTGCAACTTCTTTATAGTAAATATTACATATATGACAATGTAAGAATAAGATGATTTTATGGTGTGTACATATGTATGTATCTACATTCGCAAAAACTCTTCTAAGCTACTTATGAACTTAGCTCTCAGTTCCTTCTTATCCTTTGTTGAATATAATACATAGGTGATGCAAATCTATTTTTGTAGCTGAAACAGAAAACTTAGAATCAATAACCTCAGTTGTCAAAAATGACATGAATTTTCACTTTCTCTCTTCTCCAACAAGACATACAGTACAATTACTATACACATACTCTGAATGTACTTTTCAAAAGCTTTCATGTGGATCGCTCATATTATTACTTCCAAAATTCTAGATTAACTGATAAGTGAAGAATTGAAACTGGATATATAAGTGAACACATGATGAAACAAACTATTAAAACGTAGATGTTTTAGATATTTGTGAAACTAATAATAAACTCTAAAGAGAAACATATGCAACATTTTAAATGAAACTATGATACCCCATTTATATGATCTCATTATTAATGATACCTAGATGGTAGAAGAGAAAGATCTAAGCAAATATTGCCAGCTCTTAGACTCCTGCCGGCTTGGATCTTATGGTGCTACCTAATACCAGATATATTTAACCAGCTATTATCCATGGCTTGATTAATGGAAATGTAAAGAGATCTATTGACCATCTGCCAAGACAAATATTAACAAATACAATAAGAGAATAAAGAATATGGATATCTCAATTAGAGACCAAACTAGGGTAACATTTCCTACAAGAAAAGTCAATGAGTAAACTCATTCATTAGATTCCGATTTGTATTCTTGTTATAAATTCTTTTTTAAAAATAGTTTGTCTGGTCTAATGTCCTTTCTTCCAATTATAGTCATTAATATCTATCAGCATTAGTTATGTATTTTAAATTGCTAATTGTGTTACATGTTCACATTCTGATTCCCAAGCCATTGATGATAAGCTGCCTGTATGGAGGTTATGTGATAGAAGAAAAAGCAAAGATGTTTGCTTCAGACAGCCTAAATCTACATTTGTTTTTAAAGATATATTTGAACAAAAATTACTTTTGAATTAATGTGTATATGGTATAGTAGCTTATTACAGGAATGTTTTGGAGCAGTTGGAAATGCCAGTTAGTGCATTTAGGGGTGCCACAATAGCATCACTGTCAGGATCCAGGAGTGTAAGATTCCAGGCGTCCTGCACTGGGCAAGACGGTCCTGCACAATGGAGCGCTCCACTCAAAACACATGCAACAGCCTCCTTGGAACGTGGCACGACATGCAAATCAGGAGGAGTGAGCTTAAGTAACGTTTAAAATGCTTTGTAATTTAATCCCAATTATAGACAGAATGAGAATGTGGTTAAGCAAAGAAAAAGTGTGAGTCTGGAAGGATCAGAGAAGTCTGCATGAAGGAGAGCACACTTGAGAAGGCTTTGGAAGAAAAAAAAAATTGAAAGTAGTCAAGAGAAACAGGACCCTACACAGAAAAGACAAGATACGGTGAATATGGTGGCTGGGGTGAAAATGGTATCAGTTTGAAGGGGGACAAAGAGGACAGAGGGTAGAGTTTCTACAGGATGGGGTAACTTGGATGCCTTAAATTATGTATTTGAAAGTGTAGTAAAAAAAATAAGTGATAGATTTTGTGTGTGCATGTGCATGTGTGTATGGAAAGAGAGAGATACCACAGAGGATTTCAACTCTAAAGCAAGAAAATCACTTTGTACCCAATGAAAAAGTAACAAAGAATAAAAGAATATGGGTAATGAACAGAGAGGGTGCAGCTATGGTGAAAGTGATTTTGGAGATGAGAAACTGTGGGTGAAGCTTATGGAAGGAAGATCTGTGTGGAAGTTGCTGATCAGGAATAAGCAGTAAGATCTTCTATCAAGAGAATTTAAATTTTAAACCACAGAGACATTTCTGAGGAAGAATTCGTGTCCAGTGAGCTTATAAAAGATAAGGAGTCAACAATTTTATGTGACACTAGAGGTTATGTTCAGATCAATAAGGACAGCCTGTGCATGGGAATGGGAACTGTAAAGGACAGCCCTGTTTTGCCCAAAATTACCAACCCGTGGTCTTTTTTCTTCTCTGTAACAATTCTCTTCTTAAATAGTCAAAGACTTCAAATCTCTACCTTCTATAACCTAAAGACTTTTATTTTAATATTGTCTCTGAACTTTTTCTTTTAGGCAAGTTTAATTTACATTTTAATAAACAATCAACCAGGCTAGGTCTTTCTAACCAAGTCATTAAAGTCAAATGTGCATGGCCTGAAGCAACCACGCTTTAAAATGGAAATAAAAGAACATTTGTCTGTGAAGGACAAATGCCAGATTTGGGGTCACGTGTTTGTTTTTAACTTACATCTCTTAAATAGAAGATGCAGGGCAGACTTTTTCCTATTATTCAGAGGTTCAGTTATATTTTAGAACACTGCCTTGCTATTGGGAAAATTCCATGCAATGTACTAATCCACTTTTTGCTTAGAATTGTGAAGAAAAAACAATTATCTGATTCAATCTTTTGCTTTATAAATGGTTATTTTCATTTTGAGCAGCCACATTTTATATTATCACTTTTGTTGCATCTTAGCTCAATGTATACAATGCCACTCAATTCAAATTTTCAACATTAGGTAGACAAAACATAACTGTCATCGTATCCTTTCATGGAATTTTTTGGTTCATTTGATGTTGTAGAAGTAAAGAAACACCTGAATTTCTTAGCAAAGGCTTATCATATCAATTTATTTAATTCACATACTTGCTTTTCACCTAACATAAGGGCATGCGGGATATTTCAGAGATCACACTGCCAGTTTTCTTTTCACTGCAGTTAGCCTAACATCATTTGCTTTCTTATAACTGGTAGAAAAACTGTATAATGCAATCCTCAAAAATTTCCATGATGGGTTGTATTGACTGATCAAACTTTTAAAACTAATAAGTTTTTTCTATGAAATACTTAAAAAATTTTCTACTGGACACATTGGTGGCCCAAGGAATAAAAGCAACTTTCCTTTTCAAATCAATATATAACTTTTGATAATGAGGAGACAAAAACAATCTTGTGTATTATGAAAAACACAGAAAAAGAAAGTCAAGAAAAAAGAGTCTCTTAACTCACCTCCTAAATATCAAAATAATTGGCTGAATGTGGTGGCACACACCTGCTTTCCTGGTACTCAGGAAGCCTGAGGCAAGAGGGGCAAAAGTTTGAGCCCAGCCTAGGGATGAGTGAGAGTCTGATTCAAAATAAAATACAAAAAAAGCCTGGAGGTTTAACTCAGCGCGAAGGTCCTGGGTTCTGCACAAGAAAAAAAAATGTGAGTGTGTGTGTGTGTGTGTGTGTAACTATATATATGCTTTATGTATATGTATATATATATATATATATATATATATATATATATATATATATATATAATTTCATTATATTCCTTTTCTTAAGTTTTTTACTGAAACATTCTGGATAATTACAGTCAAAGTTCCCTGCCTACTTTTCACACAAAATGTTGAGGTTAATTTTCTCAAAGATAGTGCACCCAGTAGAGTTAAAGAGGTAACTAGGATTGAGCCAGTTTCTCTTGGGTCTGTGTTTCCTCAGCAATAAAAACAGTAAAACCAATTACCTCAGAGTTACTGAGCTCAAATAAGATGCATCCGACAAAGCCCACACTCGCTCTGCTCTTGTTCACACAGGCGCTCTTCTCTTCTTGACCTCCTTGGATCCTCAGGGACCCCCAACTCCCAGGAGACCTCCTGACTGTCATTCAGAAATAGATTCTGTGTGTCCTCTCTCTTTGCCCCTTGTCTCGCTCTAATGCCAACCTTCAATGTTATTGTATTAAAGATGAAAAAGTCTTTAGGACACAAAGAAAAGTGCCATACTAGTAAAACACCAGACAGAAGAACCTATGTTTGGTAGCATAAAAGTTTTCAAATCATGCGATTTGCATGATTGTAAGCCTCAACTGTGTGTTAGCTAACCCCTGCTTAACGTAACTATCCTTCTCCCTGGAGTAGCTTAGCCAATCCTAAAAGGAAGAGTGACATATTAAACTCTTCAGCAGTATGTACAAATGATGATTTTCCTAATGTACTGGGTTTTTTTTAGATGCACCTTTTAATGTTTAAGAATTTAACTTGTTCAAATTGAGTTCAATTTTATCCTTAGTAATGTGAAGATCTCTAAGTTGGTAGAAAAAGAATAATTTTGTCACCTAGCTAGATATGCCATTTTACACTGATCATTAAAAAATAGCTTTCAATTTTCCAATTACACTCAGTGTAAGCAAAGATTTGTTACATATCCCACAGATCAGTTAAAGGATAATCCCCTCCAAGTATGCACTTTATGTCCTCTGTTTTGAATGAACACACCTCATTTATTCCCAACTTTATTTTGATTTTGTTTTTATTTTTTGAGAGTCTCACCCTCAGTCCAGGCTGGTCCTGAACTCACTATTTAGCCTAGGGTGGCCTCACACCCACAGCCATCCTCCTGACTCAGCTTCTCAAGTGCTGGGGTTACAGGTGTATACCACCAATACCTAGATAGTACATGATGCTGGGAATCAAACTTGAGGCCTTGAATTTGCTATCCTCTTCTTTCAGTCCCAATTTTAGATTAGATTTCACCAGTAGAGAAAAATAAATTTTTTTCTATGTCTACATAAAGGAAAACCCTGCATTCTTACAGAATTTTCAATTTCACTACGTAAGAATATATCTTCAGAGCAGTTAACCTTGAAAAAGAAAACACTTCACATGCATTTTAGAAAGCATATAACGAGTTCTTCAAATATATATATATATATATATATATATATATATATATATATATATTCCAAATTCTTGAGAGGTGAAAGCCACTCTTTTGTGATGTCTTCTTGGTTTCTTTTGCTTTCTTGTTTTTCTTAATGAATTGAGAGAAAGGTGAAAAGTATAAAGTTGGAGCTTGGTCAGCATTAAGGAAAATTTTACCATAGCTCACTGGTAGTCAATATCTCCTGCAATTTTATTAAACCTTCACTCACAACCTCCAAAAGCACTTGTCACAACCCTAGGTGTGGAGGTGGCAGGAGTGCACACTGACAAACTCTTCATCTCCAAGGAGCTCTGTGCTGGCCGTGTACACAGAAAAGCTCAACCCTCCATTGTGTTCTACAAAAGAGGACACGGCAGGAAGAGGACAGGAGGGAAAAGAGAAAGGCCCGAAGGAATGCCCATTATTTGGGTGTCTGAGCTGCACCTACAGGTGCGCTGAATGTCTGGGAGCAACAGTAAGGAGACACAGGAAAGAAAAGAAGGCAACTCAACAGAGAGGAGAAGCAGACGAGAGAGAACTGGGTTTGTCCAGAGAAAAGAGTACCGGATGGTTGAAGTAGACTATGGAAGGGAATGGTCAAGTGAGAAAAATCTAAGCCACACTCTACTCCCCCTGTAGCACTCAGCCCCGCCCCCAGTTATGCCCGGTCGTTGGACAGCCTTCATTCAACGCCCGCACTTTTACCAACCACTTACAAGACTCCAGTCTCCAGCTCTACTCTGACATGTACAAACTTAAACTCATCAGTTTCCTTCATAAATCTCTACCTTTCTCCCCCCCCCCCCCCCATCTATGCTCCCAAACCAGAAACCTTGGCTTGCTTCCAAATGCCTTTTTATCCTCTTATTCCCCTCACTCAAATCAAGATGGCAGCCAAGTTCTTGTGATTCTAGCAGTTAGGTGCCCCGGCTGACCTGCTTCTCCTCCCTCATCACCGCCGGCCTAGTTCCGCGCCTCTCACTGCCCAATTGCTCAGCCGCTTCCAGCTCCCAGGCCGATCTTCCTCCAAATCATTCTGCACGTTGCTGGCTAAGGAATCTCTCTAATGTAGAGATATATTATCAGAATAATTTCTAGAGTTCCCTGTTGCTCAGAGTACAAGCTCCTTACTATACAAATAAAATCTGGGTCTCTCCCTGCATTTTCAGCTCATTCCTCATGGCTCTTTCAACTTACTCGTTATGCTTCAGCAACACTGCGTTATTTGTAGTTCTCTGAACATTCTGTGCGCTCTCAGTCAGGACACCCTTCCTCTGGCCAACTCCCAATTACCTTTGAAGTCTCAAGCCAACTGATGCCCAGCCACCTCATCAAGCCTTCTCTAAGCTTCTGAAGCAACTTTATACTGCTGATTCCTTACCTAAAACTATACATACATATATGCCTATGCATACATGAATACATATGTGTCCACCATCATTTGCATGTATTATTGGTTTAATAATTCTTCTATGTCATAACCGGTAGCCTGTATGTCTTCCTAATCCTACCATTTCCTAGGTGTAAGACATTTTATCCCCATTAACCTCAGCACTGAATCTCTCTATCAAAATGCAGATACATAATGGTGTGTTACAGCCAAAGAACAGAATCTGTGCATGGACAAGTTTTAGTCTCTCTTCCTAGTCCCACATTCAGTGACATCATAATGGCTGCCTCGGTTTGAATATTTATGTCACAGAAGTCAGCATTTACCAGCACACTGCTGTTTGTGTGATCATAGAGCAAACATACAACTTGCACTATATACTGAGTGGAAATGTGAAGAGTACAAGCATGAATCCTTAGAGATTCAATCAACTCCAACAGTCTGTTGTTTTGCTCCCCGAAAAAAAAAAAAACGCTGTTTATTTTTGTAATATCCTTCTCTAATTTTAATGAAATTTCTTTGTGTTGAAAATAAGTCTCCATTACACTCCAAAATAAATCAGGTATATCTAACCAGTACAACAGTAATTAAGTTAGTAGTAGAGAACTTTTAAGAAAGTTTTCCCTTCCACACAAGACAGTGTGACTTAAGAAATGCAGTAGGCTTAGATCACAGTTCATCTAGCTGACTTTCCTATGAGCCTTCAAATTCCTGTATCAATAAAGGGGATATCTTTGCCATCAGCCAAAGAAGAAAAAAGTGGCAAGTCAGGTAAAAAAAGAATAATACAAGCAAAGACATAAAAATGATAAATCCATCTGAGTGCCCCCCATGTGAATAATCTTCCTAAAACAATTTGCATAAATTATCTTTCAAAAAATCTCTCTAATTTCCCTGAGTGGCTTCCAAAGATCTGTCAAATGTTATTTTTGTCTTTTTTTCTGGCTTTATTCATCCATTATCTTCTAAATTTAATGAATACTTATTGAGCACCAATTTTTTTGCCAGGCTCTATTTGGAGAAACAATGATAGCTACTACATTATGGAACTTACAGTAAAATACCAAACACTGACATGAAGAAAAATAAAGAATGTAAAATGAAACTCTACAGTATATAGAAAAGGCAACAAGAGAACATTGATTGCTGTACTTAGGGCTGGTGAGCATGACCCCAAACCAGAATACTACACCTCTTAAAGAACAAGTGAATCTCGCCAGGCCAACATGAAAAACAAAGATGTTTAAAACAGCAGAAGTCAGTTGAGACAAGCTGAGCCTACAGTGAGACCATGAAGGCACTGCAGAGAGAGGTGTATTTGCTGTGAAGGCACTGGGCCCCATGAAGGCCTTTCATACAGACGATTGTAAATGAGAGTTGATTCTGAGAACTTTATCTTAAAACTGTAGTGGAGCCAGCAAGAAGCAGGAAGAACAAATGAGGCTTGCGCAATTCTGACAAGAAGCAAGAAAAGCTAGAGTTAAAGCTTATTAGTAGGGTGACTAGGAAGGAATATAGAAGAGAAATATTTAGGAGGAAAATTCAGCAAGATTTAATGACTAAATTGGCAGGTAAAGAAAATTTCTAAAGAAAATCCCAAATTTCTAGCTTAAGTGACATATTGCCAAGCATGGCTTAGAACGCAAGCAAAAGAGAATTCTTATCTGTATTGATTACTTATCCATAGATTTAAATATGTCACCTCAGACTCCACCATGCAGGCCAAGATCACTGATATTTAGGACTTTGCTCATGCAATTTCTTTCCAACTCCAGAGTTGTCTCTTCTCTTTTCCCCCATTTTATTGATATGTATATGTGCAAAATTTAAGGTTTACAATGGAGTTGAGCCTTTTATGCACATATGTATCTTGTCAAGGTGACAAGGGCTTTCCCACTCTCCTTTTGTCCCTCCCCCTACCCTCCCCTCTCTCCCTCCTCCCCTACCGGACCCCTCTGTTTCACTTTGTTTTTCATTTTAAGTTCCATAGGAGTTTTGCTCTGGGACTCGGAATGTAAATTTGTACGACCCATTTGGAAAGCAGTATGGAGAGCTCTCACAATACTAGAAATAAATGCCCCCTTCGATCCAGCGACACTCCTCCTGGTAATATACCCAAAAGAGGTCAAAACAACACACAACAGTGATATCTGTATGCCTCTTCTCTTAAGGCGTCACTCCTTTACACGGTGTTTGGTTCAGGTTCTCAGTTCAGGCTGCAGTTAGATCCAGTAGTACCATCTATTGAACAGACACTAAAAGAAAAATGAGCATGAATTCCAGAGTCTGAAGGGCACAAGTCCCAGCTTTGCTGCTTACTATTTTTTAACTTTTGGTATGTTATTTTACTTCTTGGTGATTCAATTTGTTGACAGGTAAAATCGAAGATTAATAATATTCTCTTATAGAATTGCTGTGATGAAACAACCAGGATATAGTAAGCATCCAAAGACCCATAGATTCTACATCTAAATTATATATTATATGTAAAATATATTTTAATCACTTCTTTAAATATAAAAATATGGATCAGTACTTCTTTCCTGAAGGAGAAAACCAAATGTAGAGGTTATAATGGATCTAGGTCTTCCTAATATCTAACATCATACTAACATGATCAAATAGGTAAGCACTGCTACCAGTCCTACTGTGCACTCAGAGAGAAGTGCATTACATACAGTGCAAAGTCACACATGTAAAAAAAAAAGCTAGATGTAGTTGATTTTTTAATTATATATTTTGTATCATTCAAGTACTTTACATGGACTCAGTAAATTCTTACCACAATCCTGGGAAGTAGTAACTAATTTTTAAAGAGGATGTAGACGCATGGGGATGCTAAACAGCACTCCTTGCCTCTCCCAGCTAGTTTTGGAAAGTCCAAGGTTTAAACCTAGTGCCGCTGCTCCTCCAGAATGTACATAATGCCAACCAGAAAGGTAAGAAAAAGTGAAATAAAGATGAGCTTGGTAGAGCTTGAAATAAATAATTTCTTGGAGTTGGTAGAAGGAAAGAGGTTCGCAGGTTTGGGAAGGTTGCTTAAAGAGACTGAGAGAGGTCATTTCAGATAAAGGAGGAGAAGAGAGGGAAAGACAGATATCAAGGCAGGCGGAAGCCCAGAATTAACATACACAGATTCTATCTGAGGATGGAGGTGTGTAAGGGCTAAGTGTTCACTTGAAAAATAAGTGTGGAGACATAGGCCGATGTTGGAACCAGAAAATCAGGCACAAGTTCTCCCCAACACCTACCTCAGTTCCTTCATAACGCTATAAAGCAATGCCAGAAAAGATCACCCTGCAGATCGTCACCACCTCATCCTGGGTGGTTTCCTTTCAAAAAGACCCTCAGTGATCTTTGTTCATTTGAAGGACCATAGCTGATTTCCTCTTTTCATTCCTTAAATGCCATTTCCGAAACTCTTTACTCAAAAAACGTCATACCTGAAACTCTATCCTGCGCCATACTTGCCATATGCAACCTTCTCTATTCCTGTCGCCTCTGTTCAGTCTTACCGTCTCCTGGCTGCACCGTAATCAAACCAACTACTCTACATCACCAGGCTCGTTATGACATAGGGCCTCAAGTTCCCCAACACACTCACTTCCTGTATGTTGAAACTTATTATCATGGTCTGCTGCTGCATGTGTGATTTGTTTCCTGATTATTTTCTCTGACCCATTTCCTCACATTCCACAGAAAGAGTCCTTAATTGTTAAATTTAATCACACCTCCAAGCTAATACATTTACTCTCCCAGTCTGAAACCTTCCGTAGCTCCTTACTGGACCTGATAATTCCAATCCAGCCTCTAGTTAAGTGATCTCAGAGCAACACTTTCTGACCTCTAGAGGGTGTGGTGTTTCTCTCTTCCATTTGTAGTGTTTTGTGTTTTCATCAGTACAGCTCACTGAGTTGTTAGTAATTTGATCAAATGTCTGCCTTGCTCAATAGACTGTGCATTTAATAATGGCATAAACCTAACTATTCATTTCTGCATCCACAGTGACACTTATAGTCCCTACCGCCATAACATTAAGTGACTAAGCTAGCAAAATCTAGATATAAAAGACGAAGAAAATAGAAGAACCAACTATGGTGCTAAAGTCTTTCTCTGGAGAATGAAAATTATAGAGTTGTTGAAAAATATTGAGGAAAAGACATTAAAATACTGTAGTGAATATTCCATTTAAGATAAAATATATGTATAAGTCAGAAATGTTGTAAGTTTAGATATTTGGATTTGAGAACCATTGCAATAATGGGAAAAAGGCATTCTTGAGTTTGAATTTAAGAAAAGGGAAGGACAGACTGATTAAAAAAAAAAAAACGAAGTCTAGTAAACTATCCTAATTAAGAGACTAAAAAAGGAGGGTAGACTTCGCTAAAAATGAAAAAAAAAAAAAAAAAGGCTTTCCTTTCTCAGAAGATAGCCAGAGGGAAAATGTACAGCTCTGATAGAAGTTTCAAGTTGGGGTGGGGAGACAGACAGACAGACAGAGAGAGAGAGAGAGAGAGAGAGAGAGAGAGAGAGAGAGAGAGAGAGAGAGAGAGAATTAGTCATAGGGTAAGTTGAAAGATTAACTGGGTTTATCTAAAATAGAAGTCATAGCTTGGTGATAGGTCTGCCATTTGAGACAAACACAGCACTCCAAAACTACATGATGGTACATGAGAAGAACTTGGATAGATTTAAAGCTTAGTTACTAAACAAGGCTGAAAATAAATACATAAAATATAGGATGGGGGACTGGGGCTGTGATTAGTGATTAGAGCTCTTGCCTAGGAAACAAGAGGACCCAGGTTCATCCCCCAGCACCACTTAATGAGTGGGAATGGTGTAATTCCAGCAATCCAGAGGCTAGCACAAGAGGATTCTTGTGAGTTCTAGGCCAGCCTGATCTACATAGGGAATTCAGGACCAGCCTAGCCTACACAGTGAGATCCTGTCTTGAGAGAAAGAGAGAGAGAGAGAAGAGAGAGAGGAGAGAGAATAATGTAATACTTGATAACTGTATTTAGATGAAATAGAAATAGACAATATTTTGAAAAAGAAAACACCACAGTCTTTTATAGGCAGCACTGATTACCTTTGACAATACTCCTGGGATAGATTGCCCTGAACATAACTACACAGCAGCTAGAAGTAAGTAAAATATTCTACGCTTACTGTTTGGGTTTTGTGGGGGATTTATGACTGTCGGAAAACTCAGCATATTTTTTGCAGGGCAGCAGTTCTTAGTTTAAAAAACAACGAAGTGACTTGAGAAGGGAAGGCACAGTGAGAGAGGCCGGAGGCATAACGCATGCAAGGCACGCCATGAGTCTTTAAAGATCATCTGTAAAGTCAAGTGCTCAAGCCCCTGCCAGTGAGCAAGAATGAGCCTTGCCATACAGCCTCCGATGGGAGATCAGCCTTGTGACTGATGCTACTTGACAAACATTTGAAAAATTATGCAAGTAGAAATTTGGGAGAGAGAGCATGGGAGAAAAGTACAAAGTGTGTAAGTGCATTGATATGTTTCCTTTTTCTTTTTTCTTTATTTTATTTTATATTTTTGAGGAAAGGTCTCGCTCTGTAGCCCAGGCTGGTTCTGAACTCACTGTGGGGGAATCGAACTCTGGTATTTAGCACTTGACTTAGCACTTGCTAGAAAAGAAATATTTAACTAAATATTATAAAAGGACAGGATGTTTCTTCAGATTTCATTAGGCATCAGTTAGACATCTCTCTTTATAAATGAAGAGCAATCAAGTTAATGATCGCATATAAGCCAATTTATGCACACAGTGGAGGTGATACCCTGGATTAAGTGTGGTAAAGATAAACTGCTACAATTTAAGATATTGTTACATAGGACACTAAGATAAGAATATGAAAAAAGGAAAATGAGGCAGATTCAAGGCAGATTTTTGAATTCTTCTTACATGATTTAATTAAAAACGAATTATATCAGGTACCATGATACGCACTACAATGCAAAAATGAGTTAAGACACCATTTCTACTCACAAGAAGTTTCATCTAAAGAAAAAGCAGAGTGGTATAGTGATAATTAAAGCCATGAAGGAAAAATGTTACATAGAAAAAAAAATCAGCACGTGTTAGTGGCTCTCAGAGAGGTAGGCAGCAGAAAACCTTTCTGGAATCTAGGACTTTACAGCTAAACTTTGTGAAATAGTAGTGTAGTTGACAAGGCAAAGGAAGGAGGTTTCTTTAGTGCCGCTATACAGGTAGAGACTGGGAGTCCACAAAGAATATGGTCAGTCGGGGACCTGCCAGTACCTTCTTAAACCTGGCCAACAGAGGATGAGACCTAAGGAAGTAAGCAAGGACCAGGAAATACGAACTTCATCTGGTGTGCCAAGAGATTTGGAGAAAATTCTAAAGGTCACAAAAAGCCACTGGCAGATTAGAGGACAAAAGTGCTACCATCAGATTCTGTCTGAGGAAAACCATTGTATCGTCGACATAGGCAAAATACGGACCCAAAGCTAAGGGCAGTGGTGCAGAGAGGGCTGATAACACAAATCGTTATGCAAAGTCCTAATAAAGTGAAAATCAGCAAGGATAGAAAGGCATTGATACAGTTCGACAAGAACCGATATTCTTGGTGTGCGTAGAGAGCAAAAAGTCCGGAGAAAGGAGTCAAAGATGATAGTTAAATCATTAAGGGGAAAAGGGTTTTAAGAGCCATGAGCCTAAATCCTCAAATTTCAATTCCTGGGGTCAGAGCCAGGATTGGCCTCAGATCTGATGATGTTAACAAGTTTTTTTAGAGTCTTGAGTTTCAGGTTGCATATCTTTAAAGGGAAAATAATAATACTACCTGTCTCCAATGGCGGTAAAATTTAGGAAAAAAAACTATGTAAAGCACATTTCACAGTGCTTGTAATGTGAAAATAATACATACTACTGTTGTTTTTCACTGAAGAGTGGAATATACCTAAGAAGTAGAGGAACCCAGACCCCAATGGAGAAAGCATACTTAGTTTTGCCCATGTGATGTCTTACTATAAAGGTACACCTAGTAACGTAGAGTTAGTGTGCAGAAGACACAGGTCTGTTAATAACAGCAGTGTAGATGTGATTGCTGAAGAAACCTTTGTGAAATAGAAAAGAAAACTTGGAGCAGCTAGAATTTTAAAGAGAACTGGAAGAAAATTTGTGAAATAAATAGAAAAACCATAGTCCAAGAAGTAGTAGAAAAAAAACAGGACAATAAAAAAGGAAGGGGTGGTAGAGGGAGGGCCAAAAGGAGAGTGGGAAAGCCCTTGTCACCTTGACAAGATACGTATGTGCACAAAATGAGCAACTCCATTGTAAACCTTGAATTGTGCACGTATACATATCAATAAAGTGGGGGGGGGGGGGAAGAAGCCTAAGAAAAAAACTATTTCAGCAGTGGTCAATAGATAAAAAGAAACAATATAGAATGAAAAATCACCCCAAAGGGACATTGGTAAACTTTATGACTATGGTTTTCATGAAGTACTGGGAAAATAAATTACATGGCACAGTTGGCAAATGACAGATTTTCTTCATTACTTTTTTTTGTTGCTGTGACTCAATACCTGATATCTACAAATTAGAGGGAGAAACGTTTATTTCTTCTCACAGTTTTAGAAAGTCACAGTCCATTCAGGGGCAGCCTGCAGCAATTGAAGCACATGGCAGAGGCAGAGGTGGAGGCAGCTGCTCACGACATCACAAACAGGTAGGCAAGTGGAGACTAGCCCTCCAAGGAAGGCAGGAAGCAGCTTATACATCATTCCAGGTCTCCTCCCAGTGATCAGCCCCTCCTAGATCCAGGTGTAGAAGGTGTGGTAAACCCCACTACACACCTGTAATCCAATTTATACTCCTGTAATCCACCCCTCCAGATGAGGCCTCCATCTCCAAACAGCACATGGTTCCATAGACAATCTATAACATTTAAATACATAAGACTTTTGGGGGGACATTCTGGATCCAAACCACAATACAAATGAAGGAAGAAATTAGAAAGCAAGAAATAGTAGATGGCCATCTTAACAAGAAGAGCGAGTGAAAGCAATAGTGGCATGGAGGGACAATAAAAGGCATAAAAGAAAGTTGAGCCCTTAAATCTTGACAAGAAAGAGCTAGAAGAGGGGGAGGAATAATCTGTAAATGCCAGAGCAGGAGAAATTATTGAGAAGGTGCCATTCCTAAGAGGCAGAGGTGCAAACAGCAGAAATCATCTTTCTCTTTCTGGTCAGCTGGAGTTTTGTCCAAATTACCGATGCATATGCAACAACAAATCCATCGCACTGCATACAGAAGCATCCAATAAATGTGTGTCAAACAAATGAATAAGTGAGCTACTAAGAGAAGAAGAGGAGATGAGGGAAAGAGAAATGAGGATAATTGTGGCGGCAGATCAATTTCAGATGGAGGCTGAATTCTGACAAGTTGGTCTCTATTTTCTCTGTGATTCAGAAAGGAAAGCTATTGATTGAGAATAATGACAGAGTAGGATAGAAGGGAGAGGGAACCCCAGGAAGCCTGGCTGTTCTTTGTGGAAATTTATGAAAGTAAGTGACAGGTAGAATGATAGTAGATTAGCCCCATTCACATTTAGGAAAAAAAATGGCAATATGGTCAATTACAGAGGATCAGAGTTTCTAAGTGACATTTGAACAATTTCCCAGGGCTAGGGTGTAGTTCAGTGGTTAAAGTCACTGCCTTGCATGCTCATGGCCTAATATTTGACTTCCCAGCATAAAATTGGCTGGGCATGTTAGTGCACACTTGTAATCCTATCACTCAGGAGGCCGAGGCAGAAGGATTTCCTTGAGTTCAAGTCCAGCCTGGCCTACAGAGTGAATTCAGAACCAGCCTGGACTATAGAGTGAAACCCTATCACAAAAACAAAAACACTTTCCTGCAGCTATGTTCTGGGACTCACTCTTGATAAACCAAACTTAAATGAGCCATTACATTAACCAAAACCAGCTATCATTGTCCGTAAGGGTTTTTTGGGGTTTTTCGTTATTGTTGTTATTGTTGTTGTTGCTGTTTTGTTTTGTTTTGTTTTGTTTTTTACTGGAACTAGTAACACATCCTTACCTCCTATAATTCACATGTAGCACATAATTCTCCCCTTCATTAAAGCAAGGATCTCACAATAAAGGCCAGACTATAGTAGACTGTATGTATTATCACAAGGCACAGATTATTTCATTTGCTAATAAAGGGTTCTGAAAGAAGCCCTGGCTCCAAAAAAAAATAGAAATCGAGTGTCTCAATAAATCTCTCACTCACAAACACAGTGAGTAGGACCATTTCGTAGGCAGTAACTCCTTTCCCCCAACCTTGACCCAGGTGTGTCTTTCATCAGCACCCCAGCTGACATACCTGGTGCTCATAGTCTGTTTTTGCTCTCCCTCGAATATCGTGGCTCTTCCCACTTTATCTTTGAAGAATTCTGGAAATATACTTAGAAGCAACTAGCCTTAAGACGAAAGCAACAGGCTCCACTTTGTCCAGATTTTTTTTTATTTTGTCTCAGAGAACTATGTTATCTTGAGATGGAAACACTTTAATAAACAGGAATCAATAAAAATCAAGAGTGATTGACTTCTCACTCATAGGCAAGTATATTGCTTCTTTGTGCCCCACCAACACCTTCGAGAGACTAAAGGCAAAAGCCAGAAAGCTTTCTCTGTTGACACACCACTCTCATACTCAGCTTCATAAAGTTGTTTGTCATTCCTCAGGGGGCTCTCCAGCCTCAAGAAGTCTGTATCTGCAACTCAAAACCCTGTGCAGATCAAAAATTCAGACAGGTAGATAAGTGTTGCTATTGGCCACGACTTTCAAGCTAACAAGTAACTGTTGCTGTTGTTGGCTCTTCCTCAATTCCATCCATTTTCTCACTATAGGGTTGGCCAGGAGATGTTACTAACTTACACTAGGCCTGTTGCTGCTGTTGTGACTATGTTACACAATAGACAAATAACCATGCAGATACTACAACTAGAGAAAGGAATCTTGATTTTTGTTGTTGTTGTTGTTGTTACTTCTTTAAGTCCTGAGTTCTGGGGCACCAGGAGAAGACTCTGAACCTCATTATGCTCTGGGGGAAAATAAAATAAACATTTTCTGCACTGTGAGAGGACAAACTATCTCCAACAATTTTTAGTGGTCACTAAGAAAATAATGATATCATTTAAGAAACTTTGACTATGTCCACTACTGCTTTGTACTTTTACCTAAATATAAGCCCACTGCCAGATGATTCTACTACCTTTTAAGAGTTAGAGAGGTTTTAGTCCCATTTCTTCAGGGAGGTCACCTTCCTGCCTTAGCTAAGCTCACCCAATATGATATCAAAAATTGAGGATAGAGAGTTGGGTTATTAACAATGAGGAATACAGTTTTCTTTCAAAACCACCTCTAATTTGTTACAAAGACAACTTAAAGAATGATGATTAGCAAACCTAAAACTCACAAAATCATTTCCCTAAGGAGAAATAGAATTGTCTGCATTCAGTAGGAAAATATCCTAGTGAATCGCTATGCAGCAGTGTTAGGGGGAAATGCTGTGCACAGAAGTCTTTGGAATGAGAATATCTGTGTGTACTAAGTAGCTAATATTTTATACACTTTTCAGGTTTATAGTCATCATAAAGACCAGAAAATATTATAACTTAGCAATGTATAACATGTCACAAATTTGTTACCAACATCTGCTTCACTCCTAAACCCATGAAGGGCAGGACCTTTCCCCTTCAATAGCAGAGTCACCTCAAATCACAGACAGTCTAGAGCAATGTTTTCCTTTCCTTTTTCCTGAGTAAAAAGGAATTGTCTTAGACCACTTGCAAAATATATGGTACAGTTAATTTATATAGATTAAACTCCAAAATTTCCTTGTAAACTTTTATTATAAGATTTGAAAAGAGCAAAAATATGCAGGCCAAAAATTGCTAACACCTTTTCTAGAGCACAGAGACTTTTGGTCACAGCCTCAAGTGATCTTGAAATTCTCCTACAAATCTTCTCATCTCAGTTCAAGAATCACTGTATAATAGTCTAGCTTAAATTTTAGGTTTTTCAATTAATACCCTATACCAGGCTACTTGTCCAGTCTTGCTACTAACAGACTATCTGGAGAAGTCTGTCCCATTTGCATGTGTCTGCCCTGAGTTAACCTCTACAATAGGTGATGTTATTTAGCTCTTATATTCCAGGAAAGGGGCAAAGGAATTTTCATATATCATCTCATTTGTTCTTACAACATAGACACAATTTATACTCTCTGTTTCAAAGAAGATAGTTCAGAGACTTAGAGAAACCAAACTCAAGTCAACCCTTCAAAAAAAAAAAAAGTCTACAGCAACAAGTTTGATCCTTGCATCTAACCCAAAACCTCTGAAAGCAACATTACATCCCCACAGACTGCCTGCAATATTAGCATTTCAGTGATACTAATTAGTATATTCATTAGTACAGACAGAGTGACCTATGTCTGCCTAAGGAAAATTAATCCTACTCTTACATATATCACAATTAAATTCATTGTTTTCACAAAACAATGTCTTAAAAAGCTGTTTAAATATTCCAAGCACTATCTTGGGGGACACTCCAGATCCAAACCACAACAGAAGTGAAAGCTATTTTTGAAACTAATAATAGATATTAAGTCCTTGGGAACATAGCAATGAATAAACAATGATCTCCGTCTCCTGGCACTTAGATTTTAACAGGAATAGGGAAAGGGAATTAGACAGTAAATGCACCTACCATGTCCAACTGTGACATGCAAGATTGTGGAGAAAAATCAAGCAGATAAGGGGGATAGTGAAATACTGAAGTTGAAGAGATGTCATTCTAAATAGAGCAGTCAGAGATATTAAATATAGAGCGTATTTTCAAGTGTGGTGTTTTTTGATTCTATAGGCACTAACAAATATCATTTATAAATTGATGTTTAAAATCCAACTAGACTATTCATTGGACAATATTAAAAACCCACGTTGAGTTTCATAGGTCACCTGACTTTTATGCAGAGAATATATAGCACTAGTGATGCTGTTCAATTATATTCCATAATCTATTCCATATTCATTCTAAAAACTGCATTGTACTTTTCAGTTCAGAACTGAAACATTATTCAATGGTAAAACAAAGCACACTAAGTAGGTTTATGGTTAACAGATGTGTGTGATATACATTTTCTTACTCAAAAATTGTGTTTACTTTCCTCAGTGTCATGTGAGGAAGGATGATAATTCCTACCAAGTTCTTCTCATCTGAGGAATAAGAAGGTTAAATGGAGCAAGACACTTCTGGTGATTCAAATCCTAGTTTTACCTCTCGAAAGTGATGTGAATTCTCTTATTTAAAAAATGAACATAATGATGGTACCTTCTTCATAAAGGGGTTGTCAAGTTTAAATGAGCTAATATATAGACTAGGACTTGATGCATAGTAAATAATGAGGTTTTTTTCTATTATTACTTTCAAAATTAGCTTTCACTTCTGTCATGGTTTGGATCTGGACTGTCCCCCAAAAGCCTCATGCCTCTATGGATACTGTGTAGGGTTGGGAGGTGAGGACTAGTTGGAAGGCGCCGATGTTTGGTCTTGACCTGGAGTGGCTTGTGCGGACTCCGCCCTTCCTCCCACTCTCTCTCTCTCTCTGTGTCACCAGTTGTGAGGATGTCTGTCACTGGAGCTCTGGCTCTGGCCCTGCCCTGGCTCCAGCCCTGCCATGTGCTTCCACCAGTTTTTAGCCACACATCTGTGAATGGACCATGACCTTCTGAAACTGTAAGCTACAATAAATGTCTCCTTCCTAAGTTGTAGATATCAGATATTGAGTCACAGTGATGAAAAAGTAACTAAGACAACTTTCTTAGAATTTATCATGCCCCAAATACTTAATATGAGCTGCTATATTATTGCAGTTATTGACCTAACTAACCACCCTGCCAGATAAGTAAGATTTCTACCTTTATGCTCCTGAAGAACAAACTGAGACTCAGAAAAAGTGATGGCTCCAGGTCTGACACCTGCTAAGTGCTGTACCCAGAGCACCAACACAGCCTGCAAAAAAAAGTCTTTTCCGTTGGAAAATTGAGAAAGCTAAACAGAAAAACCCAAGAACGGGTTTACTCTGGGTCAGAAGACCACCTAATTTCAATCTGTAAATGTTTCCTTTATTGGTTTGCATGAAAACTCTGACTTATTCATTTTTAAGAGTTCTTTCCTGGAAAACTATTTTTAAGATTATTAACATTACAGTGTTACTGTAATGCCTCTTAGGTTTTGGTAGAAAGATAATGGTAACCATGATTCTGATTCTATTTTGTAAGGAACTAGTCACTTTTCTTTTTCAGTACTTGGGATTGAACTTTGGCATTCACAATAAGACACATCCCAACCCTTTTTCTTTTCCTTTCTTTTCTTTTTTTTTTTTAATTTTGAGAAAGGGTCTTAAATAGTTACTATGTTCCTTAGGCTGGGGACAAACTTGGGATTCTCCAGCCTCAGTCTCCCAGAGTGCCTGGATTACAGGCTTTTAACAAGGCAACTAACAAATTCAATTTTTAAGTCAAAACTTTGTTCTAAGAGCTGAGAGCCACAATTATTTGGTCCATATTTCTCACAGACTCATTGATAATTAAATGAAGGTTATAAAAAAAACAGCCATAGTAGGCATTTGAAATAGGCTGCTTTCCATTTGTCTGACTTATTAAAAAGTGTTCAACCATTCCATTAGTGGGCAAACCATTGTCATGGACCAAATAAAACTCTCCTGCTTTTGTGCTAAAAAAAAGTATTAATGGGACTGCCACAGCCAGGATCTTTTATTTATGTGTGTTATGACTGCTTCCCTTATGACAATGGTAGACCTGAAATGCTACATAGTACAGAGGCTGTAGCATTTACCATCAAGGTTTTGCAGTAAG
Organism: Ctenodactylus gundi; assembly: GCA_004027205.1. Lineage (NCBI taxonomy): Eukaryota > Metazoa > Chordata > Mammalia > Rodentia > Ctenodactylidae > Ctenodactylus > Ctenodactylus gundi. The sequence goes on along the minus strand of PVKB01000226.1, from coordinate 577,251 downwards.
AGTTTGCTGACTCCAGAACTAATTATATTTTTTCCAAAGAGCTATTATTTTTGTTAGTTTGTATTTGTGATATATAATATTTACATTAAAAGTGAGGAATTGGTGCACATACATCACCTGGTATTATCATGTCCGCATTATGTTCACTCCTTTGCCCTGTTTCCCCCTCTCAAACTCTCTCTCACCTCCCCTCCCTTTCTACAAATCTAGGTTCCTGCTTCCTGTCACATTCCTTGTTTGACTCTTTTACTTTTTCATATTTGGGGTTTCTCATGTTGGGGAAACCATGTGACATTTGATCATCTGTGTCTGACACTTCAACAAACTTTTCATATGTACTAGTGAAAATATCACATACATGGAGTACTGGCACCCAACATGTCCTCAATAATAAATGATAAATATATAATGAATAAAAATGTTTAGACTTGACAAAATGACCAAGTCTAGGAAATTCAAGCTTATCTCAAAAACACTAAATTGGCAACTAGCACCCCTGTGTCTTTTGTCTTCATTTTGTTTTCTAACACAAATGTTTTAAACATTATATTGGAGGATCCTTGGTTCCAACAGGCTATACAAAGACAAATTTACAATCTCTGCATGCAGAATGATATCAAGAAAACGTTTTCTACACTTTATGAGTAAAACAAAAAACACAGATGATAAACTGTGTCAGCAGAGAGATTAGACAGGACAAGAATGTCTGCAAAACTGAGATTTGTATCTTTTAAAGGTAAATCTTATTTTGCTTTCGGATGTATAAATATAGTGTCAGTCAACATCAGAAATGGGCAATGAACTCAGCATAAATTATACTGCGCTAGAATCTCCTCCGCACTTGAATTTTCCTGATTCTCTGCAACAAAATAGACAACTTTTTAAATAGAACATCTCCAGAAAAAAATTTGATCCTAATTTGCCTGATATAGCATGTCTCATTCTGAGGACTCTTGACACACTGCTTTTGATTTTTAACTTCAAGTATCTTTTGATGGCAAGCCCTGTTTCAGAAATTGAAGAGAAATTATCCAGTAAATGTAATTTCCTTCACTAAGACCTTACATGCCTAAGAAGAAAGAGGACAAAAAAAATAACACTGGAGTTTGAAAGTAGGGCGGAGATTGTACAACAGCCCAGTGGAACTCCATGGAGACAGTAAGGATTTAGAATAACATTGATTTTGTCTCTTTGGTAATTCATGTATTGTCTCATTGTTTTGATGATCACTGCACCTATTAAATGCTGGGTCTTCATACAGCTCCGTGTAAGTAGAATAGAACAGGATCCCCAAAGAGCCATCTGGGGAGGAGGAACTCAACAATCCCCAAGGAGCCACGATTCTGGGGAGAAAAAGGAGAAAACGCTCAGATGAACAAGTAAACGAGCAGAATCCATTCAGATCGTGGCTGTCGGTATAGATCCTACGAGCAGGAAGCCAGGAGAAATCTATCTATAACTTGCAGAATGATTAGTACTAACTGCTCTGTCTAGAAATATTAATCTCTGTGGATCTATTTCTTTTCGAATGATAAAATGAAGAAACTATATATCTTATAAATACTATAAGGCTTAACTAATCCAATAAATTCCTTGATACCATGGTCAAGATATATTAAGTTTTCTATAAAGTCTTACTAATACCAAAAGCATAATGCAGTTGAATTGCAGCCTACACATTTCCTCAATAAAAGGAAATCTCGTCACTCTAAATGATGTGAAATTAGTTGTCATTTATTGAGAATTATATTCTATCCTGGAAATTTGGGAGTATGCCTCAGTGGTGAAAGCCTGTTTGCCTAGCATGTGCAAGGCCCTGGGTTCAATTCCCCACTACTGTATAAATATTAGCCAGGTGTGGAGACACATGTCTCTAATCCCAGCACCTGGGAGGCTGAGGCAGGAGGACTGCGATGAGTTCAAGTCCAGCCTGGACTATCTAGTGAATTGAGGACCAGCGTAGACTACAGAGAAAGACCCTGTCTCAAAAAAAAAATCTATCCTGGTGCTTTACACAAATTTCCTCATTCATTCTTCATGCATGCTTATATTTCATAGGTGAATATATTAATTTTGAAAGGTGAAATGTCTTGCCCAAGGTCAGACATATAGAATCCAGCTTCATAGCTTACTCACCAGACAGTACCACAAAGGCACCCACCCCATGTAGCCCAAAAGAGACTCTGCTACAATACTGATCTGTTTAAGAACTTGGCTCTTGTAGCCACGGCCACCATGTCATTTGCCTTGCACGTGTTGTAGACTCAGATGGATTTCTAGTCAAATAAATGTGAAGAAGCTTGGTGGATTCCATTAACAAGGTGGTAAATGTGCCACTCTTCGCCAGGTGTGCAGATTGCAAGGCAGGTTAAAGAATACAGCATCCCCGTATGTTAGAAAGGCACAGTGCATATTATAATGTGTTCTCATGAGCTTTCCATGAAAAATCCTCATGTCTATATTTTCACATAGTAAACGCAAACACGGAACGACCAAGGATGGTAAAGCTGAGACTTAAAAACAAATCATTTGATTTCTAATATCACGTTTAACACACCAGAAAGCTCAAATCAGTGGAAAGGTTTCAACGTATGGGTTGTGGAAGGCGAGAACCGTCTTATCAGATTTGGGCTATCTCTGTGCATCCTTCCATATCAGCTGGAAAAAATCAGCTCTGTAGCTCTGGATGGCCCAAGCATGGTACAAACTGTCCCCTCTGGGAGAGGCTCAGGTGCAGAAGTCGAACGCTTCTCAGCCCCTTGATCAGGGGCGTTGTAGGAGAGTTTTAGAATCAAGAAAACTAAATACAAAACAGTTGGCTTCCAGAGAGTTTTACTTCTGTTGAGGAAACACCACCCCTTTTCTTCTTCTCCGCCCCCACACTGAGCATTTAAAACGTCCTCTTTGCTTTCCCTTCACAGTGTTGAGGGATCCTTTGTCTGTATCTTGGTTTACACTTTCACCCTTGCCAGACTGTATAGAAGAGAAACACGGGGAAGATGATGGATCAGTATGTTCTGAGAACCGAGATAGCTAGCAGTGGAATGAATTCCCAGCTCAGAGCCAGCCAAAATGCCCCCATTTACAATTCCTAAAATCAGCTTGCAAATAGGGAAATGGCCAGTCGTCCTAACTATGCCCTAGAGAGAAAAAGTAAGAAAACAAAGGCTAGCTGAGTTAGAGCAGGCTTTTCTGTGTGCTTAGTGGTTTGCCAGTAATGTACCTGAAAGAGAGGACACTTAGGAAAAGCTAAATAGCAAACCATAGTCAATGGGCTGTAGCATTCTTTCAGCATGCCTCACGAAAAAAAAAATCAGAATGACATTTTATTTTCTAAATTCAGATGTTATTGGTATTTGAATCCTGCTTCTCCAGCTGAGTTTTTTCTTTCCCCAGCATGTTTTCAAATATCCACCTCCTATGAACAAGAAAACAAACATCCAAGCAACAGGAGAAAAGCCAGCCTTTCATCGCGAGCAATTAGCAGACTCCATAATCAATAGATAAAGCTCCACGCTGCAGAGTTCCTAGTACTGTGGACAGTTGCACATAAAATCCTCAAGTCCAGCTGCAAATGTTACTTAGCTCACAGCTATTTCCTACTTTTAGCTGCCTTCTACTCAAAAACATTTTAAAAACCAAATGTTCCCTCAGGATTTAGTGTCATGGTGTTTATAGGAATATCTGTGCTGGAGGCCAAAGCTCCTGTGTAGGAATAAGGACTGGTTTTCATTCTTGCTCCCTTCCCATGCGGTCTCCACTCATTTCAAACTTAAAATTTTGTTTGTGATTTTTGCAAACATCAGGAAAAAATGTTTTCTCCCAAAATGTAAGGTATTTTCTTAAAGAGAAAAAAGACTTTTGAGTTAAATACGCACATGTTTACTGGGTGAGTGGCTTTTCATTTTAGAATATGAGTTATTCTGACATCAATCTCATCCTTTATAAAATGGGGACAAAGTAAGCCTGTTAAGAAAAATCAAAGGACATTTCCTGGCGCTTAGTAAAATTTCTTATGTCTAAATTTTCTTCTTCCATTTTTTTCTCCAACTTCCTGCTGTTAGATTATAGGGTTTGATTTTTTTTATCATGTTTTTTTTCATCCTGGATTGAAACTTGTTAAGAATCCACTGCTAGGCCTTGACTTTATGCACACTTGCTCAGATTGTTAGGATAGAGGTTCATGGTCGCCTAGGCTTCCCTTAGGCTAAGAAATGATGGTTTAAGTTTATTCCTCATACCAAGATGGCCCAAAGTCCTATCACTTTTCTCCACACTTTGTGTATTTTTGTCACTCTGGAAGTTTGTTCTTGGAAGAAAGACAAGGCCACAAGTTTTCATCCCGTGTCAGACTTGGGAGCAGAGCTCTGTCCATTTTCGAAACAAGGGCTCTCACACCTGCAGTTGGTAGTGCTCATTCTCCTGGAGACTTGAGGCTATAATGCACAGCAGCTGTCAACATGCAACACCATGGTAGTGTCAACTTGTGATAACACACACAGGCCCTGGGGATATAGAGCCATCTTCCTCCCCTTGAATGTCTCCCAAAGAAAACAAATGTACCTACTTTCTTTGGCACTTTCTGACATTGCAGAGAATTTTGTTTCCATTTTGGAGGTCCTACACTTACTACTTTTAAAATCTCATGTCAACATTTTCCCCTTAAGCACTACCTATTCTTCCTCAATCTCCTTACCAAATACAACCAGAGTTTCTCTACTGTCAATCTCTGTTAATATTCTCACAGACATTTTTAATCAGAGAAGAGCCCAGAAAATATTCTATAATTCTTGCCAGAATGCCTATTCTGAATGGAACATTTAGATTTATTAAGGATAGGCAAAGGCAAGAACTCTTGCATTAGCCTCCCTGATGGCTTCTTTTCAAGAAATCCCAAAGTAACACACCGTGTAATCTGTCAGTCCATGATCTCTGCCGTGAATCACTGCTCAGGTTTTATTCACTTTTATTAGACTTTAACTGACTCTGAGTAGATTCTAAGCCTCTTTCTGGCCCATCAAGCAACTTTTAAATCCCACCAGTGATCTCTCTGCATAACATGAAGTGCTCTACATTGATTATAACTGTTCTTTAAAAACTGAATGTTCAGACACGTCAAAACAAAGCAGAAAAATCTGAGGAAAGAAATTCCCAGGGTCCCTGATTCATGCTAAAGTTTAGCTACATCCTGATTTATTTAATTACTAAGTCAAGTTCATACATAAGCTGGCTCAATTAATACAACAAAACGCAGAAGGTCGTTGATCGCTCTGCTGAGGGCTATCTGAGAGCACAATAGTCCCAGCTCTGGAACACTTTGTTAATATGCAGAAGGCAGAAGAACATGGATGGAGTCCAAACACAGAATGTATTGTTACTCCTTAAAGAATAGCATTAGAATATTAAAGAATAACTGTTTTATATTCATTAACCAAGATACGTTTCCAGAAGGAAATATGCTTATGTAAAGGACAGTATTCCAGTCAAAAGAAAAGAACTACACTGCTTTGTTAACGTAAAAAATCTTCACCACATACATAATTCCACAATTATATCTTAACAGTTGACCCAAAATAAGTATTTAAAATTAATAACAAGGCAATGAGACCTTGAGCATTTATTACATGGCAGGTTTATATGCTGAAGACCCTTCCCAATCTTTGAGCATGAGAGATGTCACAGAAATTTTTTGATAATGAAGCCAAAAACACAGCTTTGGTACTACTCAATATGGGACACAAAATTGAAAGAGAGCTTATTCACAAGTTAATATTATCTCTTGTGATGTTCTAAAAAACAGTCATTATAAAAGAGGTAAGTAGTCAAATATAAGTTTAGTGATGTGGTTGTCAACTCCTGTTACATGAATTAGCCTTTCTAACATTAACAATTCTTTTCTATTAGTAGAGTTTGCCCTAGAACATTGGTGAGATTCATATATATTGCAGGTCCTGCCACATACTCTGAGAGGCAGAGATAAGATGAAACCAATATGCTAAATGCCATTTCCAACTTTCTTCTCTACTTACTGGATTAGTCATTTTTCTATTGCTGGGACAAAATGACTGACACCCACAATTTGATGAAGAAGTGGTTTATTTTGGCTCACAGTCTAAAACTGCGAGCTCATCCAAGTTGGCTGGCTCCCAGCAGAACAACATGATGGAGGGTGATGGAGGGGCATGGAGAACAGAAGCCGGAAGAAGAGCAGAGCGGAAGGAGGTGGGGATAAATTGTGAGTCCATTGATCCATCTGTCTGGCTGGGCCCACTTTCTAATAGCACACGAACTCATTAATAGATTTAATCCACTGATGTGTATCATCCAGTCACAGTGCAAAGCCCTACCTCAGCACAAGAGACTTTCAAGGGACATTCAAGATTTGAGTCATAACACCTGCCACACGTTGTCACCCATTAACACACAGAAGGACTACACCACAGCATCTATCTCTCAAGAATCAGGGTCCAGATAAGAGCAAGTCTTATGACTGTGTACAGAATTTTTCTGAATTATTTAAAGAATAAAAATTCAGGTGTTTTTGAATGAGTATAAGAATTTCAGCTAAATCTCCTAGGGAACTGAGATATGAATCAAGTCCTTGTGACTTCCTAGGCAGACTAATAAGCTAGTCTCTGATGATTAATTCAAATGTCCTCAGATCCCATGTAACTAGAACCTAATAAATGACTTGCTATTAATTGGGCTGTGGATCAAAAAGCTCCCACTAATTCATTTTAATATTTTTGCATTTCCAATTTTCTTGTTTGCTTATTTCCTCAGGATATAGATTGGTATGAAGGATTGTTATCTGCCTGTGACAACTTTCTCTTTTATCACTACTGTCTGAATATAGCATGCTAATTTAGGCCCAAAAAATCCTTATGGGTTACAGAGTTACCAATGATTCCTGCCAATACTATTATCATTCATATTATAGTTCAGATTTAGAACAATGAGAAATCTTTAACTTACTAAATATATTGACTCCTTTGATTACTTATAATAAAAAAAGCAAGAACTGAAATCAAGACATTGCTTCGGTAGCTGGTTTTGCTGCCTCCTTATGGGCTAGAGAGTCTATGTCTCTGATTCTCTGAGCTCCTTCCACTTCCTCACTAGTCAGATAGAAACAGCGGCACTTGTCTTTCAGCTCTCAATGGGATATGAGTGCAAAATGGTTTAATGATGGAAAAGCACCTTTATTTTTAAAATTCCAAAGAACTCAACAATTAGCTTCTGTCAGAAACTCTGTTAAGGATTCAGAAAGTTGATGAGAGAGCTGTCACTTTCTCGTTCACGATCTCAACTTCTTAGGTCGGCCAAGACAGGGCAGATACTGAGAAAGTAACTGTGTCTGGGCTTGAGGCCACACCAGCCTCATCATTTGTGCCCTGGTTGCTCTTCCTCGCTTTGGAGCACAAATCCCACAGCCCCTTTCTTCCCTTCTTTCTAGGATCATAAATGCTGCTTCTCTATGGAATTTTTCCCTGTGTAAACAGACATGCCATGGTGTCTTCGACCTTTCAAAGCATCTGGAAAGCTCTTGTTTTCCTTTCCAACAAAACTCTCAAACAATGTGGCTACCTCCACATTTCACTTTCTTTCCTAAACTCACTCTAAATAGTCTTGCTTGATAAATGAAAGATTTGTTAATTTAAATAATTTGTAATTTCATTCAAAGACTTCCCTGTCTTAGTCATATTTTTTTGGTCTTGTAGTTAGTCTTCTATTTTCAAGAGAGTAATGAGAATACCTGTCCACCATTTAGTTTTGTCTTTCTGCTGTATCTTACCTGGGTACTCATATCTCTGTAAACCCAGCAATTTTTTAAGTAGCACAGTTATAATATCTCAGAATTGCTTTATATTAAAGGAGTACTTAACATTCTTGGATACTTTATAACTTGAAAGGCAATATACAAATCGGAAGTCTTCTTCTACAGAGTGAAATAGAGAGAAATATAAGCGACATATGTTCACATAAAACTTGCACACAAACATTTAGAGTAATACTATCCATTATAAGCAAAAACTGGAGATAAATATATAAATGAATGTGATACATAATAGCAGGAGAAATATTATTGCTCATCTACTGTAGTGTGCTTAACCTTCTAAACATTATGCTAAAATCAGATAGACAAAAGGAAATGCATGAATCTCTTCATATGGAATGTTCAGGATAAGCAAATCTATAATGTCAGAACATCTCTGAGTTGCCTGCATCAGGGGAGGTGAGAAAGGTGATGAATAACTGTTAATGGGTAAACAGGGTTGGGGAGGAGATAATGAAAAGGCTTTAGGATTAGATTGTGGTGATAGTTGGAAAACTTTGTGAGTATACTAAAACCCCTTGAATTATGCAGTATAATTAGGTGGGTGTAATTTCATGTAAATTATATTTCAATTGAGTGATTTACAATAATATAATGAGTCAGTTATGCATCCCTGAAATATGTTGAAAATACCACTTCACTTTTGTTAGCTTCTTTCCAATATTCCATAACTACAACCTAAGCAGGAGAAAGGCATCAGTCAAACTAAAAGAGAAACTAAGTCTATAAAATTCCTAATACACTCCTCAAAAATCTTATTACCATGAAAAACAGGGAAAATCATCCAATATCAAAGAACTCCAAGTAAAAGCGGTAATTCAATGTAATGTAATATTTTGGATTGAATCCTGGAAAGGAAAATAAAAACACTAGGGGAAAACTAATAAAAGTTTTTTAAAAAAAAAAACATGAGGCCAATAAATTCTACATAAATTATCAATATTTGTTCATTAATAATGACAAATATACCAAGGCAAGGGGTAGGAGATTGATATAGGGGATATGAAAACTGTTGTATATAATCTTTGCAACTTTTTAATAAACCTGACAGTGTTCTTAAGAAAGAAAACTACATATGAAAGTGGTTAATAGTTTTAGTACATGTAGTAAGAATCATAGTGCTGGTAGTAGGGGCCATATTACCCTCCCTGCAAGCTAGAAGAGAAAATCCTATTAACCTGTTCTTCCATAGTACACACATACACAGCATGCAATTTGTGCTGGTTTCAGGAATTACAAATCCTAATCTTAGCAGTCAGATAGAAATCTACAAAATTCACATTAAAACAAAAAGAAATCTCTTAATGGAAACTTTATGTAGTAGCCTTATGGAGACAACAGACATTCTCTTATATTTCTATTTCACTCTAGAGAAGGACTAGGTTCAAAGTCTTTTCTGGGAACCACTCGACACTGACTTTATGTACTTAAACACAGTAAAGAATAAAAGATATCAAAATTTCCATGTAATCTTTACAAAGAAGAAAAAGCACAACCATGGTGGCCAGGCACAGGCCCATCCAACCCAGATACTTTTTTCTCCACCTTGCACGTCTTAGCCATCTCTGCTAGCAATCTCTCTTTAAATATTACACTTTAATCAATTGGTGTGTGTGTGCGTGTGTGTGTGTGTGTGTGTGTGTGTGTGTGTGTGTGTGTGTGTGTGAATGAGAACTGAGCTTAGGGCCTTTGAACTGAGATGCAGTTTTTTTTTTGTTTTGTTTTTGTTTTTGTTTTTACATTTTCATTTTGAGGTAGTGTCTCACCAAATCACTAAATTACTCAGGCTTGTCTCAAACTTGTGATCCTTACACTGGCTTTTTTGTTTGCTATCAATATTTTCTACACCAATGATCCCCTGCTTCCATGTTGACCAAAATAGTTCTCTAGCGCTGGTATTTTCTAGAACTCAGCACTCTGCCCTACAGCTCACCTCCTTTGGCAGTTATGACTCTCCTTCTGTACTAGTAATGGGGACGAAGTGCTGCACTGAATGTGACTTCACCTTCCTTTATTAAAATAGTGGTGTTTTTAATAGTTTCTTCAGTCTTACTAGAAAAAGAAATAGTTCCACTTGTCTACATGATCTGTGCTTGGAAATTATATACTAAATTATTTCCCGGCTTCATGACATGCTCCACACGGGTCTTAGGAGGGACATTCTTTCCATCCCATCTTTACCTCAAATTAAGTTCATAGAATAGATGTCATTTGGTCCAGAAAGCTCTTGCTAACCAACCCCCAATTCCAGGTGCAAATCAATTGCTCTCACAGCACCAATACTTCCCTCAGTCGCAGCATATGCTGCATTGCGTTATCAGTGCCCAACAGGTTTATGGTACATGGGAAGCATTGCACTCTCTAGATTACTGTTGAGTCTTCAAGAGTCAGTGCATTAGAGCTACGCAAGGGTATGAATGAAGAAATTAAAATGACAGGATAAATTCTGTCTCAATTGAAAAATGGATTGTAAGATTAAATTGAACCATGCCACTTTGACGATCTCTATGTGTTTGGAAAGGAGCTGTTGGAAAGAAGCCATCATTTCCATCACTACAGACCCCTCCCACTACACCAGAAAGATCAACGACAGTGGTCTAATTCAAGTCTAGGTTTTTGTCATGTTACTCAGCATAAGAGATAACATCAGTAATTAAACTTTCATAACCACAGGAAAATTTGTTAGGAAAGACAACTTGCAAACTGTTCCCTTTCTGTTTATTTGATCTTACATTGAAAAAGGACTGCTGAAAGTCAAGTGATGATTTTATGAAATATTGTTATCTGTTTTAGAAAGTGACTAAACCCAATAAAAGATACATGAAACAGGAAAAAATTATGGGTGAGATGAAATATATTCTCTACCATCTCACGAGAGTCAATTCTCCTTCAGTCTTAAAAATATCACTATATTGCTTCATTTTACATTCCCTCAAAATTACTTAAAATATATTTCAAACAAAAAGATAAAAATATAGTAAGCTTCCATTTTACTAATTAACCTAACCTCAATCTAAAAGGAATTTTTTAACGCTAAAGTAAAATGTTTGCAAAAAAATAACTTCTCTACTACACTGGAGTATTCAAATTCAGAAAAATAAATTATGAACACAACTTCTAAAACAATTCCTTCTATGGCCAAAGTTATTCAACTTTTTCTGAGACCTGCTTAATAATCAAATACTGTGCTAAGACCCCAAGAATAAAAAAAAAGAATAAATTTACACCTGCTATGAATAAATTCACTGATAAGGAAGAAATGAACAAATACAATTTACTTCAATGAAATTTTGGAACTGATGGCAAGATATACACAGGAAGCTATAGAAAATCCTGGAAAGTAACTAGCCTTAAGTTATGCTTTGACTCAATTCTTCGACACAGTGAAAGATGCTTCTTTCAAGAAGTAGGCAGAAGGGACTTGTGTGGTCAATGTGACCCCCATAGGTGGAGGCAAAAACAGGAAGTGGATGAAATTCAACTTTTCTTCTGAAATGAGGCAGTGATAAATGCCTTGGTTTTTTTTATTTAGAAGAAACTGAGTGTTTGTTGACCATAATGAGGATAACACAATAGAAACCTCATTGTTGAAAGGACAAAGGACTTTTGTAGTAAGGTAAAGTATTCTGACTTCATGGACTTGGATTAGAATCACAGAGTGTGGTTCCACATGTCTTTGTACAACTCACGTGAACCAACCACTTCAATTTTTTTCAGTCACATTAACACTAATTTATTCATGGAGGTATTATAAACACTGGATGATATAATGTATAAGCAGTACGTATCAGATTACCTGGGCCATCATAAAGGGTTCATGTGAGGGTGTACCAATCCAATTTAAATAAGCCACTCTAGGCTGCTTAGTCCTTGGACGAGGGTGACCTGATACACCAGAGAATCTAGGCAGTGGACAGAGAGATAAGAGTGTAGGTGAAGGCAAAAATGGTTACTGTGATGATGATGATGATGACAGGAAAGGTGATAATCAGTATAGCTCCCTCCAAAGATATTTATATTTATCACTGAATTGGGTCTGATTTCCTAAAACCAGGTTAGATATTTACAAATAGGCTTGATGAATGTCTGTTTAGGAAAACCTCAGTTTCAGTTAATTTAGAAGCTGACAGGACACTCTCTACCTCGAAAAGACATCAACCTCTGGAATATCTTACTTGGTATTATGTGAATCAATGTGAAAATCACATTTCCACAGTGACCAATATCCTTGTTTTCTGTGGTGAAGATGGACTGCGAGTACCCACCACGCATTGAGTGAGTCAGAAGCAAATCCCAGACAGTGGGAAGTAGGATGGGACAGGATGGCCTGGAACACATGCCTAGGGAATATGAAGAACTTGAAATTAGACCTGGGAATAGAGACAGCACCATACTCCGAAAGTAAGTGCACAGGTCACCCATAGCATTTCAAGAAACTAGTAGCAATAAGGTTTCAAAAAGAGATAAAGGCTCCCACATGAACAGCAGGTTAGAAAGAGGCAAAGGTCAGATAGGAAAGAAGTGAACCTCTGAAAAAGAGGCGGACACAGACTCTCACTAATTTCCCAATTCCTCATGGTTCTAATGCATTACAGAATTTGGAATTCATGTATTTACCAAAAAATAAAAATGCTAATTTTGTCATGTGAATTTTTTACCAAAATAAAATATTTTTTTTAAAAAGAGAGAGATGGAGCTATGGGTGTCCACAGATTAAAAATATTAAAGCATATGCTTTTTGGAAAGCTCAGGAAAGAGGTAAATATTTACTACAAATCAAGAAAGAATAGCAGAGGGATAACAATTCCACACAATGCAGGAATCATGGGAAGTTTACAAATGGGTTTGAAGAGGCACAGTATAAGAAGACAGCACAAGAAGACTCCAAGTGTAAGGTAAAAAGTTCTAGCTCCTGGAATTGTGATGGCTTTTTTTTACTAAGATGTGTGTGGAAGCCAATTTTGTAGTCAATATTAACAATACTGTAAGCATCTAGATACAGACTTCTATTTTGATACCAAAGAACTTAATAAAGCATCTCCAAAAACAGAACATTTCCCGTCAATGTCAGAACAAGACAGAGGTTGCTGGTAGGGCTTGATTGCAAAAGCAATGATATCTAAAGGAAAGAGGAAGGAAGAAGAACTTCACTCTACTTTGGTAGAATTAAAATTCAGAATGAGTAAGAAGTCTGGCCTAAGAAGGTCAAAATATCCCAAACTCTATGAAAGACTGAAGAAAAATTAAAACTGATTTTTAAATGTATGAAATGTTTTCAAGGAAATCAATTACCTTCACCCCCAAAAATGATTACTGCTACAGTTTTGATATACCCGTTGTATAGTTGAAATATTATATTTTTCTACTCTCATTAATCAAAGGGTAATAGTACTTTAGAGTCTCAGAACTCCATCACATTTATTATTTTACTATAACTCTACAAAGTAAATAAAACAGTATGATCAGGCATTTTTTCATGTGTGTAAATGGATATGCAGACTAAAAACCTAAGACATTAAAACTGCTTATGATAACCAAGCCTGGTGGTGCAGAATTGTAATTGCAGCATTCTGGGAGGCCAAGGTGGAAGGACCCCAAGCACAAGCCCTACCTGTGCAACTTAGTGACCAAGTGAGACCTTGTCTCAAAATAATAAATAAACATGGGCTGGGGATGTAATTCAGTGTGAGGACCCTATTGAATTTCTAGTACCAGTAAAGAAAAAGAAGCTTGTAAAGTCAAATCCAGGAAGCCTGTAGTCCAAATAAATTCCTAGCACCTGTCTGAGCTATGAAGTAGGAGAAGAATCTGCTAAATTGCTGCCATTGATAATATTCGCCCTGAGTGATCTTGGCTATTGATCTTATCCTACCTCTTGGCCTACCGATTGTCATTCCTACCTCTTCTGTCTTGCTTGTACTTCGAATGGGGGCAACTCCAGGTAAAGTTTAATAGGTTTCCTCTGTCCTCCACCTTCCATTAAACTGAAAGAAAGCCGTGTGGTAGGTTAAGAACCAATTGTGCTGACTTGAATTCCAATCTCAGCTCTAAAATTCTCCAGCTTCCTCCAATGAATTTCTCAGCACCTCTGCCACAGTGTTGTAACTTGGAAAATGGTGGGCACAATTTATTTCAATTTGGAAGCTTTTAGGTTTTAGGTGATAACAAATATGAAACACCCAGTGTAGTGTCTGGTCCGTAGCGGCTCTTTAGTAAGCATTGCATTTTTGCTTTATCATTTTCATATTATTATTTTATCTCATTTTAGAAGCCAATATTCACTCCATTTTGCAGATAAGCTATTAATGAATAAGAGAATTTCTTAAGGGCATACAAAAGATACAGAAAGACAAGATTAGATTAGACCTCAGGTCCCCCAATGCTTGTCAGAACAATTCCCAAGCCCTGCACCACCATTCTCTGATTTTGTCCTTTTTGGAATGAATAATTTCAAAGAGAGCACCTTTCCCTTCAGTTGCCCAGAGTTCCATGCTTGTCACTCTTCTTTGCTACAAATTCCCCTCTAAAGTCCACCAGGTACTCCGAGGCAGGAGAGTTCTACAAGTACAGAATGATTAAAATCCCTGTGCGTGTTGTTACACAAATGGCAGGTAGCAGTGAATAAGCACTCCAGCCTCTCTTCCTTTGGAAATACCATTCTGAAATGTGTGTACTCGAGCTGCTGTTCCCTATAGTGGAGGTCATCTCAATAACACTCCTGCTTTTCGCTTTTTCTCTTCAATCACATTATTTTCTACACTGTCAGTCCTTCCTCCTGAGTTCATCCCTCCAATCAATGGCCTGCAGCTGAGACTTCATCTCAGATTACATCTTAAGAAGTGAAGACTTGGGTGGCGATAGAGAGGGTAACTTACGGTGTTTGTACTGTGTTTCTCTGTTTCTCCATAGGTCACCAAGATGCTGGCAGTGGTGGTGATTCTGTTTGCTTTTCTATGGATGCCCTACAGAACCCTTGTGGTTGTCAATTCATTTCTGTCCAGCCCTTTCCAAGAAAATTGGTTCTTGCTCTTCTGCAGAATTTGCATTTATCTCAACAGTGCCATCAATCCAGTGATTTATAACCTCATGTCCCAGAAGTTCCGTGCAGCTTTCAGAAAGCTCTGCAACTGCAAGCAAAAGCCACTAGAAAAACCCACTAACTACAGTGTAGCCCTAAATTACAGCGTCATCAAGGAGTCAGACCACTTCAGTACAGAGATGGATGATGTCACCGTGACGGAGAGTTTCTTGTCTGCCACAAAAGTGTCATTTGATAACACCTGTGTGACTTCCGAGGTAACTTTTAGCCAATGTTGATGTATGAATTACAAGAAAACGGACCACAGAGTCGATGAGAATCTGTGTTTTTGTTGACAAAAAAATGAGGAAATAACCAGTACTGGCCTATGAAGACAGAACAGCCTTTGTCTCTGCTTTCACAAGTCCTGGCACTGGCACTTAACCCATGAAAATGACCCATAATTTTCTTCTTACAAGACCAGAGAAGAAAAGGGTCAAATTTGTAAGATGCCTAACCAGTAGAAATTGAAGTTGTAGCCTCTTTCATTTACTTTGGAAAATCACTAAGTTTTCTGGGGTTATGAAATTTCAATAAAAGCCAAGTATCAATTTGAATTATTCATAAAAACCTTCAGTGTGTTCCTCTAAAAGTCATTTTATATACCTGGTAATTTGGAAACATACAAACTTACAAATGTTTTCATTTCATATCTAATTTTAAGTAAGTATAAGGCTTTTTCAGGAATATCTGCAACTACAGAGAAAATTTGAAGATCAAGTTTTAGTTATTGAATAAAAATGAGTTTCAAGACAAACACGTTCAGTATATTAAAAAAGACTGTTGCAATGTTTATAAAATTTAGAGATGGTTTTTATACATTACAAAGTAGATAGTCATCTTTCAACTTCATAGAAAATGAGCCTCAAAATACCCAAAATTTTAAATTGAGGAAAAATGATTTGATTTTGAGACAAATCCAGCTCTTAACAATTCTTCATGGCTCCTAAATGATGTAGAGGATGAGAGAACTATCCCCATGCAACAACTGCGAAGACACAAATTGACAATTAACACTGAAATGTATTGCCAAAGCAAGGCCGAGTGTTAAAATAAGGCTTTTCCAGAAAATACTTTCTGAACATTCTTCTGTGTAAACTACTGAGCCATGTCAAGTAAATCCTTCTAGTTAAAGCTAGCTTGAAAGTATGAAACATTTCTCACCAGCTGGTTGTTATTCAGTCAGCCAAAATCTGGATACTCCATTTCCAGATGAAGACGTCCAGCTGAGCCTTGGCGTCCCTGGATTTTAACTTGTCTGCGGTTGTCTTTCCTGCCTGCCTGCTTGTTATTTGCGAATTTATCTTTTTTTTTCAAATATTAGTGATATTCTGTTGACAGATTCTAAATTAAAGGATGGCGAATGTCCATTTCCTGTATTTTTAATAGAGTTAAAAGCTGGTTTCATGCTATTATCTTTTTTATTTGAATTTACTATTCCAGTGATTATCAGACACGTGTAAATGCGAATCTCCCCAGGACTCTTGTCAGATCCTACGTTAGTTTCTCTTAAATGACTTATCTACTGGGATTTGGCAATCAGGCTCTCCATAAATTACCATTGGTGATAGTTCAGTAATCACTGATATTTTCATCAAAAAATGTCTGCGCTCTTAAGTACTTCATAGGCTGGCACTGTCCCACTCCAGCCTCTATTTCTGTTTCACGTACTTCTTTGGAACCCAACTGCTGATGATAATTACCTCTCCTCACCTTCCCAAAGAAGAATATATCAGTCTGTTTTTGAAAACTTCTATTTTAAAATGTTGCTTCTTGGAGACTCTGCCATGCAGAACCTCATTCTGGAATGTGTGCCTCGTCTGCGCTTGGAAGACGTTTTCACCCTGTCGCCATATCGGGAAAAAAAAATGTATGCAAACATTTATGGAAACTATCCTAAAAGTCTATCCACATCACCTGGAATAATTTAATTCACCTGAATTTTCATTCTGGCTTGATACTAACCTTGGAGTCACACAGCCCCAAATCGCACAGCGCATGTGCAGGCACGTACAAATACGGATGTGCACATACATTGACTGACAAAAGAAAGGAAATACGTTAGAATTTCCAATTCGAAAGAAGAACTAATGTTGAGCAGTTACTGTGTCTCAGGCAAGCTCCCAGGTTCCGCACATCACCTTCAACACAGCATCACTACCGCTCTGAGTTCTCTGATGAAGAAAACAATCATCAGGCCTCCACTAAATACTGTGGCTACTGAGGAGAGAAATTGACCAAAATGTGCTTTTCTCTCTTTTTCTTTATTGAAGCCGATATTCTGACTAAATTCTGATGACCCAATGGCCTAATTAACATGGGCATATATATACTTTATGGAATGACAATATTTGTTGCTAAAAATATATGGTTAGTTTTATGTATTATAACCAGAGTACAGTATAATCTTCTGACCTTTGAAATTTTAATTTATGCTTTCAATTTTTTCCATTTAAATAAAAGTAGATTTGTTGATAATCTGTTAGTTTACACCACAAGGGAAATTCAAAAGTACGCAACTCATAGCATCTCAATTCTAAAGCAAATGTCATTAAAAATTAAATGTTTATTCATAATGCCTAATAGCTGGATTGACACAGAAGAAATATGATATATTAATATATTTTATTTACCATGCTATACTAGATCCTAAAATGTTTCTATAAATACTAAAAACTTACTATGGCATAAAATGAAAAATAGAGCTAAATTAAACATTGTTAGCAAGGAGACTTCTTTAATAAGATCCCATGAGTTATTTTATTACTTTCGATTTCATTAATTGCTAAAAATTTTTGGTCAGATTTAATTGTGTAGAATTACATATTTTGATAAACAGGGTTTCTGACACTTCTTAGCTGCTGACAGTAAATAGTCATCAAAATCAAGATTATACTAAGCGAATGGAAATTTTTAGAAAAAAGCACATGAAGAAGTCTTACAGAGTTCCATAGTCAGAAGCATTTTTTTCTTTCCTTCCCCTCTCCTACCAAACTCTCTTCCCTGTCAAGCATTCCTTTTCTCTCAGAACAGAAAAATTCATACCACTTTAGTCTAGATGAAGCCTAGACACAAAATATTCTAAGTAAAAAAACATAATTATTCTTTCAAATTCTTATATGTATAAGAAAATATTATTCTGTAACTGTTAATTTTCATAAAAATCACTTAAATTATAAGAAAATTGATTCTGTAAAAGTTTCTATTTATTTATACCCCTATGTACATGATCAGACTCATAAGTAGAGTTGAACTGCTTAATTCAGCTTTTCTCCACAGAACAGAGAACATTGGGCAGTTTAGAAGTTTGATTTCAAGTGCTGGGTGTGCATAACTGCTAGAGAAATTTCCTAAAGAAATGAAAGATGCTTGTATTGTTATGAAACTCACAATCCAATGGAAAAAAAAACAAGACCAACATATTATTACTTCAAGATTTGTTGGATAATATTTAGAATACCAATTGAAGATGCTTTAAAGAAACAACTACTAGAGACTGGAATGCTTGTACATTCTCTTCAAGAATAATAACCCACCACTATTTTGACCTATCTTAGATTTAAATGAGAGATAATCTACAAATGTGCTTTTCTTTTTCCTGCCCCAAGAAATGTTCACTTATTAGGTGATTTTGACACCTATAGTCTTGGAGGATTTGAAAAACACTGATCTTGAAAACCAGTGGGTTCTGTGAATCCATAGGAGCCCTCTAGACTCTCAGTTATCAAAACATTCTTAATAAGCAACGATGAAGAAAACTCCCCAAGGACAAGTTGGTCTCAATTTTTGAATTCTGCAAATCATATAAATTTAGTTGATGTCACTAAGCATGTGTTAAGTGAATAAATGTATCAACAAATTCTATACTATACATTCTATAGAATGTATTCTATAACCTAAATAATATAATGGCCATACACCTGTCCTGATAATATAATTGGTTTTGTTTGTCCCCATTTTTTTAAAAAATAGTTCTCCTGGGCTTAGAGAAAGATATTGCATTGTGTGGCAGCTGATGGTCAAGACAATCCCTTGCATACAGCATATGTGAAAATGTCAAGAGCCCTCTCCCAACCATCACCTAATTTTACAATGAGAAATAAAGACAATTAAAACATCTCCTGTGCTTTCAAGGAAATCACAATTTACTGACAACATATTAACACGAAAACAAAATAAAAGCAGAATGTGCAGTTGGAAACCATTTTGTGATTTCAGGACACAGGAATCAAATTCCTCAGAGGGAAAGGGATATCAGGGGCCCTGGAGATCCTCAGGAATACTTGGCAGAGAAAGTAAGATTTTCTTAAAGGATTCATTTGTTTTATATAGTGAAAAGAGAGATAACCCACGTAAAAGAAACAAGACAAATAAGTATAAGGAGACACAAACCATAGAGCAAGACTCTAGATATTAAAATATGTGTCCAATGCAAACCCAGCTTATTGGGAATAAGCTAAGGAAGCAGCCAATCAAAAAGAAAAGTATAATAAGGAAAGAACCTGCCTGTAATATTTGTTGAGAAAGTATTCACCCATACTCAAGACTAGAAATAAAAATGTATATAGATGAGCTATGTTTGTGTTCTGAACTTTGTGAATTTTGCTTATCATCTATAGAAAATATAGTATGATATTTGTCTTATATATGTTAGAATCTAAATGCATTCTTATGGTCCAAATTTACCAGTATATATATATAACTTTTTTCTATATTATATTGCCATCATATATTAAAAATATTTATATATGTATATATTTTTCAGAGGTCCTTAAAAACTCTGAAATTATCTAGTTGTATTAAACATAGAGATCAGACCTAGCTTGGGGAGCTAGGTCATTTGTGAACCTCCGCTTGAACATTAAAGATAAAACATCAGCATGAAATGGAAAAACACTTCAGGATTTCTGTGACATTGTTGACTTGCATGTCGCTTATGTTGTGCCTCTGAATGTCTTAGCTTCCTCCTTGCAGTTTCAGGAGGTTGCATGCTGACTCACTCCATCACTTAGGGCTTTGCGATTGTGTCCTTGTGGGACAAAATTCTTGAAGAAAGTACAATATTATGTTCTGCAACATGAGAAATCGTGAGTCTGTTCCAATATATGCGTGGTGAGCAATAAAGCATAAAATGGAAAAACCAGGCTCTTCTGCTTTTCTTTTCTTCCAAATTATTTCACTTTTATCACAAATTAATCCTAAGACACTTGATCACAGGATTTCATTTTAATACCATGCCACGCAATATGTACTAACAGTGGATTTTGAAATCAGAATACTAATATACAAATAGCTTAAATTTAAACAAGTTTAATGTTATTGAAAAATATGACTGGCCTATCAAACACATGATGACATTAATGTCAATAAGATCATTTAGTGTTGACACTACACGAGGCAAAAATCGGAAATTTAACAAGCGGCTGAAGTTTGGACAATACTGTTAGAAGCAACTGTTTCAAATGTCTCCATCACCATTTGAACAATAGCAATGCAAATTCAAAATTGGACATTTTGGTAAAGCAGATTGTTCCATTGCTTTTACAATTTCAAATACTCTCAACTACACATAGACTAGATGAGGCAACAATAGCCAAGTTATAAAGCTCAGCTCTGCAGAAGCAGATTTGGGTGGTCTTTGGACCAATGCTGTCGTGATCAGATTCTATTTGACAATGTTCATCTTGGAGTGGATTGTTGCATAAGTCAATCATAAGCTTTGTTTGAATGAATTGATGTTTTACACGTAAAGAACATGGCAAAAAATGCATTTAAAGCAGTGTAACATTTAGCAAACAACCAGAAGATCCTGTGAAATATTTCAGGAACAACACTATAACATTGTCTAACTTTCAAAAATGCTTCTTACATTATAAATTTTATTAAATTTTTCAGATAATTAGTTTTATAGGAATCTACCTCATAGCATATCCCTCTTTTCTGCATCTCCTGAAAATTCGATAAAAATCAATGCAAACACATTTTTGTTCACTTTGTTTGGCAAAGTGCTGTGATTTTGCACAGTATCAGAAGCAAGATGGAACTTCCATCAATTTTTGTTAGGGGATGAATTTTAAAGATTGAGAAGCATTGGATACTACTTATAATGACTACAAAGAGTACAAATGGCCTCAATCTCAAACACTATACACTCTTACACAATAACTTTAAAATATGTTCATCTTCACGTTTCAGGTAGGTTTCTTCTAACATAAAAATCCATTAAAGGTGTCAATGTCAACCACTGCACAAAACCTACCATTCTCACAGTGTATGTGTTATAAAAAGCATAGTTCATATGAGTCTATGCAAACCCGTAGTAGTAGTCACTTGTGATACATGCCTTGTGTCTCTTTCCTTTCTGGCTCCATGACTTCAGCACCTGCATGGTGGACAGTTCCACACACAGCCACTCGCCTATGCTCAGTAAATTAAAGTGACTGCTTTTCTGCACCACTGCATCTTCACAGTTTTGAAAAACTATTCAGAGTGAACAAAGGTAGCCAAGTATTTCATGGGAATTAAGGCCCCTAGGATCAACAACTTCATACAATGGAGGATATAAGTAAATGGGCAAATATTTTATGAGGTATCTTCAAAATAATTCAGAAGTGTCTTCATAAGCGTGAACTTCATTCTCCACACTGAAAATGAGCTCAAAACACATCCTTCGTTGACTTTTCCTCCTTCTTTGATCCACTGTGCAAACTCATTCTCTTCTGCTTTCTGAAATAACCTTCAAAGTGAGCCATTCTAAATCCTAATCCTTTGTTTCATATTCTG